>JANAVB010027598.1:21591354-22041354 GCA_029216955.1 Iris pallida
TATATATATTTATATATAAATATATATATATATATATGCTATATATATCTATAGAATATATTATATATATATAAACAAAACCCTCCATATTATTCCAAAATAATCGAAGCTATACAAGTATACCAGAAGGCGCAAAATGCCGAAGCCTATACACGTATACTAGCAAAAGAGGGGGTGAGAAGGAAGCCCAAGAGGACTAGGCTGAGGATAGGAAGGAGTTCCAGAAGGAGGTCTGGCTGCGGTTACGGTGAATGGTCCGCTTGTAGCATTGTCTGATTGTTTCCCTAATCAGTTGGTATGCGGAGTACTGATGTCCTTCATTTCAGACTTGTTGCGGTTCTTCCAAAGAACCCATGTCGCAGCCGATGCAACGATCAGAGGTCCTGGGACCTGAGCTCCAAGCCTGATAAGGTCTTCGAAATGCCCATCCCCGGTGTTCATTATGCATCTACGAGAGAGATAGCTCCAAAACCTTGTTTGGGAGTTCTTCCTGACAAAGATGTGGTTACACTACCAAAATACACTCATTTAGCGACGGATTATTAGCGACGGACTTATTCCGTCGCTATTAGCGACGGTTTCGTGGCCGCTCAGCGACTGCTTACCGACTACAATCCTTTGTCATTTTTATTTTAATTTTAGGGGGGAGGAAAGGTCGCACATCCGTCGCTAGAGTGTCGGTGTTTAGCGACGGAGTTTTAGTCGTCGCTACACAGTCGATTATTTTGGCAAAAATTGTGTAGAAAATTGACGGAACATATTTTCGACGTCTTAGCGACGGATGTGCAGTCGACACTTATCCAAAAAGGCGACCGATTGGCGACGGTTTTTTACCAGTCGCTCGTCCGTCGCTAAATAAACGTTCCAGACTTTAAATGAAACGGCGGGGGAAACTTTTCGCATTCCCCCCAAATTCACTCTCTCTCCTCTCTCTCTCTCTCTCTCTCTCTCTCGCCGGTGTCGGCTTCGGTGATCGGCGTCGGTGTCGTCGTCGGCGTCCTCTCCTCTCTCTCCCGAAGGTAACCTCCCCCCTCTCTCTCTCGGTTATAGGGTCTGGGCGGCACGATTGGGGCTGGGCCGTCCGTGGCTTGGCGGCTGGCTTGGGTCGGGGGCTGGACGGTGGGCTTGGGGCGGAGGCGTCGGGGTCTGGGAGGCGGGCTTGGGGTTAGGGCGTCGGGGGCTGGACGGGGGCGTCGGGGTCTGGGAGGCTGGCTTGGGGTTGGGGCGTCGGGGGCTGGGTGGCTGGCTTGGGTCGGGGTCTGGGCGGTGGGCTTGGGGCGGGGGCGTCGGGGTCTGGGAGGCGGGTGGGCTTGGGGCGGCGGGCTGGGCGGTGGGCTTGGGGTTGGGGCGTCGGGGGATGGGCGGCTGGCTTGGGTCGGGGGCTGGACGGCTGGCTTGGGGCGGGGGCGTCGGGGGCTGGGCGGCTGGCTTGGGGCGGGGGCGTCGGGGGCTGGACGGCTGGCTTGGGTTGGGGGCTGGGCGGCTGGCTTGGGGCGGCGACGTCGGGGGCTGGGCGGCTGGCTTGGGTTGGGGGCTGGACGGCTGGCTTGGGTTGGGGGCTGGGCGGCTGGCTTGGGGCGGCGGCGTCGGGGGCTGGGCGGCTGGCTTGGGGCGGGTGCGTCGGGGCTATTTGCAACCGACGCACACCCATAAGCACTCTTCATATATATATGCAACCGAACTACTGGGCGGTGGGCTTGGGGCGGCAGGCTTTGGTCGGGGGCGGCGGGTGGCTTTGCTTCTCAAATTCATCTGAGTTTATATATTGGCTAAATAATGTGTTATCCATATTGGGTGTTCCATTAGTTTGGTGGTGTTTGGATTAGTAAATGTGAATATATATGGGGTTTGGATTCATGGTGTATATGTTCACTGTCTCAAGGACAGTGCGAGTTCTATCAGTTGTGTGCTTCTGTATAGATGTATATATCTATACATCTAGCTGTGATATACATATGTGTATGTGACAATCTCAGTTAGCGACGGACTAGTTACCGGTTAGCGACGGTATTTCCAGCTCCATTAATTGCATTAATCTACGGTACGACATGGTGACGGATATTCCCTGCAGCCATTCGACTGGCGAGGCAGAAACTATGTTGCCGTAGATAAAGTTGCCTGTCCTTCGACCCTCATCCCTCGACAATGATGATACGACGACCTATCACTATATCTTATATAGTAGTAGATGATGTCTTAGTATTACATTAGTGAGTTCATCTTGATTCTGTTACGTACGTCCTTCAGATACTAGATACGATAAGGTTAACATATACTACATGATATGTATACAGAATATAGATGATTCACACTAATGTATGCTAGAATGAATCTTGGGTTGTGTTCTGAGCCATCCGTTCTCACACTTAAAACACAGGGATTAGTAGTGTGAGAGCACCAGAGAGAGTGAGAGCGCCGGAGGGGGGAGGAGAAGAGAGTAAAATGGTATGACATGGTGAAGTAGTACTGTATTTTGGCTCCAGTTCCAGCTCTATTTGATCTACGGTACGACATGGTGATCAGGACATAGTACCTACAGCCATTCGACTGGCGAGGCAGAAAGTATGTAGCCGTAGATAAAGTTGACTGTCTTTCGACCCTCATCCCTCGGCAATGATGATACGACAACCTATCACTATATCTTATATAGTAGTAGATGATGTCTTAGTATTACATTATGTGAGTTCATCTTGATTCTGTTACGTACGTCCTTCAGATACTAGATACGATAAGAACATATACTACACCATATGTACAGAACATAGATGATTCACACTAATGTATGCTTGAATGAATCTTGGGTTGTCTTCTGAGCCATCCGTTCTCACACTTGGCAAAAAATTGAATTTTTTATACTTTATCGGCTTTTAAAAATGTACTCAAATTACATGATGGTTCCTTTAGTTAGCTTGCTTCTGTTACAATTATATTATTTGTGACTATCGATCTTACCAGATGGCACCCATGACCCGAGGAGTGGCACGTCGTTTGAGGAAAACAGTGAATGCTGAGGTAGCTCCTCCTACAGTTAAGGAGGAAGTGGCACCGGTTGCTAGTGAGACCGGGAGTTCTATTCATCCAGCACCGGTAGCTAGTGAGACCGAGAGGACTCTTCATGCAATCCTTGCAATGGACGACAGCTCTCCTCGCGCAAAAAATCTCGCTTTTTCGAGGTGGTTGCGTGAACGTATCACTGAGCGTTTGCATGAGCAGCGTGGTTCTCATTAGCTATTAGTACTTATTTGTATTGGACTATTTGTATTGGGTTGTTTTTGTATTAGACTATTTGTATTGGACTACATATTGAGTTGTTTTTGTATTAGACTATTTGTACTGTCCTCCGACCCTCATCCCTCGGCAATGATGATACGACAACCAACAAGAGAGAATACTAGATCCATCTCAGTATGACGTATACTCTGATAGATCACAATTACAAGAATGATATCAGTAGTGGGATTGAGTGCTGGAGGAGATATTATCAGAGAATACGTCCTACTCAGATGGGTCTCCCACCGTTACTAATTTTTTCTGACAGCATAGTAGATGTGCTCCGTCAACAGATTCTTGCTCCGAGCCAAAACTTTGTCCCAGAGCTCAAGTGGACATCCTTCGTGTAGAGCTCGAGTGAGAGGTTCCTGACAGCATGGTGGTCTCATTTGTCAAAGTATCCGTGCTCATCCCACATTGGTTGTGGGACGAGCACGGATACTTTGACAAAGGAGACCACCATGCTGTCAGGAACCTCTCACTCGAGCTCTACACGAAGGATGTCCACTTGAGCTATGGGGCAAAGTTTTGGCTTGGAGTCAGATTCTGTTGACGGAGCACATCCACCATGCTGTCAGAAAAAAATAGTAACGGTGAGAGACCCATCTGAGTAGGACGTATACTCTGATAGTATCCCCTCCAGCACTCAATCCCACTACTGATATCATTCTTGTAAAGGTGATCTCTCAGAGTATACGTCCTACTCAGATGGATCTCTCAGAGTATCCTCTCCGGTTGGTTGTGTTCTGAGCCATCCGTTCTCACAGAGGGTCCTATTTTGAATTCTATATTTTGTATTTTGGTTTCTGTATTTTGTATTTTGGTTTCTGTATTTTGTATTTTGGTTTCTGTATTTGACTCCAGCTCCATTTGCATTAATCTACGGTACGACATGGTGATCAGGACATAGTCCCTGCAGCCATTCGTATGTGCATATTTGGTCTATGTGATTCTTGGATAATTGGTGTGCATTATATATTGGTTTGGTTTATGCATATTTTGTGAACAGGAAAAGTGTTGCACCATATGTACAGAACATAGATGATTCACACTAATGGTGATCAGGACATAGTCCCTGCAGCCATTCGACTAACGAGGCAGAAACTATGCAAGTAGCCTTAGATAAAGTTGACTGTCCTCCGACCCTCATCCCTCGGCAATGATGAGACGACAACCTATCACTATATCTTATATAGTAGTAGATGAAGTCTTAGTATTACATTAGTGAGTTCATCTTGATTCTGTTACGTCCTTCAGATACTAGATACGATAAGAACATATACTACATCATATGTACAGAACATAGATGATTCACACTATTGTATGCTAGAATGAATCTTGGCTTGTGTTCTGAGCCGTCCGTTCTGATCAAGCATCTTCCTTCTCCTCGTCCTCCACCATGGCTCTGAACAAATCTGCTCCTCCCTCTACTTCCCTTCTTCTTATTTGACTCTCTCAGCAACATATGACATCCACCTCAAGTGTAGAGTCGGGGGAGAAGAAGTGGACAGGAAGAGGAGGGGAAGCAGCACAGCCGGCGGCATGACCCGGAGGAAGTACAGAGGTTTTCTTCAACAGCCGTAGGAGAACTATAAGGATATATCTTTTTAGCGACATGTCATCTTGTCAAAGACCCTTCATGTGAATATCATGTTACCACGGTGTCGAAAGACTAACATGTCATAAGTTTTTAAGTCGTGTGATATAATCTTCCCAACTCTTTCCTCCTCTGTAGTAATCTTGCATTATTATATAGCAGGAAAGAGTTTTGAGGATTATGTCAAAACACACGGCTTAGAATCTCGCTTGACATGTTAGTCTTCCGACACCGCGGTAACATGATTGTCACATTAAGGGTCTTTGACAATGTGATATGTCGCTAAAAAGATATATCCTTATAGTTCTCCTACGGCTGTTGATGAAAACCTCTGTACTTCCTCCGGGTCATGCCGCCGGCTGTGCTGCTTCCCCCTCTTCTTTTTGCCCACTTTTTCTCTCCCGACTCTACACTTGAGCTGGATGTCATATGTTGCTGAGAGAGTCAAATAAGAAGAAGGAAAGTAGAGGGAGGAGCAGATTTGTTCAGAGCCATGGTGGAGGAGAGGAGAAGGAAGATGCTTGATCAGAACGGATGACTCAGAACACAAGCCAAGATTCATTCTAGCATACATTAGTGTGAATCATCTATGTTCTGTACATATGGTGTAGTATATGTTCTTATCGTATCTAGTATCTGAAGGACGTAACAGAATCAAGATGAACTCACTAATGTATGCTAGAATGAATCTCGGGTTGTGTTCTGAGCCATTCGTTCCGATACTTGGCAATTAAGCCATTCGACTGGCGAGGCAGAAACTATAAGGCTACTTGCACGTTCTTCCAACTTCAAATTACAAGATTACTATATTAGGTTAAATAATCACTAACCTCATCACGGTGAGTCTTGGTGTAGCACTCAAATGTGGGGCACCTGTAATCTATGTGAGTTCATCTTGATTCTGTTACATCTTTCAGATACTAGATACGATAAGAACATATACTACACTATATGTACAGAACGTAGATGATTCACACTAATGTATGCTAGAATGAATTTTGGGTTGTGTTCTGAGCCATTCGTTCCCATACTTGGCAATTAAGCATGTGAAATAGAACTGATTATGTTTAGTTTGTCTTACGATACAGATTTTCACATCCAAATTGAAATGGATCGTTACTTCGTTGATCGTACATGGGTGTACTATAGCGGATCAACCTCCTGGACCGTAGGTACTTATAAGTATTGACCGTATTGGATTAGTATCGATCTATCGTTTTGGTATGGGCCGTATCGGTTGGTATTGGTCTTAGCAAATTGGTATCGTCCTATCCGATATGTATCGGCCGTATAGCTAGGATTCATATTGGCCTTATCGATTTGGTATCTGTCATATCCGATAGGTATCGGCCGTGCTGGATTATTATATACCATTTCGGATTAGTTTCGTAGAAGGTTTAGTAACAACTGTACTTGGATTTCTCTCTTCTAGAGCTAGATTACCATTGCAAGAGAGTCACGAGAGCGTAAATGGCCAGTTACAGAACATACATACTTCCTTTTCAATCTCGCTTTTTCTGATGGAAAAGGAAGTATATATGTTACTGTAACTGGCCAATCACGATCTGGTGATTCTCTTGCAATGGTATTCTAGCTCGAGAAGAGAGAAATCCAAGTACAGTTGTTACTAAACCTTCCATGAAACTAATCCGAAATGGTATATAATAATCCAACACGGCCGATACATATCGGATATGACCGATACCAAATCGATAAGGCCAATATGAATCCTAGCTATACGGCCGATACATGTACATATCGGATATAGGACGATACCAATTTGTTAAGGCCAATACCAATATGATACGTCCTATACCAATCCGATAGACCGATACAGGCTTGATACACTAGATACTAAGTACATCTGGCCTATACCAGCGGATCCACAAATTACTGCACGATAGGCCCAACGACTCCAGTTACATCCGGTTATTGGTGAGTACATGATTACATAGTAATTCTGTTAGTCTTGTGATACAGATTTTTACTCATGCTACCAACGTCACAACTTTTCCAGTGCTGCTCCCTCTAATGATGATGAACGCAAAAAACCAACGTCACAACTTTTATAACTTGAGTAAATTTCTTTACCCTATATGAAAATTTCTGTTGTCAGAAAGATGGCTCCTAGGACTCGTCGAGGTGGTGCTGCTAGTCGAGGAAGGGGTCGAGGCAAGAAACCCTTGGAGGTCGACACGGAGGAAGTCTCCGTCGTCAAACAAGAGCCGGTGACTGTTAAGGAGAAGGTGTTACCAAAGGTCGAGGTCAAGGAAGAACCGATGACCATCAGGGAAGAGATTGCTCCCAAGCTTGAAGCTAAGGAGGAGCCACCGTCAGAGAGTAGTAGCATCGGGACCGACCCTCCTGTCCCTACAGAAGACCTCAACCAGATTGAGCCTTTGTATGCAAAGTGGCTGATAGAATGGTACATGCCTCAACGCAACTATCATTCCTGGCTGTGAGAATTCATCGTCTGACTTGTGGTCATTGTTGAGGCGAAAGTCGATTTTCCTATGTGTTTTAGAATATTTGTGAAAATTTTGGAATATTTGTGTTATGATCGGTCGCCAGGATTGGATATTAGGTTACTGTAACTGGCCAACTCTTTCCTATGTGTTTTGGAATATTTGTGAAAAATTTGGAATATTTGTGCAATGATCGGATTATAACGATGGATATTAGGTTACTCTTCCGGATTATTGATGTCTATTTTATATTAATTTGGTTTGGTCTATATGATTATTGGATAATTGGTGTGCATTAAATTCGTATGTGCATTACTTGGTCTATGTGATTCTTGGATAATGTGACTGCATTATATATTTGGTCTGTGTGATTATTGGATAATTGGTGTGCATTATATATTGGTTTGGTTTATGCATATATTTGTGAACAGGGAAAGTGCTGCAATTTTTTTTCCCAAAAAACCCAGTTAGCGACGGACTAGTGACCGTGTAGCGACGAATACTCCCAGTTTCCGACGGATTGTCGACGGGTAATCCGTCGCTATCTGGAGTTTTTAAAATGTTTCCAGACAGCGACGGGTTATCGACGGATTATCCGTCGGTAACGTTCTGGTGGTATAAGCTTCGACGGACTAGCGACGGAACGGCCGTCGCCAGGGCGACTGGTAGACAGCCGCTAATCAGTCGCTCTAAATAGTGACGGCGTAGCGACGGCAAATCCGTCGACATGGTTCTGGAAATACATGACATTTTCAGAACCATGGCGACGGATAATCAGTCAGAACTCCATCGCTGTGGCGTCGCAGTAGCGACGGGTTAGCGACTACGATTCTGTCGCCATGGTGCTGGAAATGCCAAGCTTTTCCAGAACCTGCTCGACGGATAGTCCGTCAGGAATCCGTCGGAAAGCGGTCGTTAATTATCGACGCCTTGCGACGCATTAGCGACGGAATGATTCAATCTGATACACTGTTACGACGGGTTATCGACGGAAATGTACGTCGCTATAGCCTACACAGTTCAGTACTTAAAAGCTGAAGTGGACGACAGTCCGTCGGACATCCGTCGCTAAGGCTTCGTATTGTAACGTCGAATATCCGTCGCTAGTCCGTCATGTGACGACAACTTAGCGACGGAAGGTTATTAGCGACGAGCTGATTGCCGACGGATGTTTTTGGCCAATATCCGTCGGTACTCAGTCGCTAATTGTATTTACCGTCGTCTTAGCGACGGATGTGGCCGTCGCTAAAACGATAAATTTTGGTAGTGTTAACTGTTTCCAAATTGTGGTCCGTAGAACATGTACAAGCGGACGCAAGGCTGAATCCGATAGTACAGAGTGTGTCATCGGTGGGAAGGATTTTGTGCAGGGCTCTCCAAATGATGAATGACCACTTCTTAGGGATGCAAGTCTGCCAGAATGGCGTACTGGTAGAAGGTGGTGCTCCCGAGCCTTGGATGACTTTCCTGGCCGATTTGACTGAGAAGCAACTCGTCACGCCCTCCTACCACCGAAACTCGTCAGCGTCTTGCCCGATCTGTAAGCCTTTACTACGAATGAGCTCCATCGTCTCGGGGCCAGCCTAATCCTGTACTTTGTTTCAGTCCCAATCGTTCTTAATGGGGTCCCACATGTCCTTGATCTTGCTGCTCCTGTGAGCATCGGAGTGAGATAGAATTAAAGAATCTTCGACCCATCTTTCCTGGAATGCACGAGATTCTTCGTCGCCCACCTTGAGGCGCATCAGCTGTTCGGCAAGAGATCGACCAATGAGCATACGACGCCATGCTGCAGAAGATCTGTTGTTGGAGATAGCCGTCGATGGGTGGATGTTCTTGAAATATCTGGCCTTCAGGAATCTGACCCATAAGTTCTGAGAGGTGAGAAGCTTCCACCACAGTTTCATTGAGAATGCATTAGTAATGTGGAAGAGTTTGGTGAATCCTAACCCTCCTTCCTCAGTCGGCCTAGCCATAGAGTCCCAACTGGCCCAGTGGTGCTTGGCGATGCCATCGCTGTGGCCCCAGAAGAAGTTGCTGAAGATGTTCTCGATGGAGTTAAGGACAATCTTGGGGGGGGGGAGCACGCCGCAAGGGTGTAGATGGGGATGGAAGTGAGAACATGATTAATGAGGATCATTTTGTCGCCCGGGGATAGAGTCGCGTTGTGCCATCCTCCAAGCTCAGTCCTGATGCGGCTGACCAAATCCTTGAATATGCCCGCGTTCGATTTCCCGTAGACCAGGGGACAACCCAGATAATTGAAAGGGGGGTGCTTGATAGGGAAGGGGGTAGTATTGGAGAGTGCTCTGGCTTGCTCGGTGGTGATTGTGTGGTGGGTGTAGATGATGCTTTTTTCCTGGTTGACCTTCTGGCCCGAGCAGATAACATAATTCTGGAGGGTGTTGTGGACCACCTCGATCGACCCGATATCCCTAGAAGAAAAGATGAGGATGTCGTCGGCAAAGGCAAGATGGGTGATGATTGGGCAGCCGCTAGCCGTGTGATAGTGGTAGAAGCTGGTGGTATAAGGCATCCTGTTGAGGTTCCTGCTCAGGGCGTCGGCCGTAATGATGAAGATGGTGGATGAAAGGGGATCACCCTACCTCACCCCTCGGGTCGATTTGAAGAAGTCGTCAGCCTCACCATTGATCACCGTAGAGAACCAGGAGTTGCTGATAGATCTCCATACTATATTGGTCCAAATTTCCGAGAATTCGAAGGCTCTGAAAACCCATATCATGAATTGCCAATCTAGCCTGTCGTAAGCTTTCTCTATGTCTAGTTTGATGGCGATGTTGCTCCCTTTTGCCGGTAACTTCATGCAGGTGATTAGTTCTTGAGCTAGCATGATGTTATCCTGGATATTTCTTCCGCAGACGAAGCCGCTTTGCTCTTCAGAGATGATCTTGGGAAGGAGATCTGACATACGGGACGCGACGATCTTGGATATTATTTTGTTGGTGAAAGTGCACAAGCTAATAGGACAAAAATCACGAAAGGATTCCGGGTTATCTTTTTTCGGAATGAGGATAAGATTGGTGCTCGAGATAGCTTTCGGGTACGTCGTACCTTGGAAGAAGGCGACGACCGCCTTATAGATGTCGGTCCTAATAATGTCCCAGCAAGAACGGAAGAACCCCCCCGAAAATACGTCTGGGCCCGGAGCGCTGTGCTCGTCTAGGGCCCAGACAGCGTCTTTCACTTCCTGCTCGGATGAAGGAATCTCAAGCCGGGTGTTGTCTCCTTCGTTGATGAGATGGAGAATAACCTCCAAGAAGGAAGGATCCCTAATGACTGTTTCTTTGGAGAATAAATTGGAATAGTAGTCGACCGCTGCCTCTTGGATGCCTTTATGGTCTTTGATGATATTGCCGTTGCTGCCCATAATATGATGAATGGTGAGTTTCTGCCTACGCCCATTGACGCAAGCGTAGAAGAAGCTACAGTTTTTGTCTCCTTCGCTATCCCATTTAAGTCTGGATTTCTGCTTCCAAAATTCTGTTTCCATTTTGAGCAAGAATTTAAGGATAGCTTTGGTGAGGTTGAGGGCACACCTGGCCACTGGAGATCTATCAGTCATAAATCTGATCTCAGCGCGGAGAACACCATCCTCTGCCACTCGGATGGCTTAAAAAATGTCCCTGTAGGCCTGCTTGCTCCAGTCCGCCAGAGCTTCCCTAGTGGCTTTGAGCTTGATAGCCACCCTCGTAAGGGGCTCGGCGTTGTACGCGCTGTTCCAGGCTTTCGAGACGACCTCCAGGAACTGCGGGTGGGCGCACCAGAAATCGAAGAAATGGAAGCTCCTTTTGTTCGGACCCAGTTTGTTGGAGATACAAACTAACAAAGGAGCATGATCGGACTCGGTGGCATTGAGGTGGGAGAGCTTAGAGGTGGTCCCCATACTGTGCCAGGGATCATTCGTCAGGGCCCTGTCCAGGCGGGAGTATTGTCGGCGATCGCCATCCTGTATGTTGCATCAGGTGAAGGCGCTGCCTGTAAATGCTAGGGGGTGAGGTTGGCGTTGAAAATGAAGTTGTTGAAATCTTGCATGGCTAGGAGGGGGGGTAGTCGACCTCCGATCTTTTCCTCTCTACACGTCACGACATTGAAGTCCCCAATGCAGAGCCAAAGAAGATTGTTGTGGTGGAGAAGGATGTCCAGCAGGTTGTTCCACAGGCTTTTGCGCTCGGAAATATCACAGCTACCATGGATAACGGATAGGATGACTCTCGAGGGTAATAACGGGTGCTCCATCCAGCATGAGAGGGCCTGCTTGGAGTCGTTGATGACCCCGATCTTGACGTCCTTCGAGCAGAGGATCCAAATATTGTATATGCCAGCGATGGCTATGGGAAAGCCAAGCTGCAACTGTATGGATTTGAGGTTCTTGTGGTGAATTTTGGGTTCAATGATGATCAAGACGTCAATCTTGTGGGTTTTCTTGAGGCTGGATATTCTCCTCTTGGTAGGTTTGTTCGCCAGACCACGGACATTCCACGAGAGGATGTTCAACATTAATGGAGTTTGTTGGAAGGTTGGTTGGCCCGCTTAGTTGAAGACCTGGTTCGAGCGGTGGATGATTTATCGGAGCTATTCTGTTTGGATTTCTTTATAGAGTTCGAAGCCTTCTCCGATAATGTAGTGGATGAACTGGAGGTGGGATCGATGTGGTTGGTCGGGGGTTCTTCTTGCTGATCAATCAGATCTTCTGCTGTGTCAGACACGGGGTCTTGGGGAAGAATGGGGATAGAGTCGTCCTGGTTGCCCATCATGTTGCCTTCCAAGTGGAGAGGAAATTCGGCTGCGATAAGCTGTAGTCCTATCGAAGCTTGGTCTGGACCCAGGATGGCCAAGGCTTCTACGACGTCGATATCTTGCGGATGCTGGGGTTCGGGAATGACCTCCTCCTCGGCTTTCTGAATGGCGCAACCGACTTCCAGTGGGTTATGGGGGTCCTCGGGCTTCGACGAGTCCTCTTCCAGGGCGCTAAACTTGTTGGAGAGGTTCAGAGTTGGTAGGTTGTGGAGGGCCACCGCTGTAGCCGTTGTTTGGGTCTCCGATGAGGTCGTCGGGGATTCTTGTTCTGTTCCGCTTGCGCTAGATTGAAACATGACGTGGGAGTTTGGAGGAAGGAGGATGGGGCATCTGGACGGAGACTGAATCTGATCTTCTCTGGCGTGGGCTGCTGGCCGGACATGTTTCCTCTTGAGTTCTGGGTGGAGGTGGTAGCAAAACTTGGATAGATGACCGCACAGGTGACAATGGGAACAGAAGATGATGTAGTTATCGTATAGAATTTGTTGGGTGTGGGACTGGTTTCCCAGTTCGATGAGGATGTGGTTTGGAAGTTCGGTTGAGATATCTAGTTCCACGTAGATTTTCGTATAGTAGGCTTTTATTAGATTGCTGGTTTCTGGAGCAGTGGCCACGTAAGTCCCAAAGGAATTGTCTATACGCCTTAGGGCAGATGGAATGAAACAGATGAGGGGAAGGTTGGGGAGAGTCACCCAGGCGGCTACCGTAGCGGAATCTTCCTTAGTACTAAAATTCTTGGACCATTTAATAATCTTCATCTGATGGGTATCCACTCTGCTGGTACCTTTAGACCACACCGTCCTGTGGTCTGCTTCTAAGGAAAGGTGGTGCAGGATATGTCTGGGATCAAGAGGTGCCACCCTATATTCTGCTGACAGCCGCCAACTTGCGATGACCTCTTGGACCCTGGAGAGCTTGGGGCATCTGTCACGACCCGCACCCACTGTGAGGGTACGAGAACGTAACAACGCCCAGCCTACGTCGCAGTGTCGGCGGTAAAACGCTGTCCTAGGTCAACATACATCTAGTAATATAATACTAAGCAGTTTATACTCCCCGAATGGGGGTAACATAGCAGTAAATGAACTCAATCACAACTAAGGAAGAAGAAAGCACGATATGATATAGAACTCAAGGAAATACAGAAGATAGAATAGTCTAAGATAATATCCCAGCAAATATCCAGAGTACATATCTCAGCTACTGAATATGAAAGAATATATACAACTCAACATCTCTGAACAAAAGTAAAGTCTAGCTAAACAGTCTCAAGACAACATAAAAATAAGATAAGGCCTATCTAAACTAGTCTAGGCAGTAGGCTAAAGCCGTCAGCTAGAGCTGTCCCGAAGAAGGTATCCTCACAGGCCTCCTCCTCGTCCTCTGTAATATTTTCAACAGGTCCAGTCAGGACAGGAGCGAGTACAATACATCTCAACAGTTCATGGCAGGTTAGAAAATATAATCATGCAGTAAAGTAAGATATAGATACTGAAGAAATGCAGTATGTAAACAGAGAGAGAACTGTAATAGAAATATCTACTATAAATAAAGAGCTACCAATGACTAGTGATTTAGAGCACAAAGTCGACATGTGAACGACTTGATTGTACATGGCTATACTAAAGAGGCGTACATGGCTATTCTACTTTGGAATTGTTCACATGGCTATTTATACTCTCCCGTACCCCCAATTAATATACAAGGATCCAACCAGGTTATGTTATGATTCTATGTAACATCCTCCGAAGGGTGGTAAGCCCCCAAAAGGGTGATAAGCCCCCAAAGGGTGATAAGCCCCCAAAGGGTGGTACATAGTAGTCCCATAAATGGGATAAGGATTCAAAGAAGACTCTGTGATCATATGGGTATATGTCACAAGTGATCAAAGAACCAATGAAGCATAGTGATACGCCATGTAAGTGAAACGCACAGAACATAGAGTACCCCGATGCTCCCTGAAGGGATAACATCTCACGGAGGGATCCATATTGTACTAATCCGTGTGACCAACGTGACAGTATCAAGTAAAGTAATTTAATGCAGAAAAATAATTCTAAGCAGGATATGAAATGATCAGAAAATGTACTCGCCTGTATTTGAGTGTCCGGATGAAATGTACTGTCCGAGGAGAGGTGTCTGGCTCCTAATCAGAACAGCACAAGTCACAACAAGTCTAAAATAATATAATAAAGTCCTACTATGCATTCTACATGATTCTAGGTCAATCTAGACCAAAGTCAACTCTTGGTCAACTCTGGTCAACCCTAGAAGTCAAACTAGGTCTAACAAGTCTAATTAGTCTGTTCTTAGCCTAATCAAGACTAAACAAGTCTATCTAGACTCTATACTGACACACAGATACACCCATAGGCTAAGAGCCTAGGCTATAGGCTATACTATGCCTATAATACATAACACATGACAATATTCAAATCTAAAATACAACACATATTGATATATTATAATCTAATATAGAATTACACATATTGATATTTAATATAATAGAGAATACACTAGCAAATAGGCTACCTATATTCATATCACACATATATTTATATAATACAAATATACTAGTACACACACGCATATATTATATTTGTACATTATATATATACATTGGCATGTATAGGGAAACATATGTGTGTGTGGGATGTGTGTGAATATGAGAGTGGGTGAATGAGGAATGTGAAATATGTTTGTGTGTATATGAAAAAATCAGAATTTAGTGAAGGGTGTGAGTGAGTCCTAAAAACAGTAAGTTACTATAGGAAAACAGTGAGTGATACTTCCTGTGAAATGAAGACAGTGCAATGAAATAAAAATCATTTGGCATGAAGGAATATCAGTAAAGACTATAGTGTTCTTGTGTGCATTTAGAAAACAGTGATATAGGAATTACATATTGCAGAACAATGAATATAGGGAACAGTCCAGTTCAGCCATAGGGATTTACATTAGTGTGAACCTGTGAATCAGTGAAATGGAACCAAATCCTAATGCAAAACAGTGTAAAGAAATGGAAATTCAGTTCAGTAAATTAGAAGGAAGGGAAACTAATGCAGGATGTTTAGTTTATATGTCCAATTCAAATCGAAATATTGCTATATTATGAACTAACTATCATGTAGGAGAGATTAACAGTTGACAAAGGATAGATTACTACCCAATCCAGGAAACAGTGAATGAATCAACATTTCAGTTCTCAGGGATAGTTTTCAGGGCTTTAAAAGTCCTAACCTATGCCAGTTAACAACAATGTATAACATTCTATTCAGTTCACATGGAGGGATGAACTCAGGAAAAAGGAAGATGTGATAACAGTGAAGTAACACCAAAGGAATTCTGGAAAATAGGAAATCAGTGAATCGAAATCAGTTTAAAGGAACTAAACAAAATCAAAAAGGAAGTTCAGTTATATAGGAAAAATCTGTGTCTCAGTTAACAATTCAACCAATTCTCAGGTAAAGAGAAACTGAAAACAGTGAGTGTCATATGGAAGTTAGTGTATGGCATGGTGTGTTCAAGGTGACAGTTTTAAGAATGAAATGGGGCATTTACTCTCAGGTTCCAGGCTTGTTTCCAGGTTTGTACAAGGTAATACTCAGATTCAATAAAAACCATAATGAAAACTGGAATAAAGTAGTTGACAGTAACATAATTAATCATTCATTTAAACTCATGACATCAAATACTTCATTCACTTAAATCTCAGTTTACAACATCCCACATTCGAATTCAACCATGTACACTACTAATACTTGCATAAAAATTTACATTGGATGATCACTCGATTTCAGTTTAAAAAGAAGGGAAAACTAATTCTCAGATTTCCTATGACAGTGGCTAACATGACAGGAAATTGAGTGTGTCTACATATGAGAATGCATGGAACAGTTTCAAATTTCAACAAAATAGTGAACATGAATTTCAGGATTGAGAACAATGGTAGTTAACAAGTACACATAGCTCAACCCCATTCGAAATCCACCCTTAGTTAGCATCAACCCAACCTACATAATGGGCAAATCCTGATTTCTACACATTCCTAATCAGTTTAATATAGAAATCAATAGATAGGGTATCACATTATGTGTGTGTCAATGTGACAGTGTAGTTTAGACAAGAATGTGTGATAAAGTGTGTACAACTCAGGGATTCAGTTAGAGAGTGTGTCGAAATGACCTTCAGGAATTTAGTAGGGTGTTGCTAAACTCAGGAAACCAAGGCTCACAAGACAGTTTATATTTAACAGTCCCCAAACCACTGACAGTTCAATAAAACAGTCCTAGCAACTATATCAAACCCAAATTCGAAGGCTCAAGCCCATCCAAATCACACACCCAACTTGATCATCATTTCAGCACCCTAATACACATGTAATGAATTAATCTAGGTAATTAACATCACAAAGCAGTTAGGAATGAATACATTCTAGAATTCGAAACAGGGACTGTGTATCAGTAGTTTCCCATTTGTTTTGAAACCCAATAATCCACAAAACCAATTCGAAAGTCCAAAAAGGTGCACATACATGTCCCTCACATTAGTACGTGTCATGTGGGTCCATTCGTGTCCAGGAAACTGGACACAAAGTGTCCAAATAGCTACACGAACACAGATACAAACTGTGCACACAACAGTGTCGTGCACCGGTGCACGCGTGTCAAACGCACGACACAGGCCACGTGGGGACACGTGGCCGTGTACATGTGTTCGCCAGGGGTAGGAGTAAGTGTCCAACCGCCTGCAACGTGTCCACGTTGTGTCGTGTCGTGTGTGTGAGTGCGTATCAGTGAGGCAAATCTGCGCGTGTACAGTGCGCGTGGAACAGTGCGTGATCAATGCACACACGAATGTGTGTCCGACACGACACAAGGACTCATGAATCTTGGGGAGCCTCGTGTCAGTGTCGGCCCCGACCTGTGTGTCAAAATTTTCGTGTCCTAGTGGCGTGTCTAGTGAGTAATTGTCCCCGAGTAGCAGGGCAATGTGTACCGTGTCAGAACAGCGTGTTCGTGTCCAGATCTCGACACGACACAATTACAAGCTCAGTCTCATAAAAACCTAGAAACAACACTTAGATCTATCATTTCAATCAAAAACATTCCTAAAACAGTAAACTAAATTCCTATGTGGCATTTTCATAAACACTTAGGTATCCTATTGGATACGTGTCCGATTCGGACACGAAATGGGTCCACCCTGACACGAAACCAAATCCTATAGTTGGGGGACACCTAGGGCTAGGTCTACATGCAAGGAAACTAGAATTTTAATAGTGTTTACAATGATTTACCTATTGGTGACCAAATATAAGAAAAGCCTCAAATGGGGGGTTTCCTCTTGCTAGCAAACTTCTCCAAATTGGTAAGAATCTGAGAAAAATAAATAACAACAGCAAGGACACCTCATTTAAAATCCATTGCAATTTGTTTGAGGGAAAATGGAATTTCTAGGGATTTTTGAAGGTGGAGGCTCACCTCTTCCAAAACTTGAGAAATTCTAAGGAGGCTAGCCCTAATGGAGGAGATTATTTATAGGGAGGATTCCCAAGGCTAGTGTTGGCTGGCCACTAATGGATTAGGGTTAGGTTAGGGCTAAAGGATTGGGCTTAGTCATTAATCAATGGTTCAAATCACAAGTCATGACTTGTGTCTAAATGCCTTCTATTCTAACTTGGGTTTAAATGACTAAACCATAGGTTAACTCTAGTCTAACTAGGGTTACATGACCTAACCAAGTCAAAACACAACTAGGGTTAGCTTCTAGGTTAGCCTACCAAGGTCATTGCTAGTCAAAGTCAACCTAGTCAACCCTCATTCAAACAATTCCAAAATAAATTCTAAAAATTCCCATAAATTCAATAAATTATAATAAATCCAAATAACCCTAAAAATGTCAAAAATACCCTAATCACATGGCTAGGCTCTAGGGTAGGCAGTCTCTATTGTTTACTAGCAAAACACCAAAAATCACAAGTCATGAATTTAAATAGTTTAAAAATAATTAAAAATCACTAAAAATCATAATATGAAATAATATCATTAAATAATAATTAAAATTACAAAATTTCAAAATTACCCTCTTCTGGAAAACTGGGTGTTACAATCCTACCCACCTTATAAAAATTTTGTCCTCGAAATTTAAGGTGATCGCAGCCCTTCTAGGTTGAGCCCCCAGCAATCATAGTCTCAGAAATCTATCTTAAATTATACAGTTGGAAAGTGTAACCTATGGGGTCATGGCATGTAATATCAGTCCGGGGTCTCATCTAGTTACACCAATCATGCTACAGTACTAGGCGATCACAAGGTATCAAATCATACAAGTAAGAGATGCATCAAAATTCTCAAAAAGGGATACTAAGGTTAGGTCAAAACTCACCTCCAGCTAGGTCTGAGAACCAGAACTCCCTCCTGGAAGCAGGGCCCTGGTTGGGGCAGGTATATCAGGGCAGTACTGCACCCAGTGTGCAGCTGAACCACATAATAGGCACAATCCTAGTCTCTTTCTATAGTTGTTCCACTTGTGTCCAGACTTCTTGCAGTAGGCACAGATAGGCTCTGGCTCAGCTGGCCTCTGCTGGACAGGAGACTGGGCTGGGTATGATGATATAGGCTGGATATATGGGTACTCCTCAAACTCTGGGTAGGACTGGGTACTGCTCCTCGTCCTCTTGGAGCTAGGCTCTCCTCCTAGAAGCACAAAGTCCTGCAGACGTAGCAACCTCTGGATTTGCTTCCTCATGGCCTCCTCATGAACTCTCTGTGACTCCAACAGCCTCTCTTGGAAATATCCAAACATCTGGGCTGCGTCAAGTAACAAACCTCCGGGTGGTACAGTATGGAGTACAGAGGGTAGGGAAGGGCTCTCGGTCTCAGGCAAATCCGCAGCTCTCTCCTGAACGACAGAAGATGAAGGAAGACTCTCTGGCGAGGCTACCACCACCTCCTCAATGGCAGGAGGTGCCACCACCCCCTGATCAGATAGAGGGATCCCTACCTCCTGAACTGTAGGAGGTGGAGGCACACTCTCAGTAGCTGCGGCTGCTCTCAGGCGACGGGCTCGGGTCATGGGTGCCATACTGAAAGAAAAAAAAAGAAAATAAATAAATAAATCAATCATCTAGGCTGTAAGGCAGTCTATCATTCCATATAAAAACTGGTAAATATAAACAAGGAGAACCAGCTACAAGAGGCACTATTTTAAAGTCGGGCTATACTATCATTCCTAAGATAAGGGCCTAGTCACAAGTCATCAAATCGTCACACTAAGAAAGAACTACATATGCATAAGCTCTATAAAGCTAAAATATCTCTACTCCTAAATTATTTGATGATGGAAAACAATTTATAATAACAGAAGGGTACGATAGAGATGATATGTTTAAAAACCTTCTCAGGACATAATCTAATAATAATATGCGTCTGTCCAAAATCATGTTACTCAGAGTCCTCGCCATGCCAGTAAGCAAGGCTGCGATAAACGATAGGTCCCATAACTGGGGCATGCACCTCTATAATCATGTCGTCTGGAATTCGTGCTATGTCGACTAGTATAGCTGCGAGAAATTCTAAATCTCATAACCAAGATACGTACATCCGAAGTCAGGTCTCTATGTTTCTGCCTCGCCAGCTAATATGGCTGCGATAAACTACAAGCTCCATAATCAAGTAGACGTTTTACCATCCATGTATTCCCGTCGACATATGTTATCAGAAAAATATCGTAACTCAGGCCATAAAAATTCTTCTCGATAGGAAAATCAAATCAACAACGATCCAACAAAATCAAATTCAATAATCAAGGAGTGAGAGCAACAAAATAAGGGAAATGATTCAAATTGAAGTTTAAATAAGATTCTCAAGGGTCGTCCCAGGAATCTTTCAAGGAATCCTAACTGTGATTGAGTACCTTCAAAATATATATCCTAATCCTACTGCAGGCTGTAATGATACTCTAGTTCGAATACCACTACATAAACTCGACCTGCATGGGCCACCACTAAAAACGTGTCACGACCCGCACCCACAGTGAGGGTACGAGAACGTAACAACGCCCAGCCTACGCCGCAGTGTCGGCGGTAAAACGCTGTCCTAGGTCAACATACATCTAGCAATATAATACTAAGCAGTTTATACTCTCCGAATGGGGGTGACATAGCAGTAAATGAACTCAATCACAACTAAGGAAGAAGAAAGCACGATATGATATAGAACTCAAGGAAATACAGAAGATAGAATAGTCTAAGATAATATCCCAGCAAATATCCAGAGTACATATCTCAGCTACTGAATATGAAAGAATATATACAACTCAACATCTCTGAACAAAAGTAAAGTCTAGCTAAACAGTCTCAAGACAACATAAAAATAAGATAAGGCCTATCTAAACTAGTCTAGGCAGTAGGGTAAAGCCGTCAGCTTGAGCTGTCCCGAAGAAGGTATCCTCACAGGCCTCCTCCTCGTCCTCTGTAATATTTTTAACAGGTCCAGTCAGGACAGGAGCGAGTACAATACATCTCAACAGTTTATAGCAGGTTAGAAAATATAATCATGCAGTAAAGTAAGATATAGATACAGTAAAGTAAGATATAGATACTGAAGAAATGCAGTATGTAAATAGAGAGAGAACTGTAATAGAAATATCTACTATAAATAAAGAGCTACCAGTGACTAGTGATTTAGAGCACAAAGTCGACATGTGAACGGCTTGATTGTACATGGCTATACTAAAGAGGCGTACATGGCTATTCTACTTTGGAATTGTTCACATGGCTATTTATACTCTCCCGTACCCCCAATTAATACACAAGGATCCAACCAGGTTATGTTATGATTCTATGTAACAGCCCCCGAAGGGTGGTAAGCCCCCAAAGGGTGATAAGCCCCCAAAGGGTGATAAGCCCCCAAAGAGTGATAAGCCCCCAAAGGGTGGTACATAGTAGTCCCATAAATGGGATAAGGATTCAAAGAAGACTCTGTGATCATATAGGTATATGTCACAAGTGATCAAAGAACCAAAGAAGCATAGTGATACGTCATGTAAGTGAAACGCACAAAATATAGAGTACCCCGATGCTCCCTGAAGGGATAACATCTCACAGAGGGATCCATATTGTACTAATCCGTGTGACCAACGTGACAGTATCAAGTAAAGTAATTTAATGCAGGAAAATAATTCTAAGCAGGATATGAAATGATCAGAAAATGTACTCGTTTGTATCTGAGTGTCCGGATGAAATGTACTGTCCGAGGAGAGGTGTCTGGCTCCTAATCAGAACAACACAAGTCACAACAAGTCTAAAATGATATAATGAAGTCCTACTATGCATTCTACATGATTCTAGGTCAATCTAGACCAAAGTCAACTCTTGGTCAACTCTGGTCAACCCTAGAAGTCAAACTAGGTCTAACAAGTCTAATTAGTCCGTTCTAGGCCTAATCAAGACTAAACAAGTCTATCTAAACTCTATACTGACACACAGATACACCCATAGGCTAAGAGCCTAGGCTATAGGCTATACTATGCCTATAATACATAACACATGACAATATTCAAATCTAAAATACAACACATATTGATATATTATAATCTAATATAGAATTACACATATTGATATTTAATATAATATAGAATACACTAGCATATAGGCTACCTATATTCATATCACACACATATTTATATAATACACATATACTAGTACACACACATACATATATTATATTTATACATTATATATATACATTGGCATGTATAGGGAAACATATGTGTGTGTGGGATGTGTGTGAATGTGAGAGTGGGTGAATGAGGAATGTGAAATATGTGTGTGTGTATATGGAAAAATCAGAATTTAGTGAAGGGTGTGAGTGAGTCCTAAAAATAGTGAGTTACTATAGGAAAACAGTGAGTGATACTTCCTGTGAAATGAAGACAGTGCAATGAAATGAAAATCATTTGGCATGAAGGAATATCAGTAAAGACTATAGTGTTCTTGTGTGCATTTAGAAAACAGTGATATAGGAATTACATATTGCAGAACAATGAATATAGGGAACAGTCCAGTTCAGCCATAGGGATTTACATTAGTGTGAACCTGTGAATCAGTGAAATGGAACCAAATCCTAATGCAAAACAGTGTAAAGAAATGGAAATTCAGTTCAGTAAATTAGAAGGAAGGGAAACTAATGCAGGATGTTCAGTTTATATGTCCAATTCAAATCGAAATATTGCTATATTATGAACTAACTATCATGTAGGAGAGATTAACAGTTGACAAAGGATAGATTACTACCCAATCCTGGAAACAGTGAATGAATCAACATTTCAGTTCTCAGGGATAGTTTTCAGGGTTTTAAAAGTCCTAACCTATGCCAGTTAACAACAATGTATAACATTCTATTCAGTTCACATGGAGGGATGAACTCAGGAAAAAGGAAGATGTGATAACAGTGAAGTAACACCAAAGGAATTCTGGAAAATAGGAAATCAGTGAATCGAAATCAGTTTAAAGGAACTAAACAAAATAAAAAAGGAAGTTCAGTTATATAGGAAAAATATGTGTCTCAGTTAACAGTTTAACCAATTCTCAGGTAAAGAGAAACTGAAAACAGTGAGTGTTATATGGAAGTTAGTGTATGGCATGGTGTGTTCAAGGTGACTGTTTTAAGAATGAAATGAGGCATTTACTCTCAGGTTCCAGGCTTGTTTCCAGGTTTGTACAAGGTAATACTCAGATTCAATAAAAACCATAATAAAAACTGGAATAAAGTAGTTGACAGTAACATAATTAATCATTCATTTAAACTCATGACATCAAATACTTCATTCACTTAAATCTCAGTTTACAACATCCCACATTCGAATTCAACCATGTACACTACTAATACTTGCATGAAAATTTATATTGGATGATCACTCGATTTCAGTTTAAAAAGAAGGGAAAACTAATTCTCAGATTTCCTATGACAGTGGCTAACATGACAGGAAATTGAGTGTGTATACATATGAGAATGCATGGAACAGTTTCAGATTTTAACAAAACAGTGAACATGAATTTCAGGATTGAGAACAATGGTAGTTAACAAGTACACATAGTTCAACCCCATTCGAAATCCACCCTTAGTTAGCATCAACCCAACCTACATAATGGGCAAATCCTGATTTCTACACATTCCTAATCAGTTTAATATAGAAATCAATAGATAGGGTGTCACATTATATGTGTGTCAATGTGACAGTGTAGTTTAGACAAGAATGTGTGATAAAGTGTGTACAACTCAGGGATTCAGTTAGAGAGTGTATCGAAATGACCTTCAGAAATTTAGTAGGGTGTTGCTAAACTCAGGAAACCAAGGCACACAAGACAGTTTATATTTAACAGTCCCCAAACCACTGACAGTTCAATAAAACAGTCCTAGCAACTATATCAAACCCAAATTCGAAGGCTCAAGCCCATCCAAATCACACACCCAACTTGATCATCATTTCAGCACCCTAATACACATGTAATGAATTAATCTAGGTAATTAACATCACAAAGCAGTTAGGAATGAATACATTCCAAAATTCGAAACAGGGACTGTGTATCAGTGGTTCCCCATTTGTTTTGAAACCCAATAATCCACAAAACCAATTCGAAAGTCCAAACAGGTGCACATACATGTCCCCCACATTAGTACGTGTCATGTGGGTCCATTCGTGTCCAGGAAACTGGACATGAAGTGTCCAAATAGCTATACGAACACAGACACAAACTGTGCACACAACAGTATCGTGCATGCGTGTCAAACGTACGATACAGGCCACGTAAGGACACGTGGCCGTGTACATGTGTTCGCTAGGGGTAGAAGTAAGTGTCCAACTGCCTGTAATGTGTCCACGTTGTGTTGCGTCGTGTGTGTGAGTGCGTATCAGTGAGGCAAATCTGTGCATGTACAGTGCACGTGGAATAGTGCGTGATCAATGTACACACGAATGCGTGTCCGATACGACACGAGGACTCGTGAAACTTGGGGAGCCTCGTGTCAGTGTCGGCCCCGACCTGTGTGTCGAAATTCTCGTATCCTAGTGGCGTGTCTAGTGAGTAATTGCCCCCGAGTAACAGGGCAATATGTACCATGTCAGAACAGCATATTCGTGTCCAGATCTCGACACGACATGACACAATTACAAGCTCAGTCTCATGAAAACCTAGAAACAATACTTAGATCTATCATTTTAATCAAAAACATTCCTAAAGCAGTAAACTAAATTCCTATGTGGCATTTCCACAAACACTTAGGTATCCTATTGGATACGTGTCCGATTCGGACACGAAATGGGTCCACCCTGACACGAAACCAAATCCTATAGTTGGGGGACACCTAGGGCTAGGTCTACATGCAAGGAAACTAGAATTTTAATGTTGTTTACATTGATTTTCCTATTGGTGACCAAATACAAGAAAAGCCTCAAATGGGGGGTTTTCTCTTGCTAGCAAACTTCTCCAAATTGGTAAGAATCTGAGAAAAATAAATAACAACAGCAAGAACACCTCATTTAAAACCCATTGCAATTTGTTTGAGGGAAAATGGAATTTCTAGAGATTTTTGAAGATGGAGGCTCACCTTTTCCAAAACTTGAGAAATTCTAAGGAGGCTAGCCCTAATGGAGGAGATTATTTATAGGGGGATTCCCAAGGCTAGTGTTGGCTGGCCACTAATGGATTAGGGTTAGGTTAGGGCTAAAGGATTGGGCTTAGTCATTAATCAATGGTTCAAATCATAAGTCATGACTTGTGTCTAAATGCCTTCTATTCTAACTTGGGTTTAAATAACTAAACCATAGGTTGACTCTAGTCTAACTAGGTTACATGACCTAACCAAGTCCAAACACAACTAGGGTTAGCTTCTAGGTTAGCCTACCAAGGTCATTGCTAGTCAAAGTCAACCTAGTCAACCCTCATTCAAACAATTCCAAAATAAATTCTAAAAATTCTCATAAATTCAAATAAATTATAATAAATCCAAATAACCCTAAAAATGTCAAAAGTACTCTAATCATGTGGCTAGGCTCTAGGGTAGGCAGTCTCTACTGTTCACTAGCAAAATACCAAAAATCACAAGTCATGAATTTAAATAGTTTAAAAATAATTAAAAATTACTAAAAATCATAATATGAAATAATATCATTAAATAATAATTACAATTACAAAATTTCAAAATTATCCTCTTCTGAAAAACTGGGTGTTACAGCATCCTGAGGAAAATTTGAGGACAAAGGATTATGGGAAGGAGGTGGCCAAGGATTCAATCTCCAGGTTTGAAAAAGGGACGGTGGGCATAGAGAATGGCTCCGGGTAGTCGACTTCACTGAGCTAGACGTCTTTGAACAGGATACCCCCTTTAGTAGCTCTGTTTGGTCGGAGGATGCTAGCAAAGGTGGGTGCCGGGGCTGGGGTAACAGTAGGGGAGTTTCGATCTATTGGGGATGGAAGGTTGGGAGGTAGGGTGGACTTGGCCTGCTGCTGACAGGGGAAGGTAGCAAGAATATCAGCCGATGGAGAGGATCTCGATGGGGATGCCTCCAAAGGTAAGAGAGAGGTGACGAGAGCCGAGGGAGGGGCCACATCGACGACCGGGGGGTTGGCACGAGCGCCGACCCCGACGTTCAATGAGGAGTCCAACCGAGTCGAAGCCGGGGTAGTCGGAGCTCCGCCGACACATGGATGGGTGTATGCGCCCGAATCTGGTTGGGATAGGAGGGGTATGCGCCCGGAAGGGGCGAAGCTAAAATCGCCCGAAGATGCGACATTTGTGCCCGACGGCAAGGGCTCTACGGTCGGGAGGGAGTATGCGCTGTACGTAAGTGGAGAGGGACAGCCATGGCAGGTTAGAGTAAGGGTTTGGGGGAAATTTCGAGTGCATTGACAGTGCACCTGTGCATTAAGTGCATAGGTAGTTAATAGACAGTTGGGGGAAAATACAAGGTATATCAGTAGGTTAGTATTTAGGTGCTGATTCAGTAGGTAATGAGAGGGAGAAAGGATAAAAAGACAAAGCCTATGTGATAAATAGGAAGAGGGAATGGAGTGTTGGTATGAATGTGAGTATGGGGTAGCTGCTACAGGTAATTAGGATAGATTAGGGGTTAATAGCAGTGAAGTATAGGTTTGGAACTGATACAAGGGGTTTTGGGGGTCGAGCAAGGCTTGTAGGTAGCTAATGAGGTTAGGGAGTGTGACAGTAGTGAAAGAAAGATTATCCAATAGCAGGACAGATTGGGAGGCTTCCAGGTTAGGGACAACCATTTGGGGATTTTAGTTTTAGGAGCAACAGGTAAGCACCTGTTGTTGGAGACAACATGTATAGGAAAGGTTAGCTTGATAGCAGTATGGGTTCCAGGTTGGAGGTGGGTACACACACCTGCATGCATGTGTGGGGAAGTAGGATAGTCAGGGTAACAGTCGAAATAGCATAGTGCAATAGTTTACCTGTGTGGTGTTATTGTGTAGGCTTTGAAGTGGAATGCATAGCAACAGTTAATAGGGGCAGTGGAGTGAGGTTAGTGTGTGAAGGTAAGGTGAAGGTTGTGTTTTGAGTGTTTAGGATAGGAGGCAAGTTGGGTGTGTTATGTGTAGGTAATGAGGGAGGTAATGGTGGCTAACAATGTTATATAAAAGGAAATTATAGTCTAGGTGTTTGAGTGATGAGTTTGGGTAATGTATATGAGTTTGGGTATTACCCATAGGTTAGTGCATGGGTAGATAGGTAAGGTACTAGCTATAGGTAAGATCCTAACATTAGTGTAAATGTATTGGGAACATTAGTAGGTAATGTATAGGTAATAGGGTAATGTTGAGGTATGGGAAGATAATAGTTAGGATATGGGTTCATGGATATAGTTTAGCTAGGATAAGGAAATAAGTATAGGGTAAGTTAAGATACCCAATTAGTGTTAGGTAACTAGGAAGTATTGGTATATATGAATACATTTTATAGTATTCATATATAACATTTCAAATATCTTAGGATACACCATAGTGTTGGTACCATAGTATCTGAAGTAACTAGTATAGCCTAAATACATAGGGTATGGACTCAATATCCAAGAAATAGACTCATACAACCTATAAATGGCTAGTTTGACCATGTTTGACTAGTTTGACCTAGAGTTAACTAGTTTGACTTAGAAATGACTTTATGGCCTAGAATTGGATTAGTTTGACTTGCATTCACTTCCAAAACTTGGTATTGATACAATATTCCATATATAGGTCTTCGAGGCACAATATCGAAAATCGTTGATACTTTACACAGGATTTCAGGCGAGTACATTCTCTGATAGTTTCTATTATCTGATAATTGTTATGATTCATGTATTTAGTGATGTTTTACTTGATTCCTGACACGATGGTCTCATGAGTTAGTTGTTATAGTTCCTGTTTTGATATACATACTGTTCTTATATCTTTCGATATCCCTGTTCATGTGTTGACACCATCTTGTGATATTGTGGATAGCCAATCCTACTGGATTGAGCCGTACTCTCGTACTATTGTGGATAGCCAATCCTATTGGGTTGAGCCGTACTCTTGTACTATTGTGGATAGCCAATTATACGTTATCCGTATGATTGAGTCGTACTATTGTGCTATTATGGATAGCCAATCCTATTGGATTGAGCCATACAATTATATTATTGTGGATAGACAATCCTATTGGATTGAGCCGTATTATTATGGATAGACAATCATACGTTACCCGTATGATTGAGCCATATTATTGCAAATACTGTTATTGATAGAACACTTGTTAGAAATGATAATTCAAATACAGTTAGTTCAGTTTCTTTCCTGTCTAATTCATATTCATTGCGATGCTCTTATTACTCTGTCTTTTTATTCTTAGTACATGATATGCTAGATTGTTATGACACAGTTCATTATGCTTATCATGTATTACACTCACTATTACTATTTTATAGCTTTTGTCATTTAATTCAAACTACTGTTACAGTTTGTGCTTCACTCCAATCATGACTGGATATATTTTTTAGATGATGCAGAGCACGAGTGCCTACTTACTATGGTCCGCAGGACGTAGTGGGTATAGATCAGGAGACCTTGACACATAAGGGCCTAGTTCTAGTTGAGGAGATTGTAGTGGCGACCCAGTAGACTAGGCTTGTACTAGATATATTTTTAGCACTATCTGATTAGCTTATTTATTATTTCAGACTTGTATTGCTATATTTGACTCTAGACTCTGGATATGTATTATGATACTTTGTACTTCTGGATATTCCCCTTATGTTATTATTTTTTTATCGTGCAATTCATTCTTCCTTATAGATTTGTGATTGAGTATGCTATATCGTTATTGTCCTCCCATTTGGAGATAAGATATATTGACATGTTATCTTATTTACTGCTAGTTTAGTAGACCTAAACAACGTTCTACTGCCGACACTGCAGCGTAGGCTGGGCGCTGGCATGCATTTCTGCCCCTATACTGGGTGCGGGTCGTAACATCTTCTCGGTTATCCTTCAACTTCGCGGAGTGATTGCGATCTACTTCGATGTCATTTTTATGTGCCATTTTTTAGTTTGAATCGTATCGAGGTTAAATTTTAAAAAATATATTTTATTTTCTGTAATTATTTATGTGAATTTCTGGAGATTTATTTGAGTATTGGTTGTCCAAAAATTGACGTGTCATACTATTTTTGAGATTTCGGGAGATCCCGAACTCTGTGTTGCAATCCGTTTAAAGTTTTGGAAAGCTGACATAAAGATCTACAACATATAATTTTTTCAAAAATTCAAAAATTCATTTATTATTAATTTATTTGTTGAACTCATATTTGACCAGTGATTAACCGATTTGGTCACGGTTAGCCATAACGACGATAACTTTTAACCAAATCATGATTTTGTAGCAGGTCAATTCCCATGCACTCGTGATACTAAAATCTACCAAGATGTACCCTCAAATTATTGAGTTCATAATTTTTGACTATGTAACGCCCCAGTCCCAAAATACGTAGGACTAGAACATAATCATGCCAGCTGTATACATACGAAGTATATGGACCCTCGTATATATACATAAGCTGTAAAATGCAGTAACCAAGGTACTAAATCTCATCCACAAAGAAAAATAATGATATAAAAGCAACTTTGAATTTGTCATGTATACAATCGTTGGGTGGAGACAAAGTCCACTACCAACTAATTTTAATAAGAACGAAATATACAAGGAAAGGAATTTAGTAGAGCAAGGAGATGACGATCCAAGAGCAACATCTCGATGAACAGAGCGTAAGTCATGGCCTTAGCTAGAGCACCTGCAGAAATCATAAGAACACACACCTGGCGACATAACCAGGTCCTCAGAGGGACGTAACAAGATACATCAATATGCCATATAATACTGAATATAAAATATGCAACAATCAAAGAAAGTGATAAGACACTATAAGGTAATCTAACCAAACTAAAGTGAACATGCAGTGAGAACAAACCTTTCGTCGCATGAGCCCTGGCTGTAATGGGATCTAGTATGGTCCCCACTTGGGCACCAGTGACCGAGAGCATGACGTTCAAAAACGACAGTGGCCAACCTGAGAGGCTCATACCCGTATCTCCAGCGGAGCTTCCGGGTTATAGGGGAAGTGCAATAGAAGCCCATACGACAAAGAAATGTTCTTCCCACCCAATGTACCAATCATGTCGCATCCACGACCATGTAACACTACTAACCGTCAAGTCTTCTAACACTCAACTATTGACAGTTAGACCTAACGCACGTCCTGCACGCATCAGTGATCAGCCAACACGCAAGTCCGTAGACTATATGCTACTCATAACTCACACATCTCGTGGCACAACAGTGTCAAAGTTTATGCAATGAACTAAGCTAGTGGTAGTCCTTTAACTCTAAATCCATATACAATCAAAGGTAAATAACAAGGTATAACTAATATCACTGAGCAGGCAGTAATCAAGAACAAGAAATAAATGAACAGTGATATGTAAATAAAATGTAACTAAAATAAACAGTATAATGGCAAGGTATCTTGCTTGGTGTGTTGCCTGGAGTGGTGCAGTGTTCTGACATGCCTCATTAGTCCAATAGCCATGGTCATGGTGCAGCGGTCAAAAGTCGCGAGGAAATAGGAAAGATGATCAGTCTCAATCAAGATATTTGAGAGAATTTGTGTAGAAAGTTATGTACCATGTTTTTAGAAAAATATTTATAATACCAGAACTAACCTTATTAGTAAAAATAGGTTTTCAGACCAATACTTAGATAATGAAAACTCGTTTTTAAGCAAATACCATAGTTTTGTAAAAATAATTTATAGAGAAAACTAGTAGTTAAAAGTAATAATTATTTGTAATATATACAGATTTTGTAGAAAGAAAATCTTTCCTTAGTCAAAATTATTTTAAAAAATTTTTAGAAAAATATTGTCGATTTATTTAATAAAAATAGATTAATATAATATAATACTCAAAAAAATAAAGTCATAATCCAAACAAAGTACTAATGATATAATAATATATTAAATAAACTAATCACAATATTAATACTAATAATAATAATTATTATAAAACCTAAAACTAATCACCACTTCCCTTTTTACTAAATATAATGATAATAATATTAACAGTAATCATCTAATAATATAATGATAATAATAATAACAATATGAATAATACTAATTACTTATAATTAATAACAGTAAAAACTTTTCTTAACCCTTTTCATTACAGCCCCTTTTCCCCCCTCAAATATCGATTTCACTCCTAAATCAACTACAGAGAGAGAGGGAGAGTGAGAGATGAGTGAAGAAAGAAAAAAAAGGGGGGGTTTACCTAGAGCGAGTGGCTCCGGCGCCGTGGTCGGCGCGGATGGGCACCGACGGTCGGGATTAGGCGGGCGCGGTCAGCGCCGGGGAGCAGCGCGGCGAGATTTGACGGCGGCGGTGTTTCACTGGGCTTCGGAGTTCTGCGGCGGTCGATTCACGGCGGAGGCGGTCGGAGGGACCAAGGCGGCGTTGGGGGCTCATTGACCGGCGGTGGCACGGTGGGTTTGTGGAGGTGGACCCACCAGATCTGGATGGCGTCGATGGGCACACGGCTCGGGAAGCCGGAAGCGGTGGTCGACCGATGTGGGATGCACGGCAATCGAGCGGATGGCCATGGAGGAGAAGAGAGAGGCCTGACGGTGGGAAGACGCCGGTGGAGGTTCTCGGCGGGGCTCGTCCGCTGGAGTTTCATGGCGGAGCGACCGTTCGCGGCAGGGCGCGGAGGATGTACGGGAGGCAGTGGCTCTGCCTAAGTGGAGCGCCCTCCACAGGGTTGTTCGTCAGACGGCGAAGAGGAGTGGCGCGGCGGAAGGTGAGTCGGTTTCTTCCCCTTATTTCTTTCTGTGGTTGTGGTGATGGGGCGGTTTGATGTGTCGTCGACGAGTGAGCGCCAGTGACGACGGTGGTGGTGTGTCCTGAGGATGGAGAGGACGGCCAAGGTGGTTGTTACTGGCGGTGGCGGTTGTGTGCAGATGGGGCGGCGATGGGGTGGTAGTGGTGTTGTAGGTCGTGGTCATGGTGGACGTATTGGTGGAGTTGGTGGTGGTGGGACTGTTGTCCTGGTCGAGAACGGGAAAGCATGGAGGGGACAACGTGGTGGTGTAGGGAAAAGTGGACAGGGGGTGGAGCAGTGGGGTGGCGGAGTTTCCTTGTCGGTGGCTGGACACGAGAGGGGGACAGGATTTAGAATTGGATTAGGGTAGGAATTTGATTGTCGGGGGTGTGTCCGACAAGGAAAATAATGTATATGTATAAATATGGAATAAGAACGGTGGACACAAACACGATACACATTTGTGGATGGTAGAATTTGCTGGAGGAGTACCTCTCCTTTTAAAGGAGGTGGGAATTCCCAGTTAGATAGGGATTGGGATTAATTAAATCCCAATTAGATAAATCACCTATTAATTTAAACCGATTTAAAATAACTCAATCCAATTCAAATCAAATCTAGATAAATTCTATTCTACATTTAAACTATTTTTAAATAAAGTCAATAAAATCTTTTGCAATTTAATTTACCATATTTAATCAAATATTAAATAAACAAGATTCTAAATATCTTTTTCATAAATATTAAAATATAATATTAATTAATTTCGAAAATCAAGATAAATACTTAAATCATAGCAAAATAAACAAATTTCCTATTTCGCAAAATATCCGGAATATATTTTATATAAACCAAAATTTCCAACTTACTACTTATTTTTAAGTGACAAATACAATAACTCTTTCATCCAAAATAAACATATTTATCACATATATACTTTTTCTATATAAAATAAAATTTATAATAAAAAATGTTTTTCTAAAATATGTACCTCGACACATATTCGTACTCGTCGAGAAATTACGAAACGCGAATTTTGCATACTACGTAAATACAATAAAGCGAATTTGTATGCGACATGGAGATACGAAGTATAAACTAATTAAATAAATATAAAAATCGTAGTAGAAATTTAGGGGGTTTACATCCTACCCAACTTAAAAGGATTTCATCCTCGAAATTTAGGGATAATTAGGGTAGGTAGGCTCAAGGAGATGGAAGCAGTTTAATCGATAAGAATTTGATTCATATTGATCAAAAGGCAATCGATTGTTTGACGAGAAGGAAACGACATGGCAATATGTCATTTGATCGACAAAAATTTTCGATGGTTTTAGATTTCGATCATGACAATCAATCAGTGTCTAGCTCGATCAATCTTAACATTTACCTTAAAAAGGGCAACCTCATAAGTAGGTAAAAAAAACTCCTTAATCCTTGACATCATCAATATTCGTGTAATCTCTCTTATCATAACTCGTTATTTCCAAAAAATTTTACTTTCGTACCACGTTCCTTTAAAATTATAACAAAACAATTTTGATCATAAATGTACTCTATGTCCCTATCTCTCGTCCTAGAATTTCAATAGTCTCAAATTTGGAATCCATAAATCTCCCAAGTTATAATCCCTCTAAAATTAAAATTTCAAACCTTCAACCAATTTGTCCCAAGTGAAAGTTAAAATCTCCTTACTACGATTTGTATTTGTTGGTCAACGCATCCATGGGTATCAAAAATCCGTCTTCAATGATAAATCTCAAAAACTATTCGTATACCTTCATAACTCAATCTTCTATCATCATAATTGCAAATTTTCTAAAATACTTATTAGTCACTTCTCTCAAAAATTTGAATTCAACCATCTCATCTCTTTGATGGTAGAATTGAAACTCACCTTAAATTCGTATTCATGATCATCTTAGAACTTAATCAAATATGTAAATGTTTCTTTCTTCAACAATTGGTCATCCTTGAAAGCTAATATCATCATAACGTCAACATTGCCTTTATCCAAAAATTTGCATCCCTAAATTTTATATATTTATTTGGTTCTTAAACCATCAACACTTTAGAAGATTTTTCACTCGATTATATAGTTACCTTAAAACAAAATTTGAAATTCACGAAGTCCATTTATCCTTGAGTGTTTCATCATAACATAATATATCCTTCCTTACTTCCTTGATTCGGATTTATTGCACATTCCCATTTATGTCCCATCTATACTTTGTAATCTCGTGATTATCTTAACAAATTGTAGTATTTATCCATGTTGTGGGGTTCTCCTATCTAACCTCTACTAACCCAAGAATGTCATGATCAACTGTCATTTCTCATAAGGGAATCATACAAGGAACAAGGTTGTATAAGCTATGGAGGAATCATAGTGAAATATAAGAAAGCAATTTAATTGGAAGGGAGAAAAGTAAGTGTTGCTAATATTGCATGAAGAGTAAAAGGTGTTATGGGTCTAAGTAAATCAAGATAACACAAGAAAATAAAATGACAAGGGTTAAGCAGTCAAGATAAACCACAAGGTTAAACATTTAACGGATTTAGCAGATCGCAATCGGGCCGAAGATTTGAGTCGAGATTGAGTCCATATATATAGTCAAAAGTATATCGGTACCATGGTATAGGTTATAGTTAGTCTCTATGACCCGAAAGTCGTACCATAAAAATGGAGTACAAGGGGACGTGTTTTAGTAGGACATGATATACCTACATGAAGGTGAGCTTGTCTAGGTCTTGTATGTGAAGTTTGTTGGAAGAAAAAGTCTAGTGTTGTGCTCCAAATATCAAAGTCACGATAGGGAACGCCAATAGGTCTAGAATAGAAAGTGGGTTTACATAAGGTACTAATTAATGCACAAAAATAAAAGGTTAAAGCACGAAAGAAAGATAATTTTATGAAATCCCGTAGATCAAGTTAAGATAAGTTAGAGACACAGTTTCTAGAGGGAAGATAGTCTCATAGATAAGGGTATGGTCAAGGGAATGATTATAATCGTTTCTAAGTTTCAACAACTAGATGGTCACGATTAAAGATCTAGATTTTGAGGGAAGGTCGAGTAAGTCAAAGGTATGTTCATCGGTTTGGTCGATGACTAACTATACTTGTGTATATGCAATATCATAATCATAGGTGGTATGGCAACTTTACTTGCTTCTTTGTTCCCTACCAATATATGATCTAATCTAAAATTTTATGTTCCTCAAAAGTTTTCTCAATAAAATTTCCAAGATACTTCGCCAAAATTTTAATTATCTTAGACTGTCAACTTTAATCACAATTTTTAAATTTCTAGTAAATCTCGAAACAACCCTTGTATATCGCAACTTGAATAATAACCTCTTTTTTTTTCAAATCTTAACTCAACATTTAATAAGTTTATCCGTCGAAATTCATACTACAAAATGGAACGTTAAAATAACTCCCGAATTTTAATTCTATATCCTTCAAATGTGTATATCTAGCTTCCCATAAGTCACAACTACTCTCCAAGATTTTTTTTTTCACCAAAATCTAAATATTCATAATCAAAGCTTTAAACTTGAAATCTAAATAACTTTATATATCATAGATCATATGAGCAAATTTAAATATTAAAATTTTTCCTTCAAAGTCGATTTCATATCTTCCAAAAATATTTCAAACAATTTTTTTTTTTACCATTTTCTCTTCAAGCTCAAAATTAAATACTTATAATTCGTAAATCGTAGAATCAATTTAAACCTCAAGCTCTCTAATAATCCATAAATCATAAACCCTTCATATTCTTTAGTCGTTACAAAATTATAACTTATAATTTAAAACACTTTAATAAATTCGAGATAAACTTTAACATATTCAATCCCAACTTGAACTAAATCGTAATCATGGGTCACAATTTAAAGATGTTACTCAATCCGGTTTCATATCCCAAATAAATCATAAACTATTTCGCTATTTCCAAAAATCATAATCCATAAAATTGTTTTCTGTCCTCTTGTGTATACCACCTTGTAATGGCAAAATAAAATTCCAACTATCCATTGAAGGAGCTAATATGCTACTACCCAACTTAAAATTAACTAAACCTTAAAATCATACTTTCTAGAAAAATAAATTCCTTTACAACTCAAATAAAATCTTCATGCATATTAATTGCCAAATGCAATCCATCTAGCCATGTGTTTAACCTATGGGCATATACTAGTTTAGTCATCTTACTAAACACGAACTAAGAATTTACGGTAGAAGGAGTCAAGCAAGATACAAATCAAGAAGGTCGAACGAGAGTTCGGAATTTGAAGTCAAGAAAGGATGTCAAGTAGGTGGATGAGATTCTAAACTCTAATCCTATATTGCAGGTCCGTTTGGTTCAATCATGTAACCGAAACGGCAAACTAGACCTGCATGGGCCACCACACAAATATGTAACGCCCCAGTCCCAAAATACGTAGGACTAGAACGTAATCATGCCAGCTGTATACATACGAAGTATATGGAACCTCGTATATATACATAAGCTGTAAAATACAGTAACCAAGGTACTAAATCTCATCCACAAAGATAAATAATGATATAAAAGCAACTTTGAATTTGTCATGTATACAATCGTTGGGCGGAGACAAAGTCGACTACCAACTAATTTTAATAAGAACGAAATATACAAGGAAAGGAATTTAGTAGAGCAAGAAGATGACGATCCAAGAGCAACATCTCGATAAACAGAGCGCAAGTCATGGCCTTAGCTAGAGCACCTGCAGAAATCATAAGAACACACACCTGGGGAGATAACCAGGTCCTCAGAGGGACGTAACAAGATACATCAACATGCCATATAATACTGAATATAAAACATGCCACAATCAAAGAAAGTGATAAGACACTATAAGGTAATCTAACCAAACTAAAGTGAACATGCAGTGAGAACAAACCTTTCGTCGCATGAGCCCTGGCTGTAATGGGATCTAGTATGGTCCCCACTTGGGCACCAGTGACCGAGAGCATGACGTTCAAAAACGACAGTGGCCAACCTGAGAGGCTCATACCCGTATCTCCAGCGGAGCTTCCGGGTTATAGGGGAAGTGCAATAGAAGCCCATACGACAAGGAAATGTTCTCCCCACCCAATGTTCCTATCATGTCGCATCCACGACCATGTAACACTACTAACCGTCAAGTCTTCTAATACTCAACTATTGACAGTTAGACCTAACGCACGTCCTGCACGCATCAGTGATCAGCCAACACGCAAGTCCGTAGACTATATGCTACTCATAACTCACATCTCGTGGCACAACAGTGTCAAAGTTTATGCAATACACTAAGCTAGTGGTAGTCCCTTAACTCTAAGTCCATATGCAATCAAAGGTAAATAACAAGGTACAACTAATATCACTGAGCAGGCAGTAATCAAGAACTAGAAATAAACGAACAGTGATATGTAAATAAAATGCAACTAAAATAAACAGTATAATGGCAAGGTATCTTGCCTGGTGTGTCGCTTGGAGTGGTGCAGTATTCTGACATGCCTCATTAGTCCAATAGCCATGGTCATGGTGCAGCGGTCAAAAGTCGCGAGGAAATAGGAAAGATGATCAGTCTCAATCAAGATATTTGAGAGAATTTGTGTAGAAAGTTATGTACCAGGTTTTTAGAAAAATATTTATAATACCAAAAACTAACCTTATTAGTAAAAAATAGGTTTTCAGACAAATACTTAGATAATGAAAACTCGTTTTTGAGCAAATACCATAGTTTTGTAAAAATAATTTATAGAAAAAACTAGTAGTTAAAAGTAATAATTATTTATAATATATACAGATTTTGTAGAAAGCAAATCTTTTCTTAGTCAAAATTATTTTAATAAATTTTTAGAAAAATATTGTCGATTTATTTAATAAAAATAGATTAATATAATATAATACTCAAAAAAATAAAGTCATAATCCAAACAAAGTACTAATGATATAATAATATATTAAATAAACTAATCATAATATTAATACTAATAATAATAATTATTATAAAACCTAAAACTAATCACCACTTCCCTTTTTACTAAATATAATGATAATAATATTAACAGTAATCATCTAATAATATAATGATAATAATAATAACAATATGAATAATAATAATTACTTATAATTAATAACAGTAAAAACTTTTCTTAACCCTTTTCATTACAGCCCCTTTTCCCCCCTCAAATATCGATTTCACCCCTAAATCAACTACAGAGAGAGTGAGAGTGAGAGATGGGTGAAGAAAGAAAAAAAATGGGGGGTTTACCTAGAGCGGGTGGCTCCGGCGTCGTGGTCGGCGCGGATGGGCGCCGACGGTCGGGATTAGGCGGGCGCGGTCAGCGTCGGGGAGCAGTGCGGCAAGATTTGACGGCGGCGGTGTTTCGATGGGCTTCGGAGTTCGGCGGTGGTCGATCCACGACGGAGGCGGTCGGAGGGACCGAGGCGGCGTCGGGGGCTCGTTGACCGACGGTGGTACGGTGGATTCGTGGAGGTGGACCCACCAGATCTGGATGGCACCGGTGGGCGCATGGCTCGGGAAGCCGGAAGCGGTGGTCGGCCGATGTGGGATGCACGACGATCGAGCGGATGGCCATAGAGGGGAAGAGAGAGGCCTGACGGTGGGAAGATGCCGGTGGAGGTTCTCGGCGGGGCTCGGCCGCTGGGGTTTCATGGCGGAGCGGCCGTTCGCGGCGGGGCGCGAAGGATGTACGGAAGGCGGTGGCTCTGCCGAAGTGGAGCGACCTCCGCGGGGCTGTTCGTCGGACGGCGAAGAGGAGTGGCGCGGCGGAATGTGAGTCGGTTTCTTCCCCTTATTTCTTTCTGTGGTTGTGGTGATAGGGCGGTTTGATGTGTCGCCGGCGAGTGAGCGCCGATGACGACGGTAGTGGTGTGTCCTGAGGATGGGGAGGACGACCAAGGTGGTTGTTACTGGCGGTGGTGGTTGTGTGGAGATGGGGCGATGATGGGGTGGTAGTGGTGTTGTAGGTCATGGTCGTGATGGACGTATTGGTGGAGTTGGCGGTGGTGGGACTGTTGCCCTGGTCGAAAACGGGAAAGCATGGAGGGGACGACGTGGTGGTGTAGGGGAAAGTGGACAGGGAGTGGAGCAGTGGGGTGGCGGAGTTTCCTTGTCGGTGGCTGGACACGAGAGGGGGATAGGATTTAGAATTAGATTAGGGTAGGAATTTGATTGTCGGGGGTGTGTCCGGCAAGGAAAATAATGTATATGTATAAATATGGAATAAGAACGGTGGACACAGACACGATACACATTTGTGGATGGTAGAATTTGCTGGAGGAGTACCTCTCCTTTTATAGGAGGTGGAAATTCCCAGTTGGATAGGGATTGAGATTAATTAAATCCCAATTAGATAAATCACCTATTAATTTAAACCGATTTAAAATAACTCAATCCAATTCAAATCAAATCTAGATAAATTCTATTCTACATTTAAACTATTTTTAAATAAATTCAATAAAATCTTTTACAATTTAATTTACCATATTTAATCAAATATTAAATAAACAAGATTCCAAATATCTTTTTCATAAATATTAAAATATAATATTAATTAATTTCGAAAATCAAGATAAATACTTAAATCATAGCAAAATAAACAAATTTCCTATTTCGCAAAATATCCGGAATATATTTTATATAAACCAAAATTTCCAACTTACTACTTATTTTTAAGTGACAAATAAAATAACTCTTTCATCCAAAATAAACATATTTATCACATATATACTTTTTCTATATAAAATAAAATTTATAATAAAAAAATGTTTTTCTAAAATATGTACCTCGACACATATTCGCACTCGTCGAGAAATTACGAAACGCAAATTTTGCACACTACGTAAATACAATAAAGCGAATTTGTATGCGACATGGAGATACGAAGTATAAACTAATTAAATAAATATAAAAATGGTAGTAGAAATTTAGGGGGTTTACAGACTAGTTAGTCAATGGTATGCCTCGATTTATGTGTCATAGATTCCAAAATTGGAACCGTCACTTTCTATGGCCAAACTTTCTTAGTTAAATTATATTTCAGATTATTATTAGGTTAAGTTATATTATTAAATAATATTATATAGGTTAACCCATTAGCCATTTATTCTATGATTTTAGAATTAGAATATTAGAATTGACGTGTAATTTTCGTGTACGGTTTGTGGTACGATGGTGTGATATGGGTTGATAGCTTCTTGGTCGGAGTTTCTTTCGTCCTCGACTTGTGAAAATAGTTTGTCTAGTAAATTATACAAGTTTTACTATGACATTATATTATCTTTATTTTATACTGCATGTATCTTTATATCGTCTTTTTACCATTACTACTTGTTGTCATCGTTCTAGATTTATCATGTTTACTGCTTGTACACGAGAGTTAGAATCATTAGAGTATATGTACATGTTCTTGTCTTACTTTTTGTTTATCATGTTTACTTTTTCTCGTATTGTTAATATTTACCGTGTTGGACATGTACTTCTGAGTTAGTCGGATAGGAGAATACGACTAGTAGAAATGAGGTACTCTAGTGTAGCCCAGAGTTTATTCGATCAGGGGACTGTCTTACAGAGTTTGTTCAGTCAATACACCTCACGTGCTTACTATCCGATTCCTAACCCAACCACATGTTGAATGTTGGTATTCTAAAAACACATTGGACACGTGTTTTCAATTCTTGTTGTTATATTGTTATATGTTCGTCTTTTCTGAGTATATTTTCATAGTGTTAACATGTCATAGTTGATCTCTTCTTGTCATATCGTATCATGTTTATAGTTCATCTTTCTTTTACTATTATTCTTTCATGCTTGTATATTATATTTGTAGTGTAGTGTTATAGTGATCTTGCTCCAATCCTGATTGGATAACTATTTTTTAGCTTTAGATGACGTCATTTGTCCCCAGAACTATGGTGCGTATGTTGGCGACACTGGCATTGCTGACATATCAAATTCTGGCACTGATGCGAATTAGCATATTTTCTTTCTTATGCTTTTCCATTAGTTAGTGGTCATAGTTTTAGATTCTAGTTTTGTAATTCCTCTTCCTAAATTTTTTTAATTTTTTAATTTGTTTATTTTGTTTTCTATTTGAAATAAAATTCTCTTTGAAACGTATAAACGTTATTTTGCTACTATTTTTTGTATTTACTACTTAAAAATTAATGGTTTGAAAAAATCCTATTTGTTTTCTTATTCTTGAATTTCAACGATGTGTAGTTATTATTCATTGGACTTTCAAAATATGGGTTTTGAAAATAGTTTTAAAAAATCATAAGTATTTTGCAACAATAAGAAGATTTTACCAAAGTATTTTTTTAATTAGTTTTTGGATTTATAAATATACCTTACATTATTTGGTGATGTCGAATATTATTTATATATTACAGTGATAATCAATTATTGATTTAATTTAAATAAGTTTGTATGATTTAAATTATTTTGATTAATATTAAATATTATTTTAAAGGTTATTATGTTGATAATTTATTTGATTTGAATTTGAATTTGAATTTACATGACTTAATTTATAGGATAATATAGGCTAATACTTCAAATTACTACTTTGGATCATTTATGGGAATTTGATAAGATTAGTTTTATTTAAAAGTTTATTTGATTTAATATTATCGTTATATGTTTCAAAATATAATTTGGTAGTATTAAGTCTTATTTTAGAAGTATGATTAGTTTTAGATATAGCTAAATATAATTTTAAATATTATTGACAAAATATAGTACTGTTTTAAATTATTATGTATTGATTTTGACTAAATTCGAATTTATGGTATTCAATATTATTTGATTTATGTGACGCTGTAACTAACTTATTTGATATTTGAATTTATATATATATATTTGAACGTATTTCATAACATTAAGTTGCTAATTTAAATTAATATACCTATTTGGTTTGTTATTATAAGTATTTTAGGTTCCAGTAAGTTATGGTAATCCGTGTTGGATCGGGAGGAGCTTGTAGAGAGTTTATTATATTTATTCCATTAATGGAGGTTCTTCATGGTTGGACTCCGATCGTCCCCTGGTTTTTTCATCTGGGTTTTTTTACGTAAAAATCTCTGTGTCTGCGATTTATGTTTAGAATTTTTGGTTTGTGTGCTTTTGCTTGATACTCTCGCAGGGCTCTCTGGTTTGGGAAAACGATTTTCGCGCTTTGTTCCCAACAAATTGGTATTAGAGCCAGGTTTCAAAGAGGTGTCAGAAGTTGACAGTCAAATTAGGAAGTAGAGATGGACGTAAAGCCAGTGCACATGGTGAACATGAAAGGTACCAACTACCATTATTGGCGAAGCAAGATGAAAGATTTGATGTTCGTCAAGAAGCTATATCTTCCAGTATTTGCGTCCGAGAAGCCAGTGACAAATCCGATGAGGACTGAAACTTCGAGCATATACATGTGTGTGGGTACATACGATAGTTTGTTGATGAGAATGTGTATAACCATGTTGCAAATATTAAGCCTACAAAGACGTTGTAGAAGAAGCTGGAATCTTTGTACGCAAAAAAGATCGTGGTAAACAAACTGTTCCTGATCCGAATGATGATGGGTCTGCGGTACAAAGATGGTGCATCTATTACGGATCACTTGAGTGAGTTCCAGGGCATGGTTGACCAGCTATTCTCGATGGAAGTCAAGTTCGACGATGAGGTTTAGGGACTTTGGTTGCTATGTACATTGCCAGACTCGTGGAAGACCGTACGAGCATCTATGATCGCTTCTGCTCTGAAAGGCATGGTCAGTCTGGAGTTTGCTAAAAGTGGGGTACTGAATAAAGAGATGTAGAGACGTTCCTAGGGCACTTCATCCACATCCCACTCTGAGGTGCTAGTTTCAGAGAGCTGAAGAAGGAGCAAAAGCAGGGTTCCAGGCGGTGGTAGAGACAAGAGCAGAGGCAAGTCCAAGAGTCGGTACGAGAACTCGGAGTGTTAATATTATGGCGAGAAGGGCCACATCAAGCAAAACTGTTTTACTTGGAAAAGAGAGAAGAAGGGCGACATAGAAAAGAAAAGTGAGAACACTACAGCGACGGCCTCGGCACATGGAGGCAATATAATCATCGTAGGTGATGAGGTTGTTGTGAATCTCGCCTGCAATGACAATTCTTGGCTGGTGGACTCAGGTGCTTCAGCGCACGTATCTCACAATAGGGCACTATTTGCCACTTACACAACAGGTAACTGTGGAGTGTTGAAGATGGGCAATGGAGATGTGTCAAAGGCAGTTGCCATTGGAGATGTGCATTTGAGGACGCAGACGGGCACAATTTTTGTTCTCAAAGATGTCTATCATGTCCCTGATATTTGTTTTAACCTGGTGTCGGTTGGAAGATTGGATGATGAGGGTTTCTTCAGTCTCTTCGGGAACGGTCAGTGGAAGCTTTCCAGATGTTCGATGGTGGTTGCCAGAGGAAGCAAGAAGTCAGGACTCTATTATATGGAAGGGAGCACACATGGAGCGCATGAGGTGAACACAGCTACCGATGCATCTACCGAGTTGTGGCACAGACGGCTTAGTTGTATCAGTGAGAAGGAAATGGGCTACTTAGTGAATAGGAAGGTGATTCTAGGGCCAAAGTCTACAAAATTAGAAAGATACATGCACTGTTTGGCGGAAAAGCAAAATACGGTGTCTTTCCAAAGTCACCCAAGTTCGAGAAAGCTGGCGTTGCTCGAGTTGATTCACTCGGATGTTCGCGGTCCTATTAAGGTAAAATCCATTGGTGGTGCTTCTTATTTTGTGACGTTTATTGATGATTATTCTAGGAAGGTTCAGGTCTATGCCTTAAATACCAAGGATCAGGTGTTGTCCACTTTCAAAGACTTTCAGGCCTCTATTAAAAGGAAGACGAACAAGAAGCTACTATATGTTCGGTCCGACAATAGCAGCGAGTACATTAGTTCCTTTGATGCTTGTTACAGAGAGCAAAGGATATGACACCAGAAGACTCTGTCCAAGACACCTCAGCTCAATGGTATAGCAGAACGAATGAACATGACACTGATGGAGAGGGTACGATGTTTGCTATCAGAGGCAAACTTACCGGACAATTAGTAGGATAAGACTCTTTATACTGCTGCTTATACTATTAATTTATCTTCTAGTACTCCTTTGTAGGATGATATGCCTAACAAAGTTTGGTATGGCAAAGAGCCGGTATACAATCACCTGCGAGTGTTTAGTTGTAAGGCCTTCGTACATGTATCAAAGGACGAGAGATCCAAACTAAGCCGAAGATGAGGCGATACATCTTTCTCGGCTATGGTCGAGATGAGTTTGGGTATAGAATCTACGATCCCATAGAAGAAAGCTCTACAGAAGCAGGGACATGGTATTCGTCAAGGATTAGACCATAACCAACATCCAGGATTCCGATGCCTTCTGAGGATGATGAATTGTCTGAGTTAGAGTCATTTTGCTTCGTATAGTTTCCAGAGGACATCACAGAGGATCTAGTTATGGAAAAGCCAGTATATGGAGTTGCTCCCAACCTTTATAATCAGCCTGCTGATGGTAGTCAAGGTAACCCTCAGGAGGATGAGGATGCTGGAAAGTTAGTTCCTGAAAGGGAGAAGGATGTTGATATATAGTCAACACTAGTTCTCCATTGGGAAGGAGCGACAGAGGGCGTTGACCATCTACGAAAAACTCACAGGGTAAGTACGTGCAGCTGACTGATGGGGAAGAGCCTAAAAGTTTTGCAGAGGCTATGGACGATAAACATAGGCACGAGTGAATGAAGGCTATGCAGGAGAAGATGAGTTCCTTATAGGCCAACTCCATTTATGATCTGGTGCGGTTGCCAAAGGAAAAGAAGGCTTTGAGAAATCGATAGGTGTTCTGAGTGAAGCAGACAGATGATGCTACTCGCCCTTGATACAAAGTGAGGCTGGTAGTTAAAGGCTACGGTCAGTAGAAGGGCTTAGATTATGATGAGATCTTTTCGCCATCGAGCAGTCGTCTATTCGGATGTTGTTAGTATTGGCAGCCAATTTTGACTTGAAGGTCAATGAGATGGACGTGAAGACAACTTTCCTCTACGGTGATCTTGAGGAGGAGTTGTACATGGAGCAGCCAAAGGGATTCTGTGAAAAGGACAAGTCACATTTGGTTTGCCGGTTGAGAAAGAGCTTGTATGGTCTGAAGCAGGCTCCGAGGCAGTGGTACAGGAAGTTCGAGTCATTTATGGAGGGAACATGGTTATGCACGGACGACGTCAGATTATTATTTATTCGTCAGGTACTTTGTCGAGGATGATTGTATCATTTTACTGCCCTATGTTGATGATATGCTACTAGTAGGTCAGAATGCCACTAGGATACCGGAGTTGAAGCGCTAAATGGACGCGACCTTCTCTATAAAAGATTTGGGCACAGAGAAGACTATTCTTGGGATAGAAATAAGCCGAGAAAAAGAGTCCAAGCTGCTACACTTGTCCCAAAAGAAGTACATTCTTTGGGTACTTTAGCATTTTGGGATGGACGGGTCAAAGAAAATAAGTAACCCCCTTACAGCTTACTTTAAGTTTACTGAGGAATAATATCCATTTACCGAGGACGAGAAGGAAGATATGGAGCGGGTTCCGTATGCTTCAGCTGTGGAGAGTCTCATGTATGCTCTGGTGTGTACAGGGCTAGACATCGCTCATGCAGTTGGCAAAGTTAGTAGGTATTTTTCAATCTTGGAAGGGTACATTAGAGTACGGTCAAGTGGATCCTACGATACCTTCAGGGCACTGCTGATTGGAGACTTTCTTTTGGTGGTGACGAGCCAAAGCTGGTTGGGTATACCGACGCTGATATGGCAGGAGATGTAGACACGAGACGATCAACTTCGGGCTATGTGATGATGTTTGCTGGTGGAGCGGTATCATGGCAGTCGCGGTTACAGAAGTGTGTTGTCTTGTCGACGACAAAGGCAGAGTACATTGCGGCGACAGAGACTTGCAAGGAGTTGTTATGGATGAAGAAGTTGCTGCAGGAAGTGGCGCTAAAGTAAAAGCAGTATACTTTGCTTTGCGATAGCCAGAGTGCCATTCACCTTGTGAAGAACAAGACATTTCATAGTCGGTCCAAGCACGTTGAGACTTGGTATCATTGGAAACGGGATGTGGTTGAGAAGAAGGACGCGATGCTTGAGAAGGTCCCTACTAATGACAATGGAGTGGACATAAGCACGAAGGTTCTACCAAGGAAGAAATTTGAGTACTGTATGCGGATCTTCGGGATGATGCGTTCCTCCACCTAGTTGTGAAGGAAAGATTTGTTGGAGTGGGTGGGGTTCCCAACCTATATGGAGAATACCCCAGAGTGCGATGAGCGCTATCCGTGTGTTGTAGAAGCTCTGGGAGTTCATCGATCACCTATATATTGAGCGTTATTCCATGTATAGATTTCCAATACAGTAACCCTTATTCATGCAAGGGATTATAAAAGGTTGATGCATGCAAGTTGGAAAAAACACAAAAAAAATATGAAGAAAGAAAATGTGGTAAGAGTGCTTGTGCAACTTTGGGAAGGAGAAAGAATGATTGGAGGCCGTTTCGGAGAAGGAGATCAATTTCAAATATTTTTCGTTGTCTTTTATGTTCGTGGTTGTAATCTATTTTCTATACCAGTGAGTTGTGGTGATCCGTGTAGGATCGGAAGGAGCCTGTAGAGGGTGTATTCTCTTTATTCTATTAATGGAGGTCCTTAGGGTTGGACTTCGATCGTCCCGTGGTTTTTCTCATCTCAATTTTCCACATAAAAAATTTTGTGTCTGCGATTTGTTTTTGGCATATTTGGTTTGTGTGCTTTTGCTCGGTTCTCTCGCAGGGCTCTCTGGTTTGAGGGTACAGTTTCTGTGCTTCATTACCAACACAAATAATTACTATATTAACCATGTAACTATAGTAATCTTTGTCACGCCCCAGAACCAGAATACTGGAGAGCGGGGGAATGACTCAGCCAGCTACGTATTACGGGTAGATAAATACCGTATAATACGATCAATGCTGTCTAACAAGACGAGGGGGGTACATACTACATAAAAGTCTCCCTATGGTCACTTCAGATCTATTGTCTCAATCATTCAAACAAGAAACAGAAATAGAGAACATGTAAGATAAAACAGTAAGGCGTCCCAAACGCTCAGTCAAAATGTTTTTGATATCTGGCTTTACAAAACATAGCCAGATGATGTAGCAAGGTATACACGATTATTGTCAGCTGCAGTCTGACTTAATTACAATTATGTAAATATAAGTACAAGACAATCCGACTAACATGTCGGGGCCAAACGGCAAAGTATAAAGTAAGTAACAAAACGAACAGGGAAGTAAGGAACCCACTCGAGTCATCCTGCGATCATTCTCCTAGTATTGACCATCTTGAAGGTAGAAGCAAGCTGGATCCTCGGGAACCGGCTCTAAATCTGGCCATGAAAAACTAGAGAGGTTAGACCTCTAATAGAAAGTACCGCAAGGAAGCACGATATGAGGAATAAAAACCAGTAATAGAAAATATAATAAATAGATCTCTGCTGGCTACTGGGATTCACATCACATCACGACACTTCGAACCAACCTCCCAACCAAACAAGGACAGAAGTTGGCCCGTCATGTCCTGATATTCAGATCATCTCAGTTAGGTAACAGAGTAGGTAGTACACAATAAGTCAACTTAAGCGGCCATGCAACTACTACGGCTTGCTATTGTGAGTTCCAAGTTATCCAGGAATTATGCAATAAGGATTCCTCAGTTCTTACTATGCACAAACAAGGCTAGTCTATCCAATCAATCAATTGCGCCAATCATGTATTTAGACGAGTCCCAACGGGACGCCCGTCGTTAGTATACCATGTACAATAAATAATATAAGCAGATACCGCTCCCTGTCCGTGTGGCAGATTTGTAGTATCTGTGGGAACCAGCCGGCCTGTCGGGCACTTAATAGTTCCAAGAGCGCTGCCATGTAAGAACTCGGAAATCCGTTCTTTCCATGCAATCATCATTTTATTTAACGTAATAGCCTCTATGTTGAGTGAAATCCCATGCCGTGGATCATGGTCATTCCGAATGAGTACTTTCGTACGGGGTACGATATGCACTTCTACAACGATACCCGTGCAGTTAGGTTGTAGATCTTACATAGCGTAATACAACAATCAAAACCACCCACGTAGTAATTATGCCTTGACCATAAAGTACACATGCTGCTTTTGTAAAATAAATAAATAAATAAATAAACTGAAACCTGCATGTATCTGTATGTCAATATTTGGGATCAGCCAGTCGATTACAATAGTCCATAATATGAACGTGTCTCATTCATTCAATTCAATAAGATGACTAGCCAGCCTCTTAGTTCTAATTAGGAACGCATGATCAATTTACTAAATCAAGATAACAATCCCTGTCAATCAATGGTAACTAATGTTAATGAATTCCAAGGCAACAATCAATGTTAATTAATGCCAAAATAACAATTTATGTTTAATTAATGCTAACTCGGGACAGAATCAGCCAAAAAGGCATTAGGGTCAGAGTTCATGCGGCTCGTGAGACTCGGGTTTCTTGCGGCTGGGCAATAGTGATTTCATGCGGCCGGAACAGAGTAGTCCTATGTGGCCAAATTAGCAAAGCCTTATGCTGCTAGAAGCTAAGGAGGGGGAGGGGTTCTCATGTGGCTACAGGTAACATGCGCCTATGCGGCTAGATAAGTTATGAAGCTCATACGGCCGAGAATGACCAGCGCCATGCGGCTGAATAGTTTAAGCCTCATGCGGCTAGGTAAGTCTCATACGGCCAGAAAATCTCTTATGCGGTCGAAATCTCAAGTGGCTATGATGGACAAAAGTATATGCGGCTGCGGCCAATGGAAACTCATGCGACTGCGGCCAATGGAAACTTATGCGACTGCGGCCAATAGAAACTCATGCGACTGCGATGGACAAAAATACATACGGCTACAGCCAAATAGAAGCAAGCTCATGTGGTTGCGATAACTTATGCGGCCAAGATAGTGCCATGCGGCTGCGATAACTTATGCGGCCAAGATAGTGCCATGCGGCTAAAATCTCTATGCGGCCAGATAGTTCATGCGGCCAGATACTTCATACGGCTCAAGAACGACTTGCTGCATGAAACTCACGCGGCTAAGTACTGCACTTCTTCTCCACTATTCCGAGAAGAACAATCATGAAGACCTTACTTTCAAGCTCCATAAATCTTTTATTCCAAGGCCAAATCTGAACTTCCATAGGTCAAAATGGGGTAGAACGAAATTCTCTACAACATGGAACCATCAAAACTTGAAAAATAACAAAGTTACTAGATCAAAACCTAAGAAATCCGAAAATGTATTAAACTTAGATCTACATGAAATGAACATTGGAAATTGAAAATGCTAAGTACTAAAGAGGCTTAAGATCAAGTAAGGAAGATGATGGAACAATAATAATGGAGATCCATCAAGAAGCAAGTTGGCACTTGTCTTGGCGGCTGAGTAGGTAGGGAAGAGTTTATGAGGAAGAAGAAGTGTAAGAAGAGTAATGGTGAAGTAATGAAGAGAGAGAAATAAGATGGGCTTTAAATAAAGGGGTGGTGTTAGGTGGGGGTTTATTTCGGTTTATGATGAGCCAACATACTTAATCCAATCCAAGCCGAACCCAAAGCATAACTAAAGCAGAGTATAAAAGCAGGAAATAAAATACAAAAATAAAATTGCAGGAAATTAATTAACATAAAATTAAAGGAGTTTAATTACAGAATAATACATGATAAATATTAAATAAATAAATTAAAGCAGTACATGTATTAAAAATACGTATTCTGGAAACGGGAAGTGATATCTCTACCCTCCTTAGAAAAATTTCGTCCTCGAAAATTCAAATCTAAGCAGGATAGGAATATCAAAACTAAGCTAATCTATGTACATGAAACTTGAGCAAGCAATCATTCTTCAATGTTAACTAGCAGATAACATATCTATATTAACAATCTACGATATCACGTAGTTCTATCCATAGGGTGACAAGCATGAGGGCTTAAGACAATCAAGGTACCCGGGAAAAAATATACCTTGTGAGTCAAACAGATGTGGATACCGTGATCGGATATCATCCTCACGTTCCCACGTTGACTCTCCTAATGAGTGATGACCCCAAGCAACCCGGACAAGGCTAATTGTTCGGTTCTTGAGTATCTTCTATCTTCAGTCTAAGATAGACACAGGCTGCTCCTCGTAAGACAGGTTGGTACCAACAACCAGCTCAGAATGATCAAGGATATGGCTTGGGTCCGATACATACTTTTGCAGCTGAGATACATGAAACACATCATGCACCTCTCGTAACGAAGGTGGAAGGGATAAACGATAAGCAACATCGCCCACCCTATCAAGGATAACAAATGGGCCCACGTACCGCGAATCAACTTCCCGCGAACGCCAAACCTAATGACCCCACGGGTAGGTGAGATCCGTAAGAACACGTGGTCCCCAACGGAAAACTCTAGCGGCCTACGATGCTGGTCCGCCCAATGACGATGCCGATCCTGCGCAACTCGAAGTTGCTTTCTAATTTCCTTGACCACTTCAATTGTCTGGACAATCATTTCCGGGCCTAATATCTTTCTCTCTCCGATATCATCCCATGCCAATGGCGACCTACATTTCTTACCATATAGTGCTTCAAATGGCACCATCAGGATACTGGCTTGATAACTGTTGTTGTATGAGAACTCGACTAAGTGTAAATGGCTCTCCCAAGATCCTCCAAAATCTAGGGTACAAGCTCGTAACATATCTTCTAAAGTCTGAATTGTCCTTTCTGATTGCACGTCCGTCTGTGGATGGTACGCCGTGCTAAATCTTAACTTGGTGCCCAGACTATGATGTAAGCTCTTCCAGAAATGTGATGTAAAACAGGTATCTCTGTCTGACACAATACTGACAGGGACTCCATGCTGTTTGACTATCTGTTGCATATAAAACTCTGCCAATTTTTCTGTAGATTGCCCTACTCTGAAAGGAAGAAAGTGTGCTACCTTTGTAAGCCGGTCCACTATCACCCAAATAGTATCTTTACCACTTGGCGATCTAGGTAAACCGGTCACAAAGTCCATTGTGATGTGCTCCTACTTCCATTCCAGGATAGGAAGCGGTTGCAATAATCCAGCTGGCCTCTACTGCTCTACCTTCACTTGCTGACATATCAAGCAACGGGAAACGAATCTAGCTATATTCCTCTTCATTCCATTCTACCAGAAGTGTTGCTTGATATCCTGGTACATCTTGGTCCCTCCAGGGTGTATAGAATACTGAGAACTGTGAGCTTCTGCTATAACTTCCTGTCTAATATCTCCGCTAGGCACACATAGACGTGATCCAAACCTAAGTGTACCATCTTCATGGATTTGCATTTTCTTCCTGAGCCCTGACTCACACTCTGCCCTAAGCTTCTGAATCCTTGGGTCCTGTGCCTGAGCTGTCTTGATCCTGTCTACCAAGTCAGATTGGACTTGTAGACTTGCCAGAATTCCTACATCACTAGGAAGTATAACTTCTATGCCCATCTTCTGAAGGTCTTCTAAAATATGCTTCTGTGTTGTCGACATGAATGCGCCGCTTCGTCTGCTGAGAGCGTCTGCTACCACATTAGCCTTACCTGGATGATACTGAAGCTCCACGTCGTAATCCTTGATCAACTCCAACCATCTTCTCTGTCTCATGTTCAGTTCCTTCTGAGTAAAAATGTACTTCAGACTTTTATGGTCTGTGTACATGTCCACTCGATCACCATATAAGTAATGCCTCCATAGCTTCAAAGCAAATACTACTGCTGCCAACTCCAAGTCATGAGTTAGATAATTCTTCTCGTGGTCTCGAAGTTGCCTAGATGCATACGCTATCACCTTTCCATGCTGCATAAGGACACATCCAAGTCCTTTACCTGACGCATCATAATATACAGTAAAACCTCCGGGTCCAACAGGCAATGTAAGAATAGGTGCTGATATCAACTTCTGTTTCAAATTCTCAAATGATGACTGGCATTCTGCCGACCAAACGAATGGCACATCCTTCCGTGTCAAGCGAGTCATGGGTGCTGAAAGTCTTACAAAATCTGATACGAACCTTCTGTAATATCCTGCCAATCCCAAGAAACTCTGCACATCAGCTACGGTCTTGGGTACTGGCCAACTCTCTACTGTTTCTACCTTCTTGGGATCCACTGCTACTCTAGCTCCTGATATGATGTGACCCAAAAATGAAATGTGATCCGTCCAGAACTCACACTTGTTGAGCTTGGCATACAACTGGTTCTCTCTCAGAACCTGTAACACTTTCCTGAGGTGATCTTCATGCTCCTCTTCACTGGTAAAGTATACGAGAATGTCGTCAAGAAATACAACGACAAACTGATCTAAGTACGGCATAAAGATGCGGTTCATCAAATCCATAAATATTGCTGGAGCATTGGTCAAACCAAACGGCATGAATTCATAATGCCCATACTTTGACCTGAATGCTGTCTTGGGAATATCCTCCTTCCGAACCCTCACTTGTTGATATCCTGAACGAAGATCTATCTTAGAAAAAACTCTAGCTTTGCACAACTAATCAAACAAGTCGTCGATCCTGGGTAGTGGGTACTTGTTCTTTACTGTTGCTGTATTAAGCTTCCTGTAATCAATGCACATTCTGGATGACCCATCCTTCTTCCCCACAAGTACCACTGGTGCTGCCCACGGTGATACACTAGCTTGGACAAACTTCTTCTCCTTTAATTCTTCTATGTGCTGATATACCTTGGCCTGTTCTGAATCTGCCATTCTATAAACTCGATCTGATATCGGTTTAGTTCCAGGTGCCAATTCTATACTGAACTCAATATCTCTAACCGGTGGTAGGCCTGAAAGTTCTTCGGGAAATACATCTAGAAATTCCTCAACTACCTTCGAAACCTGAACTTCTTCCATTGCCGTTACAACTCCCTGCTCTTGCTGAGTTGCCTCTGATCTGACTAAGGTGAGTCTCTTCATGCCTAGAATATCAAAAGATACACTCCCACTACGATAATCTATTGTCGCATGACTGTCTTTCAGCCAGTCCATGCCTAAGATAACGTCGAAATTTTCAACAGAAAATTCTATCAACCGGGCGGGTAAGGAATGCCCGCAAACTACAACGCTACATGCTAGAATAATTCTACTAACTCCTATGAGCCCATTACCAGTGAGTATATTCAACCTGCTTGGTAATGCCTCGAACTCCATTCCCAATCATGTCACAAATCGTGCAGATATAAATGAGTGTGATGCTCCTAAATCAAACAATGCTACTGCGGGATATGAGGCGACGAGAATGTTACCTGCCACAACATCTTCCGATGCCAATGCCTCCTCTAAGGACAGAGTGAATGCCTGCCCTCGACCTCCTTGTTGGTTCCCATGCTGTGGCCTAGCCTGGTGCTGCTGTTGGCCCCTTCCTTGATGATGTTGGGGTGGTCTATGCTGGTGTTGCTGCATCGGCGGTCCCTGCTGCCAAAACATCTGAGTCTGTGGCATCAACGGACGCTGGGCCAACGGTCTAACTGCCACCGCTGGTCCTCGATACTGTGCTGCCCCTGGTGCTGACAGAGCAGGAAACTGCTGCACTGGTCCTCCTGACCTCGAATTCATGGGACAGGTGGTAACCCGATGATCTGGATTTCCACATATCAAACACAGTCCGTTCAATGCCCGACACACATCTCTAGTGTGCCCTATCTTTCCACAATAAGTGCAGCCCGCTGGAGGTTGCTGGTTCTTCCTTGGTTGTTGCTGCTGCTGTTGCTGCCTGGGTGGTGGTGCTGGCCCTCGCATTGCCACATCGTGAATACGAATGCCAAGGAACGGTACTGTTGTTCGGGGTGCTGCTCCCCCTCCTTCTTCAATCTGACTGTGGGATCTTTTCTGACCCCCAGTCCTTGCCGTGATCCTCTGAATGGTTATCTCATGCCTTTGAGTTGCCGTTAATACTTCATCAAAAGTCTGGTAATTATGCCCCTCTATCAATTGTAAGAGCTCAAGATGAAACCCTTGCTGGAATCTCATTGCCCTCTAGCGCTCCGTTGCTACCATTTCTGGGGCAAACCTACTCAATCTGCAGAACTCCGCTGCATAAGCGTCTACCGTCTTGCCGGCCTGCTTGAGGTTGATAAACTTCTGTTGTAGCTCAAACTGCACCAAAACTCTATAGTACTTTATCTTGAATCTTGCTGTGAAATCGTCCCAAGCAATGGGACGTCTGATACCTACTTCCTCTGATTCCCACCAATCACGTGCGAGATCCTGAAGTAACAACTTCACCTGATCCACACGTTCTTCTGCCGGTACCTTAGCTGCTGTCAAAATAGCCTCAATATCCTTAAGCCATGTATCTGCTGAGATGGCATCCTCCGTGCCCTCGAAACGGCGGGGGTTGTACTTGCAAAACCTGGTTGATGCTCCTGAATCTGGCCTCGCCCCTCTTTCCGATGCCGTCTGTAATCCTTGGTTGAGTAGTACATTCTGCTCTTACAACTGAGCGTGCATGCGCTGTTGGGCTAACATCTGGTGTTGCTGAGTAGCCATCATTCCTCTCATGATCTTCAGAAGGGCTGGGGTGTCCACTTCCATAGGGGTAGGCGGAACTATCGGTGGCGTTGGAACTTTCGGATACTGTGGTCCAACTGCTGGTTCCACTATCACTTCTTCCTGGATAGTCTCTTGAGGTAGTACTGGCCCTTGTTGCTGATCAACATGGTCAGGTTGCCCATGTTGCCCTTGTTGCTGCTATGCAGCTCTGACAGGTGCGGACGAAGTGTCCCTAAGAAAAGGGACAAAAGAACAATAAAACGACCAGACATGAAGGATCAATGAAGTCAAGGGATACCGGAATGTCAAGCTGGAGTTGTGAATCAACGAATCATGGGATCAAGGGGGAACATGTATGATTGAGACATCCTATTAAAACACTCCACAAGTCTAAAATCAGACCTGCATGGGCCAGCACTAAAACCTTGTCACGCCCCAGAACCAGAATACTCGAGAGCGGGGGAATGACCCAGCCAGCTACGTATTACGGGTAGATAAATACTGTATAATACGATCAATGCTGTCTAACAAGATGAGGGAGGTGCATACTACATGAAAGTCTCCCTATGGTCATTTTACATCTATTGTCTCAATCATTCAAACAAGAAACAGAAATAGAGAACATGTAAGATAAAGCAGTAAGGCGTCCCAAACGCTCAGTCAAAATATTCTTGATATCTGGCTTTACAAAACATAGCCAGATGATGTAGCAAGGTATACACGATTGTTGTCAGCTGCAGTCTGACTTAACTACAATTATGCAAATGTAAGTACAAGACAATCCGACTAACATGTCGGGGCCAAACGGTAAAGTATAAAGTAAGTAACAAAACGAGCGGGGAAGTAAGGAACCCACTCGAGTCCTCCTGCGATCATTCCCCTAGTATTGACCATCTTGGAGGTAGAAGTAAGCTAGATCCTCGGGAACCGGCTCTAAATCTGGCCATGAAAAACCAGAGAGGTTAGACCTCTAATAGCAAGTACCGCAAGGAAGCACGATATGAGGAATAAAAACCAGTAATAGAAAATATAATAAATAGATCTCTGCTGGCTACTGGGATTCACATCACATCACGACACTTCGAACCAACATCCCAACCAAACAAGGACAGAAGTTGGCCCATCATGTCCTGATATTCAGATCATCTCAGTTAGGTAACAGAGTAGGTACAGTACACAACAAGTCAACTTAAGCGGCCATGCAACTACTACGGCTTGCTATTGTGAGTTCCAAGTTATCCTGGAATTATGCAATAAGGATTCCTCAGTTCTTACTATGCGCAAACAAGGCTAGTCTATCCAATCAATCAATTGCGCCAATCATGTATTTAGACGAGTCCCAACGGGACGCCCGTCGTTAGTATACCATGTACAATAAATAATATAAGCAGATACCGCTCCCTGCTCGTGTGGCAGATTTGTAGTATCTGTGGGAACCAGCCGGCCTGTCGGGCACTTAATAGTCCCAAGAGGGCTGCCATGTAAGAACTTGGAAATCCGTTCTCTCTATGCAATCATCATTTTATTTAACGTAATAGCCTTTATGTTGAGTGAAATCCCATGCCGTGGATCATGGTCATTCAGAATGAGTACTTTCGTACGGGGTACGATATGCACTTCTACAACGATACCCGTGTGATTAGGTTGTAGATCTTACATAGCGTAATGCAATAATCAAAACCACCCACGGAGTAATTATGCCTTGACCATAAAGTACACATGCTGCTTTTGTAAAATAAATAAATAAATAAACTGAAACCTGCATGTATCTGTATGTCAATATTTGGGATCAGCCAGTCGATTACAATAGTCCATAATATGATCGTGTCTCATTCATTCAATTCAATAAGACGACTAGCCAGCCTCTTAGTTCCAATTAGGAACGCATGATGAATTTACTAAATCAAGATAACAATCCCTGTCAATCAATGGTAATTAATGTTAATGAATTCCAAGGCAACAATCAATGTTAATTAATGCCAAAATAACAATTTATGTTTAATTAATGCCAACTCCGGAAAGAATCAGCCAAAAAGGCATTAGGGTCAGAGTTCATGCGGCTCGTGAGACTTGGGTTTCATGCGGCTGTGCCAGGGTGATTTCATGCGGCCGGAACAGAGTAGTCCTATGCGGCCAAATTAGCAAAGCCTTATGCTGCTAGAAGCTAGGGGGGTTCTCATGCGGCTACGGGTAACATGCGCCTATGTGGCTAGATAAGTCATGAAGCTCATGCGGTCGAGAATGACCAGCGCCATACGGCTGAATAGTTTAAGCCTCATGCGGCTAGGTAAGTCTCATGCGGCCAGAAAATCTCTTATGCGGTCGAAATCTCAAGTGGCTATGATGGACAGAAGTACATGCGGCTACAGCCAATGGAAACTCATGCGGCTGCGGCCAATAGAAACTCATACGACTGCGATGGACAGAAATACATGCGGCTGCGGCCAAATAGAAGCAAGCTCATGTGGCTGCGATAACTTATGTGGCCAAGATAGTGCCATGCGGCTAGAATCTCCATGCGGCCAGATAGTTCACGCGGCCAGATACTTCATGCGGCTCAAGAATGACTTGCCGTATGAAACTCATGCGGCTAAGTACTGCACTTCTTCTCCACTATTCCGAGAAGAACAATCAGGAAGACCTTACTTCCAAGCTCCATAAATCTTTCATTCCAAGTCCAAATCTGAACTTCCATAGGTCAAAATAGGATAGAACAAAATTCTCTACAATATGGAACCATCAAAACTTAAAAAATAACAAAGTTACTAGATCAAAACCTAAGAAATCCAAAAATGCATTAAACTTAGATCTACATGAAATGAACCTTGGAAATTGAAAATGCTAAGTACTAAAGAGGCTTAAGATCAAGTAAGGAAGATGATGGAACAATAATAATGGAGATCCATCAAGAAGCAAGTTGGCACTTGCCTTGACGGCTGAGTAGGTGGGGAAGAGTTTATGAGGAAGAAGAAGTGTAAGAAGAGTAATGGTGAAGTAATGAAGAGAGAGAAAGGAGATGGGCTTTAAATGAAGGGGTGGTGGTAGGTGGGGGTTTATTTCGGTTCATGATGAGCCAACATACTTAATCCAATCCAAGCCTAACCCAAAGCATAGCTAAAGCAGAGTATAAAAGCAGGAAATAAAATATAGAAATAAAATTACAGAAAATTAATTAACATAAAATTAAAAGGGTTTAATTACAGAACAATATATGATAAATATTAAATAAATATGTTAAAGCAGTACATGTATTAAAAATACATATTCTGGGAACGGGAAGTGACAATCTTTGATTATATTTGTAATGTCTTATTAAGCTTAAAAATAATATCCCCGTAGAAGCCCCATGCCTCTTGGCTGTTGGATCACACGGCATCGCGTGAGCCCCGTCCGATCCGAAGGTGTCGGAGGGGGGCTAGGTTCAGGTCCATATGGAGTCAGGGTCATGCAAGTTCCAATCGGGTTTGATTCATGTCTAGTTCGAGTCCTTACTTGACCTAGGTCACGTCAGGTCGGATCTTGATCATATTCAGGTCCTTACTAGGTATGGGTCGATCTAGACCGGGTCTTGGTGAGGTCCTAGCCGAGTTAGAAAATGTCGCAATCGATCATAGAACAAGTAATAGTCAAGTTGAACCAACATAATACCAACTAACTAGCTACTGATATATTATGTAAAATACAGTATAAATCTACGTCACTAAATCCGTCACTAGTACACTGCTATAAACATATCGACTGATTAGCGACAGACTGTTCCATTGTTGTCCATGAGTAAAAGTGAAACAATAACCCTTTCTTTCTCATTCTAATTTTCTTACCCAAATTCCTTCCCCCCAAATCCCTGCGACCCTGACCCCTCCACACCCAATCTCTCCGGCGACCGACCCCATCCTCCTCCCTTGGCGACCTGTCCCCTCTCTGGAGAACCCGAGAACTCCTCCTCCTCCTCCGATCCCCTCCCCCTCCTCCATAAATACCCTCCTCTCCCGGCGACCCAACCTCCGACGTCCCCTGTGGCTACGGACGACTCGACGCCTCGACGACCCGATGCTTCTTCATCTGCCTCAGGTAATTAAACCTAATCCTCTTTGGTATTAGGATCGGGGGTTGTATATACTATGAATTTTTTTGGACACGAACACAGACAGAAAAATTGTATCACACACATATACAAACATACATGATGTATTGGATACGGACACGAAAATATCTATATAATATATATTTATATACTTTGTTTTGGATGCATTATCGCTCTAGCTAGGGTTTTGGACACGAACACAGAAACAATGGAGTAGCTAAGGTTTTGGATTTATGGCACTAGCTAGGGTTTTGGATTTTCGTAAATTATTCAAAATTCATGATATTGGATTCGGATATCCGAATATTTTTGGATATTAAGATATTGAATCCGTTAATATTGGATTATGATATCCAAATATTTTTCGGATATTATTCAAAATATTATTTAACTCTAGGGTGGTGTTCTAGGGTTGTCAATCATGTAATATATAAAGGATGTAAATAATAATTAGTTATTAACATAGTTTGTTGTGTCGGCCGAAATCGGTCCGATTCGGCCGATACCAATCCGATACAGTCGATTCCTATCAGATATGGCTGATACCGATTTAATACATTCGATACCTCCGGATAGGCCGATAACAATCTGAGACGGTCGATAGCAATCAGATACGGCCGATACCAATCCAATACGGCCGATACCTATTGGATACTGTCGATACCAATCTGATAAGGCCGATACCAATCCGAGACGGCCGATATCAATCCGATACGGACGATACCAATCTGATACGATCGTTACCAATCTGATACGTCTGGTACGGATACTCATAGGAATGGTCTGGTACCGATTTTGATACTGATACAATTAACGTTAGTTATTACAATTAGATACTTAATTGGAATATTCTTATTATTTATTTTTTTAATACTTATATTTATAATATATATGGTATGTGATTCAGAATTGGTTTAAACAATGAGTTGATACTTAGTTGATCGTTCGTGGATGTACAATCAACGACATAAGAGCAAGATTGGTTCGACGGATAATTTCAAGGCGAACATCGATGAATTTCTAAGATATGCTAGTAGCCAACCTTATTCTATAGACGAGAGGCTCATAAAGGGCCCTTGTGTCAAATGTAATAATATACCATTCAAAGAGGTAGATCTCGTGAGAGAGCACCTCTACAAGAAGGCTTTTGTACTGAATTACAATAAGTGGACGGCTCAAAAAGAACCTTTGGTTCCGCAATATCAGTCCTCCTTCAATACGGAGCTAGGAGAGTTTACTCTCGGAGATCATTTTGAATATCAGCATCGAAACTTGGCACGTGAGTTGGTATTTGATGTAGCCGGTCCAAGTTTTGATTCGAAAGATCCGAATCCTGATGCAAAAGAGTTCTATGATATGTTCAAGCATGTCGATACTCCGTTATATCCGGTTTACGATTCTCATTCTATCTTGTCGGTGGTGATGCGGCTATTGAACCTTAAGTCTGATTTTAACTTACCACGGGAATGCTACGACTGAACAATTCAGTTTGTTAGAGAGTGGCTGCCAAAAGGAGAAAAAAACTTGCTAAAAAATTTTTAGAAGTCGAAGATGATAATACGAAAACTCAGATTAGGCTATAAAAAGATAGATTATTGTCGAAACTGTTGCATATTATACTACAAGGAGAACAATGATAAAGACAGAGGCATTTTCTGTCACGAGGATTGGTACAAGCCAATTTGGGGCAAAAAAATCAATAGAAGGAGCAAGGTTGTGCCCCTACAAATATATATAGTTTTTGCTGATCACAAAGAGGCTACAAAGGATGTATATGTCCGCAAATACTGCAGAACACATGATATGGCATAGCAAAGACCAGGATTTGCAGACCCTCATACTCTACCAGAGTGGCCAGCCAGCATCACTCGTCCCGAGCTGTGGGCCGATGGAGCGATGTAAGTATATAATTGTTATTATACACATTTATTCATATTGTTTTTATTTTCTAATAGTACATTATTTACTTATTCCAGGTTCTTTCTGCTCCAGGCTAGTAGAGATTTAGGCGACTTGATGCGTCATTAATTCCATGGTCCCTATTTGAACTTCGGGGATATCCCACTTGATAGACGATTTATTTGGCTAGATATGCTTAGGGTATGCCTAAATAATATCATCTTTGTTTACAATATTTCTTAAATATTTGCTCTCTTTTTTATTTGCAGAAGTTCTACTAGTGGCCGGCACACAAAGATTAGGTGATCCGGAAGTGCTCCAAGTCCGTCGCCAGCAAAAAGGTTGAAGGATATGGTCAACGACCAGAAGGTGTTGGCTATACTCCCTAGAGATCATCGCAAGGAGTAGTTAAAGGAGGAATTTTTGGAGGAAGTGAAAAATAAGATGGACATTTCGGCCTATAAGACCAAGTGCAAGAAGGCAAAGGCTGCCCGTGCTAAGGGTGGTCACCACACGGGTGGATCTATCCCAATTTTAGAGCATTATCGACGAATGATGAGTATTCTTACTTGTTATTTCTTCAATTATTTTATTTTAATATTTAGTTATTAATTACTGTTTAATTGTTACAGTACGAGGAGTCGCCAGGACAGGAGGAGACCCAAACACCGTCGACATTCCCAAATTTTTTGAGCGTTAAGAGAAAGAAGGATGGGAGGCTCGTAGATGATCGGACGACCAAAGCCTATGTAAGTTTTCCCAGTCCTAACTATTTACATTCTTCTTTGTGCTTAAATATATTTATTTTACCTAAATAGTTAGTCCTAACTCTAAATATCCTAACCATAATCCTAATTACAATAAAAATCAAAGTCACGTATAGGAGACGTGTGAGACCATAACAATACTTAATAGTATCTAAAATATGAATATTAACTCTGAATCTATTTACGTATATAAATATAGGAGACGTATAAGACTTCAGAGAGTCTAGTGGGTGAGGGAGGGAGTACTGCTGGGGGGTACCGAGGGGGGCTGGGACTAGTCATCCACCGATGTCGGCTTTGAGGAACGACTTGTGGATACAAGCTGTTGATAGAGGAAAAGGCGGCAGCGTGTACGGTACCGAATCGTTGTCATCACAGCCGTCCGTTTACTCTAGAGCTCATCCTCTTACTCTACCTCTACCTCCACCTGTAGGTACATAGCCCGGCATTACTACCGAAACCTATAGTTTGGAGCAGATTACATAGATTTTGGTGGTCCTATAGGGTCAGATGACCCAGGTGACCCACGTTCTAGACACTTGTAGTCTGATTTCAACTACCACTACACCGGCACCTGCTTCGACCTCAGCACCTTCTGCAACGGCTCCTCCTTCGACCACAGTGCCTCATGCACTGACTCCTCCTTTGACCACTACGCCTACTACACCGGCTCCTACTTCGACCATAATGCCTCTTGTCATGCCGACAATTGTTCCAGGCGGTATTTCTGCCCAAGACCTACAATCGGTCATTAGTTTGGTGATGGCACAATTACATAAGTGCGGACAACCGCCTCTGCCTCCGCCACCTCCTCCACCTCGTCCACCTCCTCCACCAGCGCTTTGATATCTACGAGAATTTTGTATAATCTTTTGTTGTACTGGATAAGTTTATTTGATTTTATGGAGTTTATGTATCATTTGAGGGATTTGTATAAATGTACTATATTGGAGAAGTTTGTTGTTACTCCATAGTTTGAGAAAATACTTGTTTGAGTCTATTTCATTCAATGTTATATATTTGTGTTTTAGTCTATTGAATATATATATATATATATATATATATATATATATATATATATATATATATATATATATATATATATATATATATATAAAAGCCATGTCCAGCCTCACTGCTCCCCCCGAACGCCAGTTCCCAATCCCTTGGCCGGCTTAGGCTGGCCGCCCCCCACCCCTTCCCACCCCCCCGTCCTTCTACCCCTCCTCTTCTTCGTTCGCCTCCGCCGTCCTACTACGACCCTCTCCTCCGAGGGCGCTCCATTGGCCCCCCGAGGCGCTGGCCCTAATCTGCCAGCTCCTCCCCGCCGCCCTCCAGTCCCGTCCTCCTCCTCTTTCCCCTCTGTTCTCTCCCTTGCCGCCAGCCATCTCCCACTCCGTGCAGCAAGGCGCGCTCCCCGGTCCTCTGGCTCCTCCGCCATGGGGAGGACTCTCCATCCTCTCATCGCTGGGAGTAACCTTCGGCCCTCCGTCCTCCTTCGCCCAGGTCGGCAGAGCTGTCGCCCTCGGCTCTTCTCCGTCGCAGCACCTCGCTCCCGCCTTCTCCTTCGATTTGAATTCATCCTTCCCCCCTCGGGAGGAGAGCTCCCCTGCTGCTCTGGCCTCGGGCCCCCCGCTCCTCTGCACCTTGGTAACTCCAATCGTGGCGCTCATCTCGAGGTGGCCCCATCTGTATGCGCATCTGACCATGAGCGTTGCCTCAGTGCTTTCCCCCAATCTCCTGGTGGGTCCATGCAGGATTGGCCACCTTTTCCTCCACCCCCTACTTCGCAGCAGGAGCGGCCACCTGTCCCTCCATCTCAATCTGTGCAGCACCTGGTGTCTATTCCCCCCCTTGCGTATCTGCAACGGGCTGCTTCAGCCTTTGGGGGCCCATGTCCTCTTGCGCAATCCATCCCTGCGCCCGAGCGCTTGCCCTCCCAGCTTCCTTACTATCCCCCGCCTCCTAGCGCGCCAGCTCTTTCCAACCCCCCCTCAGCGCTATCCGTACAACCCCCTCCAGCGCTTCATCACACCCCCCCTCCAGCCTTCCACTCCACCCTTCCATCCTCCATGGCGCTCCCATCCCCCCCTTCCTAGGCGCAGTTCTCCCGCCACCCCCCGTCCCCTCCCTGTCATTTAAGGCGCCCTCCTCTTCCTCAGGCCGTCCAGCCCGCCCTAGCTTGACCCCGACGCCCCCCGTCTCCCCAGCCCCCTCATTCGCCATCGCCTCCTCTCCGTCCTCCGCGGTGGCGATTACCGTCCCCGCTTCCCCGTCGTCCTTCTCCGCTCCCGTCGTAGCCGGCTCCGTTCCGCCTCCCGCGGCTTCTCCGTTCACCCCCCCTCAGTGGCGGTTGCTTCGCTGCAGCTCCCCATCGTCCCTCCTGGAGGAGTAGCGGGCGCCGTCGCAGCCTCTCCAGGCTCCCCGACCCCCCCCCTCCGCATTCTTTCAGGGAGGCCTTCCCCGGATCCATCTCCCTCCTTCTCCCCAGCACCGGGCTCACCCTTCCTCAGAGTGGCCCCTCGCATACCCGTTCCGGCCCCTCGGGACCTTCGCCTCCTGGACCGTCCCAACCTTCCTATGCCGCCATGCTTCGTCCGGATCTCAACCCCCCGAAGGGCACCATTATCCCAGACGTCCATCTGCCGGACATTGATTATTCCCAAGAAACCTCCACTCCTGTCATCCCCTTCTCCGACAAGGAACTGTCGTCACTGTCAGCGGCTTTTCCTCACACATTCATCCTGAAATTTTCCACCGGTTGTCCCAAACTCCCCAAGGTGCAGGAAGCCAACGCTAAATGGAATCTCGCCTCCGACTACCGAGTGGCCCCCCTCGACCCCAGACACATTCTCCTATACCTATCGTCAGAAAGCGACCACAGGACTGTGTGGTCTAAGGGCACTTGCAGGATTTACACCCACCAGATGAAGATAATCAAATGGTCTCCAGGATTCAACACTAGAGAAGATTCAGCCACTGTTGCTGCTTGGGTTACCCTCCCAAACCTCCCTCTTATTTGCTTTGTCCTAGCGGCACTAAGGCGCATCGCCAACTCCTTCGGGACGTACGTGGCTACGGCGCCCGAGACCAGTAACCTCACCAAAGCCTACTACGCTAAAATCTGTGTTGAACTAGATCTCACATCAGAACCACCCAACTTCATCACTATCGAGCTAGGCAACCAATCCCACACCCAACAAATCCTCTATGACAATCACATTGTGTTCTGCAACCATTGCCATCTAAGAGGCCACCTACCCAAGTACTGCCATCGCCTTCACCCAGAGCTAAAAAAGAAGTCATCCAAGAAAGACAACGACCCACCAGCTGAAAAGTCCCCCAAGTCGCCCATCCTCCCTCTTCCGAATTCCCATATTTGATTCGATTCCAGTAACGGAGAGCCAGCCTCCAACGATCAACCGAGCAGGACCCTGATCCCTTTCATCCCCCAACACATAGCAATTTTCAACTAATTCGCCATTCTCGAATCGGAGGATCCGGACTCCGACAGCCCTCCAGAAGGATCCAACATTCCCGAGCTACCGCCTCTCTCTCCTATCTCCCCGCGAATGGTGGAGGCTACAGTCCAGGGCAGTGCAGAACTCCAGAACCACTCCATTGGTCAGGGTACTGTCCCCCTGACACCTCCCCACAACTACGAAGCTCACCAACCCCCCAGCGCAAACTCGATCGAAGACGCTCCAGCAATCCTTGGCCCCGACCAAGCGAGGAGAGGTCTGCAAGTCCTAGCCGCAGGATTCCCCCTACAGCAACTGTTGATCGAGAGTGCGCACGACTCCCTAACCATTCCCTCGGAGGAGCCGGTAGTCGACTCAGCTGGAGATCTGATAGGCCCCACATTAGATCCGCTCGAGAGCCACAACCACAACCCTCCCACAATATCGAATGCGGAACCATCGAACTCCCAACGGAGCGAATCAGGCACCGTCAAAACTGCAACCATCCAAACCAGATCTGCCGCAAGGCGGAACAAAAAACACCCCCACAATCTTATAAATGTTTAACATCCTATCTTGGAATGTTCGAGGTCTGGCTAACAAACCAACATTAAGGAGAATTTCCAGTCTTCGGAAAATTCACAAGATAGACATCTTCATCATCATCGAACCCAAAATCTCCTCCAAACGTCTCAAATCTACCCAGTTAGCTCTGGGTCTCCCCACGGCGGTTGCTGGCAGGCACGACATTTGGATTCTCAGATCGAAGGACATTAAACTCGAAATCATTCAGGACTCCCAACAAGCCCTCTCTTGCTAGGTCACTCATCCCACCCTACCGGAGCGGGCCATTCTTTCTGCGGTCCATGGTAGCTGTGTCATCGCTGAACGTAAACAACTCTGGAACGACCTTCTCGACACCTATCTCCACAACAACAACACCCCCTGGCTTTGCATAGGGGACTTCAACGCCGTCACCTGCAGAAAAGAGAAGATTGGAGGTCGTCCACCGCCCCTATCAGCCATGCAAGACTTCAACGACTTTATTTTCAATGCTCATCTTACTCCTCTCCAGTTCAAAGGCAGCAAATTCACCTGGTGTAACATGCAGGACGGCGACCGCCGTCAATATTCTCGTCTGGACAGAGCCCTCACCAACGCACACTGGAACGGTATGAGGATCAGCTCCACCCTGTCCCACCTCAACTCTACAGAATCCGACCACGCCCCTATCCTGGTGGAAATCAAAAACAACACCTACCCACCCAAAAAGAACTTCCAATTCCTCGACTTTTGGACTGACCACCCGCAGTTCTTGAGCATCGTTGCAGAAGCGTGGAACAGTCAGGACTCCCCTAATCCTCTCACTCGGGTCAGCAACAAGCTCAAAGCCACAAGGAAAGCTCTTTCCAAGTGGAGCAAACAAGCCTTCGGGGACATTTTCCAAGCGATTCGTGTAGCTGAAGACGATGTAACCCGAGCAGAAGCTTTATTCCTATCCGATCGATCCCCAGCGGCCAGGAGAGCCTTAAACCTAACCAAGGCGATGTTCAAATTCAGGCTTAAAGTCGAGACCGATTTCTAGAAGCAGAAAGCCAGACTGAAATGGGACAGCGATGGGGACAAAAACTCTAAATACTTCCACGCCTGCGTCAATGGCAAAAGACACAAACTATCGATACACTATATAGCTGACGAGCAAGACATCATCAGAACAGACCACAAGGGGATCCAAGAGGCGGCCGCCGAATACTACGCCAAATTATTCTCCAAGGAGACGGTCCACAAAGACACATCATTCCTTGACAAAATTCCCACTATCATCAATGACGCTGACAATGCTTGGTTGGAGCGCCCCCTGTCAGAGCAGGAAGTGAAAGACGTGGTATGGGCCTTGAACGAGCATAGCGCCCCCAGCCCAGATGGCTTTACTGGCACCTTCTTTCGCACCTGCTGGGATATTATCAAGCGGGACATCACCGAAGCGGCTATTGCCTTCCTTGAAGGATCCCACTATCCCAAAGCTATCTCCAACCCCAATCTCATCCTCATCCCGAAAAAAGACAACCCTAACTCCTTTCGAGATTTTCGACCAATCAGTCTTTGCACATTCACCAACAAAATCATATCAAAGATCATAGCTACTAGAATGACAGACACTCTCCCCAAAATTATCTCGGAGGAGCAAAGCGGATTCGCTCGCGGAAGTAACATCCAGGACAACATCATACTGGCTCAAGAACTTATCACCTGCATGAAATTTCTGGCTAGAGGGGGCAACATCGCCATCAAAATTGACATAAAAAAAGCATACGACAAACTCGATTGGCTGTTCATGATCTGGGTCTTCAGAGCTTTCAGATTCTCAGAGAACTGGACCAACATCGTATGGAGATCCGTCAGCAACTCATGGTTCTCCACTGTTATTAACGGCCAATCTGAGGGATTTTTCAAATCTAGCCGCGGAGTCAGACAGGGCGACCCTCTTTCGTCTACGGTATTCATCATTGCTGCTGACGCCCTGAGCAGAAACCTAAACAACATGGTCAACATCCCTAACTTCCAGCCATACCACACGTCCAGCGGATGCCCCACCATCACCCACCTGGCCTTTGCCGATGATTTACTCATCTTCTCATCCGAGGATGTCGGATCGATGGAGGTGGTTCATAACACCCTGGAGCGTACTCCAGATGCTCAGGCCAAAAGATCAACCAATCCAAAAGTGTCATCTACGCCCACCACAGCATCAAAATCGAGAATGCTACCAGATTCACCCATCTAACTTCCTTTACGGTGGCACATCCTCCTTTCAACTATCTTGGTTGTCCCCTGGTGTACGGAAAATCTAACGCAAGCATCTTCGAGAACTTGATCAATAAAATCAGGAACAAGATTGAAGGATGGCATAACGCCACCCTATCCCCAGGAGGCAAAATTATTCTCATCAAACATGTGCTCAACTCCGTCCCCATCCACACCCTAGCGGCATGTTCCCCGACCAAGAAGGTTATCGTGTCGATTGAGCAAATCTTTTGCAATTTCTTCTAGGGGTACAACAAGGGGCAAGACAAATACCACTGGGCCAGCTGGGAAACCATGGCAGCCCCGATCGTGAACGGTGGGCTAGGATTCACCAAACTCGATCACATCGTCAAAGCGTTCTCGATAAAACTGTGGTGGAAAGTACGCACTAGCCAAAACCTGTGGACCAGGTTTATGAAGGCCGGGTACTTCAAACACATCCACCCAGCGATGGCCACAGCTAACAGCAGATCCTCAGCGGCTTGGCGTCGTATTTTACGGGGCCGAGAACTGGCAGAACCTGCAATCAGACTTCATCTGGGTTCAGACGAGGCTAACCCCTTCCTGGAGAGATGGATCGGAGACAGCTTAATCCCGAACATTACCGATTCCCCCAGAAATAGCAAGATCAATGACCTGTGGAACCCCACCAATAACAATTGGAATTGGGACAAGATCCGCGATTGGTCCGGCAGCGAAACGATTGACATCATTCGTCAGCACGGACTTACTCTTGGGCCCGACACAGACAAGCTGAGGTGGTCGCTGGATAGTTCTGGAGCATTCTCAGTGCGATCGACGAGACTCGCGATCCATGAGAATGGACAAAATTGCTTTATTGCACGATACTGGCATTCTTGCATCCCAAAGAAATGGTCCTTCCTCCTGTGGAGAGTCATGAGAAAGAAACTGCCTACCGACGATATCATTAACTCTATCGGCATTAGCCTGGCGTCTGCTTGTAATTGTTGCACCGAGCGTCAGACGGAGACTATCGACCACGTCTTTCGGGACGGTAGCATCCCTGACAAAATCTGGAGCACCCTCAATCACATCTACAAAACCAACCCAGGAGATGGGCGCTTTATCGATCTTCTGGCCCACTGGAGAGTGGCGTCCCATGGCCACCAGATCGTTGCAGCGGCCGCTACATGGGCAATTTGAAAAAATCGCAACAAAGTGAGATACGAGGAACACCAATACTCTGCCGAACAGCTAATCCGAGAAATTCACCGGCAATGTCGCAAAAGGAGTGCTCTTTGCTCCCATAGCTCTCCGGGTTTCTGGCAACCATACACCTATTTGTTTTGACGGCTGCGGTCGCTCCTCCCCCCTCTCCCCTGTCTTTCCTTTTGGTGGTATACTTATTTCGGCTTTTGCCTTGTATACGTGTCGGGCTTCAGCATTTTGAGCCTTGATTAATAAAATAAGGGGGTTCCTTTATATATATATATATATATATATATATATATATATATATATATATATATATATATATATATATATATATATTAACAGGCTTGAGCATAGCAGGAACCAATTATTCTGGCAATAATGACAAAGGCTGCGACGGACCAGCGATGGAATACCGACGGATTGCTGCAATTCGCCGACGTACTAGCGACATCTACCGACGGATTTTTACAGCTCACCGATGAACTACCGACGAATATTTCCGTCGACAACGTGTTGTCTGATACCCAAAAGCGTATTAGACACCTTACCGATGGAAATATTCGTCGGTAACCTTCTGGAAAATTTATAATTGTGGGGTCACAAAATATGTTGCTAGTCCGTCGCAAAGCTGTCGCAACATTTCCCGACGGTTCAAAATCGTTGCTCTCGCTGACATTACGTCACCAAATCCATCGATAAGTTGTCGCTACAACGACGGATTACCGACGGACTTTTTTTAGCGATAACAATTCTAACGATGTACCCTATCCGTCCGTAATAGTCAATAGCAATGTAAATGTTAGGTTTAGCAACAAATATTTTCGTCGCTATTTAACTTAATTTTGTAGTGAACCCTAGCATTTTAGGATAGGGCTTGGATCGTGATTGGTTTAGGTCAATTCATGGTAGGCTAGCATTTGTTAAGTACCATATCTAAAAGTAATTTGATAGTAAAAATATTGTCTTATTATGATTTGAACGGTGGCCTCCAAATAATTACTCACTTAACCATGTAACTATAGTAATCTTTGATTATATATGCAATGTCTTATTAAGATTAAAAATAATGTCCCCACCGAAGCCCTGTGCCTCTTGGCTGTTGGACTGCACGACATCGTCCGTAGGCCTCGCTCGATCTGAAGGTGTCGGGGGGGGGGGGGGAGGGGCTGGGTTCAGGTCCATATGGAGTCAGGGTCATGCAAGTTCTAGTAGGGTTTGGATTTATGTCGAATTCGAGTCCTTACTTGACCTAAGTCAGGTCAGGTCAGATCTTGATCATATTCAAGTCCTTACTATGTCCGAGTCGGTCTAGACTGGTTCTTGGTGAGGTCCTAGCCTGGTTAGAAAATGTCGCAATCGATCATGAAACAAGTAATAGTGAAGTTGAACCCTGGCATTTTAGGATAGGGCTTGAATCGTGATTGGTTTATGTCAGGTCATGGTAGGCTAGCATTTATTAAGTACTAAATCTAAAAGTAAGTTTGATAGTAAAAAAATTGTCTTATTAAGATTTGAATGGTGGCCTCCAAATAATTACTCTCTTAATGTAACTATAGTAATCTTTGATTATAGGTGCAATGTCATATTAAGATTAAAAATAATGTCCCCACGGATGTCCCATGCCTCTTGGCTGTTGGATCGCATGACATCGCATGGGCCCGGCTCGATCCGAAGGTGCCGGAGGGGGGGGGGGGGGGGGGGGGGGGGGTTCAGGTCCATATGAAGTCAGGGTCATGCAAGTTCTAGTAGGGTTGGATTCATGTCGAATTCGAGTCCTTACTTGACCTAGGTCAGGTCAGGTCAAGTCAGGTCAGGTCAGGTCGGATCTTGATCATAATCAGGTTCCTACTAGTTCTGGGTCAGTCTAGACCGGGTCTTGGTGAGGTCCTAGCCGGGTTAGTAAATGTCACAATCGATCATGGAACAAGTAATAATCAAGTTGAACCCTAGCATTCTATGATAGGGTTTGGATCGTGATTGGTTTAGATCAGTTCAGGATAAGCTAGCATTTGTTAACTACCAAATCTAAAAGTAGGTTTGAAAGTAAAAAATAATGTCTTATTAAGATTTGAACGGTGGCCTCCAAATAATTACTCTCTTAACCACGTAACTATAATAATCTTTAATTATATATGCAATGCCAATTAATATAATAAAACAAGTTATATATATATATATATATATATATATATATATATATATATATAGTGTTGGAGGCTTTCGGGCTGAGATGTAGACTTCAGGCTGGTTTGTATATAGGCCTTCAGACTGAGTTGTTGGCCTTTTCTGTCAGAATATATATTCCCTATGAATCTTATGTAAGATTATCTTGGATATATTTTTTTTTCCTATTTATTTATCTAATAATGTAATAAATTCAAGATATATATTAAAATAATTTTATATTTGGATAGAGATCATAGTACTACACTACTACTGCAACTTTCCTCCAAGGCTTACTACAACAACTTTCCTCGGAAGGCCTTCTAAATTCATACTATCCTGATCACAGTAGTAAGTTGCATCATTCGCATGAATCGCAGAGAATAAATTTGTATGGCAGTAGTCAACATCAAGGGAATCCTGAAACAATAATGGATGTAGGATTTTCCTCTAACCATAAGCACATAGTTCTTGATATATAAAAACTTATAATGTCGGATCTGCACTAATTAAATCCATGTGATATGGGGTTGTTAGTGATGGATCTTCTTCTTGAATTAAATGTGAAGAATACTTGTTCTTAATCTTAATCTAGAAAGAAGTGACAATGCTTTAATTCTTTTTTATTGAAACAGAGAGACATACATACAAAATTTATCGACGCACATTACAAATTGAACCCAAAAAAAGAGACTATTGAACGGTCATTGTGTTCATCGCGTCGACAGAATCCATCTCATGTCTACATAGAGGGCAGGAAGGGTTTAGCTGCAGCCACTTGGCGAGGCACTGGTGGTGGAAAGTGTGGGAACAAGGCATCTGGCTCAAGTCTTTGCCATCGTCCTCCTCGTACTCCTCGAAGCAAATGGCGCAATCCTTCTCTTTGAACCGCCGGTCGTTGTATTTCAGCCGGTTCAGTTTCCTGGCCGCTCCGGTCCTCCGGCGTGCGTACGAAGCGGCGCCACCCGGGCCGCCCAAGACCAACACGTCGTCTATCATCTCGTAGCTGCTGTTGTCGACGACTCCCACCCTGAACCCCTGCCGCCTCGGCCTCTGCGTCATCTGCTGCAGGCTCCGGTCCAGCCGCGAAGGCACGGCGCCGGGCACCAGGAACTCGACGGCGAACCTGACCCCTCCCGGGACCGAGCGGGCGCAGCGCCGCGCCAGCGCGCCTGCGATGCTGCGGCGGCACACGCGGTCCTTCCAGAAGTGGGAGGTGAGCGTGTCGCCGAAGCAGGCCACTCTGGATATCGCGTCGGACACGAGGCGCTCCCTGTCCTCCAGGGAGTCGAGGAAGCTCCGCAGGTCGTGGTTGATGACCACGTCTCGGCCGACCGGGCGGCGCTGCGCGTCGACGGCCCGGACGATGATGATGGCCGTTTCGATCGGGTGGCGGAAGGCTCTGAAGCACATCTGGACGCCTTCGTGCGTTAAGGAGTCGTCATAGAACGGTGCTCGGGTTGCCATATATGGCTAGAAAACAAGGAAGCTAAGAAGAAGAAGAAGAGAATTGAAAGAAAATTGTATAGTAAAGGTTTCTGTAGTCTCTAGAGCCGCATATATATATATAGCTGCGATTTTCCTTGTCCGTGACTAATTAGGAAACGTTAAGGAGTATATTTTATATGGTAACATATGATTTCTGTCAAAGATTTCTTATGGGTCAAAGATTTTTATATGGTAACATATGATTTCTGTCAAAGATTTTATATGGTTTCCATATCGGGGAGGGATTCTTTCTTTCTTTCCGTTACTGTTTTGAATAGGAAAAGAAGTCCTATATCGAAACTTTGGATTATATTATTTGATAATATATTATTTAACACCAAATTTTGATGGGGTTAATCTTTGATTTCGTAATGTGATCCTATAGGAAAAGAAGTCTGAAATCTTTCGTATATCCTATAGAAGTTTTAAAAAAAAAATCGCGGAGTTTGCTACTGAGAATACTATATAGTCCCAAATTCTATATTTTCCAAACATTATTTTTAAAAATTAAATTTTCAGTAAAAAAATATTTTTAATGTATGGTGAATATATAAATATTCTCAGAAAAAACTAAAAAAAGATATAAAAAAAAACAAAATTTACAAAAAAATTATATATGAAATAAAAATTTAAAAAATGAAAATATGAAAAAAAAAATCTCAAAAAATGAAAAAGACAAAAAAAACCAAAAAATTTTCTTCAAAAAAGGAAAGAAGAACAAAAAAAAAAATTAAATATCAAAAAAACAAAAATAAATAAAAAGATGAAAAAAAATACCAAAAACAGAATCATCCTTTAAAAAATGAAAAAGGTTAAAAAAAATTTTAAAAAAATTCATTCTTAAAACATGAAAAAGAAAAAAAAAACAAGAAACTAAAAACTAAAAAAACTTCTTAGAATAATGAAAAAAAGGACAAAAAAACAAAATGATAAAAAAATACCCCAAAAAATTCTTAAAAATGAATAAATGAAAAAAATATATTTAAAAATACTAAGGGTTTGCTTGGTAACGATGTTTTCACCGGTTTTGGGATATTTTTGAACCGACCGTTTATGAAAACCTTTGCTTGTTAATTTTTTGAGGCACCGGTTTTGGTCTGCTCAAAATCACCCAAAATCGGTGTAATGTAATTTTGGGTGGCTTTATAAACACCACAAATTGGTGGATTTAAAGAGATTTTATTATTTTATTCCATTTATATCCTCACCAAAAATATATAATTATAACTACTAATACCCTTCTCTATTTAATTTTATTCGTGTAAAAAAACTTTCACAACCGCTCGTTAGTGAATTACCAAGCATGGATTAGACTGGTTTAAAAGCCGCTACTTAAAAATCACCCAAAATCGGACCGCTAGAAACACCTCATAACCACTACCCTACAATTGCCAAGCAGACCCTAAAACAAAATAGGAAAAAAAATTCTCGTGCAAAAAAAATCCACATGTTCTTAAGAGAGGATTACCATGTTTTGTTTGGTGGTCAAATAGTTTATCCGGATATTTGCAATTTCTAGGAATAAGATTTTCACTCGTTTGTTACAGACCGCATGGGGGACCGATGCATAAACCAACACCACGTGTCGGCCCCCATTGGTCCTCATCTCTAACCCATGATAGCAGGGGTTGGGTTTTATGGACCCCACGATCTAGCCAATAGATGAGCGACACGTGACGGCTCGATTTCAGCCCTAGTTTTCCATCCTACACGTGACGGCTCGATTTCAGCCCTAGTTTTCCATCCTAAGTTTGTTCAAGAATGGGTTTTAATCCTAAATTTTGTGGCCATTTTTTATAACCTAAACTAAACATTGAAATAGGTTTTCCATCCTTAACTTGTTCGAATAAAAAATAAATTTCGTCTACCAAACGCCCTTAATCTCTCAATTCAACAACAAATGAGCATTTTTATAGGTCAAATTCCTTACATGTCTGAATATTTAGTCATCTTATATTTAAGTATATTATAAGTTAATATAATTTAAATACATCTTTATATTAATTTATTAAATTTAGTTTAGAAGTCAAATATATGTAACTACTAGAAGTATATGTAACCAATGGATTAGATTATACTTTTTTTCTTCTAAGAGATAATGTTCTAAATTTAAATATATTATATCTGATGGATTACATTGTCCCTAAAAATACCTATGGTTACAATATATCTAAATTAAGTTTTAGATTACTATATCCAAAATCCTAAATGAAGATAATATCATATTAGATTGATTATACTATATGTATGGATTACATTATATATATAACTAAAATACAAGAGTATTACTCATTTTTTGGTTTAATCCTGTCTTGCCTAAAGTAATTATTTAGGGCGCATTTGGTATGCAGAATAGTCGTAAATTCTATATTCCAGATAATCAAATTTCTTGTAAAATTATATTCTCGTGTTTGTTGAGTATATAAAAAATAAGGGAGGCAATCCTTAGGGCGTCAGCCCAGTTACATGTGGGAGATGCGTTAAGCCTCGATACTCCCATGCGATCAACATATCTGGACTGGATCTTACGCAACCGTTAGAGCATCTCCAACCCTATTGTGAGTTTAGAAAAAATGGTTGCCACATAGGAATGACAAACTTTCATTCTAAAAATTCTTCTCCAATGCAAATGTAGAATAAAACATGAAGTTGACATGGCAAGGAGAATGTGAAGTTTGTCTAGATCTAGACAATGCACTTCACAATGACTTTGTCTCCACATCATCAATTATGAATAGAAATATTTATAAAAAAGTTGAAGAAGTGGAGGAGTTGCCTTGGAAGTTGGAAAAAATAGTTTTTATTGTCTCCACAATACTTCTGCATTGGAGATAGTTTTTCTATCTCATTGTCTTTTGAGATATAGTTTTGCCACATAAATAAGACATTGTCTTGTGGTCCATGCCACATAGGAGCCACCTAAGACTCACAACAACTTAACAAGACAATAGGGTTGGAGATGCTCTTAGAGCATCTCCAACCCTATTGTGAGTTTAGAAAAAATGGTTGCCACATAGGAATGACAAACTTTCATTCCAAAAATTCTTCTCCAATGCAAATGTAGAATAAAACATGAAGTTGACATGGCAATGACATGGCAAGGAGAATGTGAAGTTGGTTGTCTAGATCTAGACAATGCACTTCACAATGACTTTGTCTCCACATCATCAATTATGAATATAAATATTTATAAAAAAGTTGAAGAAGTGGAGGAGTTGCCTTGGAAGTTGAAAAAAATACTTTTTATTGTCTCCTCAATACTTTTGCATTGGAGAGAGTTTTTCTATCTCATTGTCTTTTGAGATATAATTTTGCCACATAAACAAGACATTGTCTTGTAGCTCATGCCACATAGGAGCCAACTAAGACTCACAACACTTAACAAGACAATAGGGTTGGAGATGCTCTTAGGGATGGAGCGGGACTCGAGGCATTCCCTCCATTAAATGGGTGGATGACTCGGCTTTTGGGAAGACAAGAGGGGAGGAGCCCATATATAAGAAGGAACAGATTCTCTTGCTCAAACCCTAGAAGTTGGGGAAATATAATCTCTCATACGATGATGTCCTCTGGCTCTAGGATGAGTTATGAAGAACCTATCGTTATCGAGGGCAAGCGGGTGGGAGACATAGAGGCTGCGGATTTGGCCATCTCAACGGCTGGGTGGAAGAATATGATAGTCTTATACGTGGTTCTGCGTTGGTCGTCCTATCACGTGGTGGTGGCCTTTTTGCGGCTTGCATGGCAGCCGACTGGTATGGTGGAGGTGTTCTTTAGGGAGAATGGGTTCTTATTTGCTCGATTCTCCTTGGAGTCGAACCTAAACAAGGTGCTCCAGGAACGTCCCTCGATGTTTGAGGGATGCTTAATAATGACTACGTTGGGATTGTTGGTGCTTTCTTTACATGGAGAGAGCTTGCTCTCAACATGCCTTGTAAAATTTTAGTCCCACATCAAAAATGCACCATGAGTTATCTCAACATATATACTTGGTTGTGTTGTTGAGAGATGCACATGGGGTGGTGACCCTAAGGAGGAAACCATGTGGGTGATTTTACTAGGAGGTAAGAATAAGGCTCCAAGGATTAAGCATTAATGCTTTTGTCATTCTCTTGAATTAATTCCATTTGGAGCTAAGCCCCAAAGCGACTCGGACTCGGACTCGGGCTCGGGCTCATGGGCTCATGAGGCGTAATGTGGCATTTTGTTGGCGCACTTTGCACTTAGCACGTCAGCAGTCATGCGGCTCATATGCGGCTCATGCGGCCATGCGGCCACGCGACCATGCGGCTCATGCGGTCCATGCGGCTCATGCGGCTCATGTGGTCCATGCGGTCTATGCGGCTCATGCGGCTCATATGGTCCATGCGGCCCATGCGATCCATGCGGCCATGAGGCCATGCGGCCATGCGGCTCATGCGGTCCATGCGGCCATGTGGCTCATGCGGCCAGGCTGCTGCGGCTCATGCAGCCATGCGGCCACGCGACCATGCGGCTCATGCGGTCCATGCGGCTCATGCGGCTCATGTGGTCCATACGGCCCATGCGGTCCATGCGGCTCATGCGGCTCATGCGGCTCATGTGGTCCATGCGGCCCATGCGATCCATACGGCCATGAGGCCATGCGGCTCATGCGGTCCATGCGGCCATGAGGCCATGCGGCTCATGCGGCCAGGCTGCTGCTGCTGCTGCCGCATGGAGGGCTCCGCTGACTGTGCAGACTACAAGTCAGTTATGAAAAAACTGATTCAATGCGATTAATTCAGATCCACTTTTTGTGAGATTTGAATTAATTTCGTTGCTATCTTTGTGGGATTTGAATTAATCTCGTTGCTATCCTTTTGGGATTTGATTCAATCTTTCCATAACTGAAGAGGCGGCTAGGGTTTCCACCCTCTCTCTATATATACTCTCTTCTGGCCTCCTTTGTTGCTACCACGAAAAATATAAGTCAGAAAGAGAGAGAGAGAGAGGGAGCTGTTGCCGCCATTGCAAGTCCATCCGAGGAGTCAGAACAGAGGTGACTTCGAGCGTTCCACAAGTTCTTCAAACTTGCTGGTTCCTGGAAGTAATTCGTGTGGGGTGAATCTTGCTTTGAGCAACGGTGTTTTGACACCCCCAGTACTGTTCTTCATCTCATCTTTCTCTAGATTTTGTAACTCGTTCTGTCCCAATTACAACACGTTTGCAAGGAAGAACGAGAGATCTTCTCTTCTCTATTTTCCTCCTTCATATTGTAATCTGGCTTTTTGGTCCTTTGTATCATTGTAGATCTCGATTGCATCAGTTTTACCATCTTTGATCAAGTCCCGGGACTAACAATCTCAAAGCAAGATCCTTATTGATAGAAAACATTAATGCTTCGCTCGTCCAATCGGACTACTGCAAGTTAGAAAAGCTCGATGGAGAGCATTATCAAGTCTGGAAGAGGAAGGTTTATCTAACTCTTCAACTCAAAGACGTTGATCATGTACTGTTGGAGGAAGAACCTTCTGTTCCTGACACTGGTTCTACTGCCGCAATCAACGCGGCTACCAAACTCCAGGCCAAATGGAGAAGGGAAAATAGCATCTGCAGGCTTCTCATCCTGAATGCTATGGAGGATTCCCTGGCAGAATCCTACTCGAAGAAGAAATTTGCCAGAGACATATGGGAGTCTGTGGAAAAACTGTATGAAGAAGACAGGAACAGGAGCAAGATGTTTGTGGTTGAAAAATATCACAAATTGCTCTTTAAGGACGAGAAGTCCATGTTGCCACAGGTGAAGGAATTTCTGAAGCTACGTCAGAAACTGGAAGACGAAGAGATGCCCCTTCCCGACAAGTTTGTCGTTGGAGGGATCGTCTCAAAACTTCCTGCTGGATGGAGTACCTTCTATGCAAGGATGCTCAGAAAGAAGCTAGACATTAGCTTGGGAGATCTACTTCAAGAGATCCATGTTGAGGACGAGATGCGTTCCCAACAGAAGGTGGACACTCTGTCCAAACAGTTGGCTAAAGCCAATCTAGTGCAGACGAGAGATCCCAAGGGGAAGCAGGCGGCTTCTCATCCCAAGAAGAAGGACTTCATTAATCTAAAAGTGAAGGGTCCTTCATTCAAGCAACAGAAGACTAAGTCCCACGTGACTTGTTACAATTGTGGCAAAAAAGGCCACTACAAGAGTGAATACAGATCCAAGCCTAAACAATCAGAGAAAGGTGAGCCTAGTAAGGTTTCATTGGTTTCTAACATTGTTACTATGATCGCACAGGTCACATCTGTGGGGTTGACTCTGACTGATGGATAGACACTGGTGTGACTTGCCATGTCTGTTCTGGCAAGGAATGGTTCGTCACGTACCAGCCGATATCTGAGAAGGTTGTCATGGCGAACCAGGCCCAAGCAGAAGTTCTAGGAATCGGGACTGTAGAGCTGAAACTCACTTCTGGGAACACTCTGACGCTTCAAGGTGTGAAGCATGTTCCGGTGATTGCCAAGAACCTGATCTCTGGGAGCCTGTTCTGCAACGCAGGCTTGAGGATGGACATCAATGCTGGTCAGATGGTGATGTCCAAGAAGGAAACATACTTCGAGAAGGCTTATCAAACCGAAAGAATGTTTAAAATTCAGCTTGTCAATCAGTTTGATGACATTAATGCAGTTGCATTTTTAATTATTCTCTTGAGTTGTGGCATAATAGACTAGGACATGTTCATTGTAAAAGAATTAGCAAAATGTCTATTCTAGGACTTATCTGCAAATATGGGGGTAAGGTGGAGAAGTGTGAAGTATGTGCTCAGACGAAGATCACAAGGAAACCCTTTCATCGGGTCAATCGAAGCACAGATCTTCTGGAGTTAGTACACTCCAATATCTGTGACTTCAAACATTAGTATTTCATAACCTTCATCGACGACTTCTCAAAATACGCGTTCGTCTACTTGCTCAAGACTAAAGATGAAGCTTTCGAGAAGTTCAGAGAGTTCAGGGCCGAAGCTGAACGGCAGACTGGACAACAACTCAAGAGGTTGAGAAGTGATCGAGGTGGGGAGTACAGGTCTCATGACTTTACATCGTTCTGCAAAGAACATGGAATCATATGCGAGACTACTGCTCCATATTCTCCTCAATCCAACGGAGTAGCAGAGAAGAAGAACCGAACATTAACAGAAATGATGAATTTAATGCTGCTTACTGCAGGTCTTCCAAAATGCTATTGGGGAGAAGCTGCATTAACGGCCACTTTCATTCTGAATAGAGTGCCATATGCAACTTCGGACGTAACTCCTCATGAACTCTGGTTCAAAGTCAGACCGAACTTGAATGTCATTCGAGTGTGGGGGTGTCTGGCGTATGTAAAGCTTCCAGATCTGAAGATTTAGAAGCTGGAGACAAGGACTACGAAGGCGATCTTCTTGGGGTATGCCGAGAAGAGTAATGCTCGGAGATTTCTTGATATTGAGTCAAATCATATCATCGAATCTCGCGATGCTGAATACTTTGAAGACAAGTTTGTAAAAGACAAAAACATTGTTCTTTCGGACATTCCAGAAAATGATGTAGGTGCAAATGAGACTGAAATCTCATATGGGCCAGTAGTCCAAGAAGAAGCTGTTGTTGATGAAACAACTCTTGTACCAGAACTCGCAGAGCCGTCAGCAAAGCGAGCGAGGAGAACTAAAGGCTTCGGAGATGACTTTGTCACCTATCATGTGGAAGCAGATCTGCTTACCTATGATGAGGCGATGAAGACCAGATATGCTATTTTCTGGAAGGAGGCAGTGAATGACGAGTTTGACTCTATCACCTCCAATAACACATGGGTGTTGGTAGATCTACCTGAAGGAGAAAAGCCCATCGGATGTAAATGGATCTTCAAGAAGAAGATGAAGGCAGATGGAACTATTGACAAGTTCAAGGCCAGGCTGGTTGTAATGCCCCGCTCCGCTTTAGCGGAACGTCGATTCAAACGGCAAGTGCAACGACTCAAACGAGCCGTCGACCCGAAGAGTTGGCATCGACCTGATGAAGAATCGATGCAAGGCTTACATTGGCCCGTCAAGAAGAATCCAGACTTAGACTTTCAAAGGCGCGCTCGGAGTATCGCTCGGCCGATGCGAACATCGCTAAGGTGGGTGGCTCCGATGAACCCGTCTGTGCTTAGCCTAGACACATAATAATACGGACACTATCACTGAAATCGCTAGGCGATAAAACTGCGCATGCTAATAAATGACCCAACGCACCTAGCTAAGGGATTAATCCCATCTTGTATGCTTGTATAGAATATAGAAAGAAACATGAAAAATACGAGAACTCTCGTACCGCGCTCCACGCTCGTGCTAAGGCACAAGCTTACGTTCAAGTCCCTTATGCGTTCAACAATGAAACAATGAATGGTTTACAATAATAAAATGGGAAGACTATCAACATAGTCGCTCCAAGTAGAGTTTAGCAACATTGAAAGGCTATGGGACCGATGGGTCGCCAAGGTGACTCCCGCACGGGAAGTTGCATAATGTATAATGAAGAATGAACGAATAAACAAGTGAATGAATGAATCAACGAAAGGATGAATACGAAATTGAATCAATGAACGAATGGACAAGTGAAAGAAAGAAATGAAGAAATGAATAAAAGATAAGAAGGAAAGGAATGGTTAGCGACAGGTGTGACGGGCACGTGCAACGGGGCTCGCTACCCGCAAAGAACGGACGCCAACCCGATCGATAACGCATTGTGGCTATGGGTTAGCCTATGACAAGTTAATACGAAATGGTCGTGGACAAACGACACGAGCGAGGGGTGGCGAATGCTGTGACCGTAAAGAAAAAGAGATTCCGCGGCATGATCAAAGGGGGGATATGCCGGCCTAGGCGGAATCAAAATATGGCTTACAGGCTGCCTGGGTGCGGACTCGGCCACCCGGGGGACGTAAGTGCAGGAGTATTTCAAGAGACTAACGGGGTGTGTGCCAGTCCTCACCCTACGCTAGTTGAGAAATACCACGGCTTGGATGTCCAAAATGGCTAATGATGCCAGCGACCAGTGCATATAGAGTTAAGTAGGCTTTGCTGGTGGCAATCCACGTGCAAGTCCTTGCATTGAAATCAAAGTAGTCTAAGTTAACTAAATGAAGTGCCTTATGAATATGCTTGAAATGTAACACACCAAATGATAATGAGAAATTCATACAAGTGAGTTAGATAACGTGCTTACGACGTGCTAGAACCCGAGGTAGGGACACGCCCTTGACATTGAAAGTTCACTTGAATTACGTTAAGTTATTTCATATGAATTGTTGGCTAACTTGGTTTACATTGAACAGGGAAGGCCAGACGGTAAGTATGGGTAAGTCGTGCATGTATTTCTATGAGACACTTGAATTTGGTAACACGGGATAGGTTATGAAATATGCCATGAAAACGATCCTAAGGCAAGATTAGAAAGACAATAAATGATAGAGATGCACAAAAGTAAATGGAACGTATTTGGTAATGATAGCATTGTGGGCGAGCTAGCCTCCCCACCAGTACATAACAATGTACTGATAACCCCACAGTCTACTTACAGGATGCAGGTATCGTCGGCGGGTGCGGAGCTTTCCTCGAACGTGCTAAGGCGCGGAGCTATCTCTGGAGCCTTGGAGCGTTGCAAGGAGCTGGAGCACCATATACAGGACATAATATATCGGAACATCGCCATGAATCATTCCATCTTGTAAGCCACTTGGCACGCCTTTTGGGTTTCAGGGAGAGAGAGCTTGAGAGATTTGTAATATCGGCCTAGTGCCGCTTGTAAACTTCTTGAAAATCAATAAAGAGTTTGAATTCGCTTCCACTTGTGTTCATTTACTTTTCGCTGCAAATGGGGACACTCTGTGCGACTCTGTGGCCTAGCTCAAATCGGCCGTTTCTGGACTTGGCCTTGCACGGGCGCAACCTAGGCCCGTGCGGCATCACGCATTAGCGAGGACGATCGCTCCTGCGGGAGCGGGGCGTGACACTGGTAGCCAAAGGATTTTCTCAGAAATAGGGGATAGACTACTTTGACACGTACGCTCCAGTAGCTCGGATGACCACAATCAAGATGTTAATCGCTCTAGCAGCCATACATAAGTTGGTGATACATCAGATGGATGTAAAGACAGCATTCCTGAATGGGGAGCTGACCGAAGAGATTTATATGCAACAGCCATATAGATTTGTCGTCAAAGGTCTTGAAGACAAAGTCTGCAAGTTGGTGAAATCATTGTATGGTTTGAAGCAAGCTCCCATGATGTGGCATGAGAAGTTTGACAAAGTTATTAGGACAAACGGCTACAGAGTCAACGAGACGGACAAATGTGTTTACACAAAGTTCGCTGATGGAAGAGGAGTCATTGTTTGTTTGTACGTGGACGACATGCTAATCCTAGGGACGGATATAGACTATGTCACGGAGACAAAGAAGTTCCTCTCAACCAAGTTCAGTATGAAGGACTTGGGGGATACAGATGTCATCTTGGGTATAAAGATCATCCGGACAGACACTGGAGTAGCACTGTCATAATCTCACTACATTGAGAAGATGCTCACACGCTATGGGTATAAGGATCTTCCAGGGATCGATATGCCATATATGGGTGATCAGAAGCTGAAGCCAAACTCGAAGAAAAGCGTCAGGCAGCTGGAGTATTCTAGCGTTATCGGAAGTTTGATGTACGCAACCACTGCCACAAGGCCTGACATAGCTTTTACCGTGGGAATGTTGAGTCGATTCACAAGCAACCCAGGGATTGAGCATTGGAAAGTTGTGAAGCGGGTGATGAGATATCTCAAGAAGACTCAGACATATGCACTGCACTACAACGGGTATCCGATAGTAGTGAAAGGCTTCTGTGATGCTAGCTGGTGTTCAGAGGTGGAAAGCGAGAGATCCACAGGTGGATATGTCTTTTCCTTGGGTGGAGCTGCTATATCATGGAAGTCGAAGAAGCAGACTATACTCTCTCGTTCCTCCATAGAATCTGAATTCTATGCACTTGAAACTGCAGCAGATGAAGCAGAATGGCTTCGGGAGCTCATGTATGATCTTCCAGTAGTTGGGGCTCAGATACCGGCGATACCGATATACTGTGACAACCAGGCGACTGCGGCGGCGGTATCAAATGACCTCTTCAACGGAAAGAAGAGGACTGTGCGGTTGAAGCACAGGGCAGTACACGATCTTATCAAAAGAGGTGTAATTGCAGTGATTGATGTTCGGAGTCAGGAGAACCTGGCAGATCCGTTCACAAAGGGCCTCAAGTGCCAGTTGGTCGATGACACAGCTTGTAAAATGGGCTTGAAGGCATTCTGATAGTTTGTCTTTGTAATCCTACCATAAAGTTTTATGCTATTAGTTCAAAGAGAAATCTACTAGGCATCTAACTTTTGGTTCAAAGGAGGATCACTGACTGGAAAACTATCAGGTAACAGTGGGTACTTGTTCTCTGGAACATGGAAGGGATACGGACCTATAACCACTGTTGTCTACTATGGATTTTCTGCAGAAAAAATAGATCCTGTGGAAGGTTGGCTTAAACGCCTTAATGAGTTCTCAGGCAGAGTGAATGCCTGGTGTGCTTTACAGGAAGCACGGTAGAGCAGTACTACAAGGAGTAAAACTCCATGCTACAGTGGGGTGACTCCACCATGAGGTTCCCAGGTCTGGGGTAATGCCTCGGCTTTGCAAGCCAAGTCATAGCGACGTAGCACCGCAAATAGGCAGGTAGCCTAATGCTGTATGACGTAATTAAAGAGTTGTAGATAGCACTAAAAAGGAGAGGATGGCCCCATGTTACAGTGGCATGACACCACGATAAGGTACCCAGATAGGGGTAAAGCCTCGGCCTTGTAAGCCATGTCGTTGCGGCGTAACACCACAAGGAAGCCTTAGGCTTCATGCTGAGTAGATTGGCACTACAAAGAGGCTGAGACCTCATGCTACAGTAGTATGACACTACGATGAGGTTCCCAGGTAGGGGTAATGCCTCGGCTTCAGGCCATGTCATAGCGGCGTAGCACCGCAAGGAAGCGCAAGGCTTCATGCCATTTCTCTTTAATAAAGAACTCACCTATAGTGTATGAAAAGAGATATCAGGCCGTCTCTTGAGGGTAAACTTGTAGACGCCCAAAATTATACACTGAAACCAGGCTGGCACAGGGCCTTTCATGTGCAGCCAGAAGCACACGTAACTACACTTGGTGAGTGGAAAGAATTACAATTGTGGTGCAGAATTCAAGACGTAGTCCATTCTTGTATCACATTGTTATTTAACCCATACGGGAAGATTCAAGTCGTCGGCGACATCTAACCTAATGCAAAATGGACAGTTACTGTGGGGAACGCTCAACCCTGAACACATATATATGTTGTGATATGTGGGAGATTGTTGGTGCTTTCTTTACATGGAGAGAGCTTGCTCTCAACATGCCTTGTAAAATTTTAGTCCCACATCGAAAATGCACCATGAGTTATCTCAACATATATACTTGGTTGTGTTGTTGAGAGATGCACATGGGGTGGTGACCCTAAGGAGGGAACCATGTGGGTGATTTTACTAGGAGGTAAGAATAAGGCTCCAAGGATTAAGCATTGATGCTTTTGTCATTCTCTTAGATTAATTCCATTTGGAGCTAAGCCCCAAAGGGGCTTAGCGACTCGGACTCGGACTCGGGCTCGGGCTCATGGGCTCATGAGGCGTAATGTGGCATTTTGTTGGCGTACTTTGCACTTAGCACGTCAGCAGTCATGCGGCTCATATGCGGCCATGCGGCTCATATGCGGCTCATGCGGCCATGCGACCACGCGACCATGCGGCTCATGCGGTCCATGCGGCCCATGCGGTCCATGCGGCCATGAGGCCATGCAGCTCATGCGGTCCATGCGGCCATGAGGCCATGCGGCTCATGCGGCCAGGCTGCTGCTGCTGCTGCCACATGGAGGGCTCCGCTGACTGTGCAGACTACAAGTCAGTTATGGAAAGACTGATTCAATACGATTAATTCAGATCCACTTTTTGTGGGATTTGAATTAATTTCGTTGCTATCTTTGTGGGATTTGAATTAATCTCGTTGCTATCCTTTTGGGATTTGATTCAATCTTTCTATAACTGAAGAGACGGCTAGGGTTTCCACCCTCTTTCTATATATACTCTCTTTTGGCCTCCTTTGTTGCTACCACGAAAAATATAAGTCAGAAAGAGAGAGAGAGAGAGAGAGAGAGGGAGCTGCTGCCGCCATTGTAAGTCCATCCGAGGAGTCAGAACAGAGGTGACTTCGAGCGTTCCACAAGTTCTTCAAACTTGCTGGTTCCTGGAAGCAATTCGTGTGGGGCGAATCTTGCTTTGAGCAACGTTATTTTGACACCCCAGCACTGTTCTTCATCTCATCTTTCTCTAGATTTTGTAACTCGTTCTGTCCCAATTGCAACACGTTTGCAAGGAAGAACGAGAGATCTTCTCTTCTCTATTTTCCTCCTTCATATTGTAATCTGGCTTTTTGGTCCTTTGTATCATCGTAGATCTCGATTGCATCAGTTTTACCATCTTTGATCAAGCTCCGGGACTAACAGGGATCCTTCGATCTCTATGGAGATGGATTTGATGGCTATTATACTAGTATATATCCAGTTCCTCCAATTCTCGCTGCAGTTCTAGAATGAACCAACGCTGAGGAAGATGGTCAGTGTTCTTGGGGTGACGCTACGGATGGACGTAGTCATGATGCATCAAAGAAGGCTACCATTTAATCTGATCCTTGTAGATGTGTTCACGATGTAGACTCGGGTAGAGGTGGTTCCTGTTCGACTTTTTGATGGAAGACGCTTCAACCAACCAGCAATTATGAGTGGACTCCCTTAGTCTGGTCTGCATGTAGTTTCATTATGCATGCTTCAGAGTTTTGCCTAGACCCGACTGGTGAAGTCATCAGGGAGGGGTTGATGGAGGTGTTGCAAGATAGATCAGGGGCATTTACGTTCTGATATTTATGATGCTAGCTCTAGGAAACCTAGTGAAGAAAGTACATGAGAAGTTCATCCAGATCATTTACCTCAGGAGCCCGAATCCAAAAAGTTCACCCAGTGCATTGCCCGTACTAGGGTGAATAAGCAGGATCATGAGGATATTGAAGGTTTGGGGATGGCTATAGTAGTTCATCGATCCATATTATTTACCTAAGGAGTGCAATGATGAGGGAAAAGACACCACGGATGTAATGCCGATGGTGGAGAATAATCTTCCACCTGAAAATATTAATGCGATAAAGGTTGCAGAGACTAACCGACGGGAGGCCTCCCTTTCGGTTAAGAACAACCCAGAGCCCAAACTTAAGATTTCACAAAAAGCTCGCGAGAAGCCTCAGAGAGGATGGTACCCCTTCAGTCCAGGAGGATTGCTCTTCCGAAAGACATGACAATATAATGATGATTACAAAGGAGAATGAAAAGCGGCTCAAACTTGAAATGTCCCGCACCGCACGGTACATTACACTGAGTCGTTGATTCGAAGAAGTATTAATTTGAGTTTGGTTTCATGTGCAGCCTTTACACAAAGTTCTCTGAGATCGATATTTTGCCCTACCGCAAATGGAGTTCAGCGTGATCAGAGCATCGCCTCGCACTATGTGTGACCAGTGTACTGTGCAGAGTATCAGGAATTTGCATTGCCTGTTGGGTACAGTATATCCATGTGTGCAGCAGACCCCTACAACAGTTTAGTGTTCACTTTGATAATAATGCAGTATAGGTGTGTGGGTATATATATATATATATATATATATATATATATATATATATATATATATATATATATATATATATATATATATATATATATTGAAATATATATATATATTACCTTATTTCAATATATATATATATATATATATATATATATATATATATATATATATATATATATATATATATATATATATATATATATATATTTTATATATATATATATCTAAAATATATATATATATATATATATATATATATATATATATATATATATATATATATATATATATAATAAATATATATATATATATATTTTATATAATATATATATATATATATATATATATATATATATATATATATATATATATATATATATATATATATATATATATATATATATATATATATATATATATATATATATACCTTATTTCATATATATATATATATATATATATATATATATATATATATATATATATATATATATATATATATATATGAGGAAAAAAAAAATATATATATATATATATATATATATATATATATATATATATATATATATGAGGAAAATGTACCTAAGGTCGACCTTAGGTAAGTTACCTAAGGTCGACCTCATTTTCCTCACTTTACAACATTTATTTCTTGAATGTTTTTTTATGGGATTGATCTACACCTTATTGATTGGCAACATACCAAATTTCAAGTGATTATAATATTGTTTAGCCCCCTATCTATCCCTTGCAAAATCGACGGTCTAAAACTTTGCTGCTACACCGTCGATTTTGCAAGGGATAGATAGGGGACTAAACAATATTATAATCACTTGAAATTTGGTATGTTGCCAATCAATAAGATGTAGATCAATCCCATAAAAAAACATTCAAGAAATAAATGTTTTAAAGTGAGGAAAATGAGGTCGACCTTAGGTAACTTACCTAAGGTCGACCTTAGGTACGTTTTCCTCTATATATATATATATATATATATATATATATATAAATAAAAAATATATATATATATATATATATATATAAAATATATATATATATATATATAACTCCTTGCCTCAACAACAATATATATATATATATATATATATATATATATATATATATATATATATATATATATATATGAGATATATATATATATATATATATATATATATATATAACGTTGATCAATTATAGATTGTTATATGTATATAAGATGTTATTGAATAGGTAGAACTTAATCTTGTTTTCCCAATCTTATCAATTGATCTAGTTAATTTCTAATTTAATTAGGTCTTTGGACTTGGATTCAGAACCAGAACCACATTTTAGAACAGGACCACATGAAGGTACTTTTTCTCAGTTTTACTTTACTTTATGCTTGTTGTATATATCCTGTTCTTCTGTCTTGATACTTGTCACACACACTCGTCATTGGGATAGAAATTCTTCACACCGTGATTTACTGCTTATATATCCTTGATGATGTCTTTTTTTTAAAGGAAACGGATTTATTGATTCAATTAACTAGGACATTTTGGGAAGGAACAACTTCTTCTTCAAGAAGTTGGTGAATACAAGGTGGAGGAGAGAGGGTAGACAATGGCGAGCAATGCTGGAGACATTCTCTTGCTTACATGTTCTCTTGATGAAAGTGAATTCCGGTCGTCTGTCAAGGAGATCTATTGAGGTTAAACTCTCCCTGGACCAGATCGCGTACTTGCCATGGGATTAAATTGTACTCTCCATTGAAAATTCTATTAGTAGTGAGGGAGTCTCCTTCAATGAATATGATGCTTCCTCTGTTTAGCTCTGTAGCAAGTAGGAGGCCTTGTTGAACACTACGGATCTCCGACGTGAGGCTACGCTCAACATCAGACACTGGGGAAGAGTACCATGTTTTAGCAACAATGAATCTCCCCTCCGAGTCTCTATCCACTGCCGCAATGGATGAAGATGAAGTAGCGCCATCGACATTAATTTTGATACACCCAGGAGGCGGGGGGCACCATAATATTTCATGGTTGATTTTTCCCGCAATTCATCTATATGGATCAGTTTTCCATGTTGATCACCCTCGTACGCATTATACGTAAGGTGGGCCTGATGAAGGATCTGAGTAAGTGTTGGTTGTTTTCTGTCTAAAGATGCAATCACACCTAGCTTTCCATAGGCTCCAGAGAATCGCCGCTCCCAACTTGAAGGTGTCGTGTGCTGATTGGTCCTTCAGTCATGTCATCAGAAGGTCTTTAATGTTGAGGTGGTTGTCGGTTCGCAGCCCTACATAACTGGCGAACCACGTTTCTTTCGCCACAAAGCAATGTAAGAAGAGATGGTTGGCGTCTTCTTCATGCTCGAAGCAGAATGGACAAAGGTTGCAGATGTGGGGGATGCGTTTGTTGATGGCTGAATGGAGGGGCAGTGCATTTTGTAGTAACCGCCATATAAATATTTGAAGCTTGGGGGATATGGATTTAATCTTCCATAGGAGACTCCAATCAGGACCAAGCTCTGACGTAGGCGAGGATGCGCTAGGTTCATCTCGGCAGAGTCCTTTGTACAACGATTTTGAGGAGAAAACCCCATTCCTGGTCCCGGTCCAAATAAGCATGTCATTACCATCATGATCGTTGAGTTTAATATTGAGGATGGCGTTAGCCTCCATGGGAAGGAATATGGCTTTAATGAGCTCTGTATTCCAAGATCTTGAGGTAGGGATCATTAGGTCTCGAACTTTCTTAGGCCCGTCCGACGGAATAAAGCGGTTGGAGAGTCTGAATCCCAGAAGGTCGGGAACCCATGGTTCATCAAAGATATTAATCCAACCTCCTCTGATCTTCCAGCAAATGCTGGATACCACATCGCGTCGCATGTCCAGGATGCTTGACCATGTAGGTGATGCTGGCTTCGATTTCTGAGCTGTCCAGAGCGTTTCTCTTTGCAGGTAAATGCCGGTGAGGAGTTTGACCCATAGTTGGTGAGGATTCGAGAGAAATCTCCAAAGGAGTTTCCTTACTAAGGCTTTGTCACTCTCTCCAAGTTTTTGATGCCAAGGCCTCCCTCGTTCTTTGGTTGAGCAATTTTATCCCACCCGATGAAGTAGAGCTTCTTCTCGGCCGGATCAACCAAAATGAGCGTTGTTGCCTTGTTAGTGAGTCGATGGTAGATTTGGGAAGCTTGTATGTTGACATGAAGTGTATGGGAAGGGACCCCAACATGGACTTGATGAGTGTAGTGCGGCCAGCGTGCGACAGAAGCTTAGCTTTCCATCCTTGAAGGTAGGACGCGCAGGCGTTGACGATTGGGGAGAAAGTTGATATACCGCTCGTCGGCTGCAATGTAGCATGACCCAGGTACTTGTCATCCTTCGCCATTGGTTGGAGTTGAAGGATATCAGCTAACGGTACTCTTTCCTGTTGGGAAACACATCTGCTAAAATGAATGCATGACTTGCCTAAGTTAATCTTTTGTCCAGACCAGTCTGAGAACGTCGACAAGATTTCACCGACTGCTAAGAGGGATGATTGGCTTGCCTGTCCAGACACGAATATATCGTCAGTGAATAGTAAATGCGTTATAGAAGGGGTATAACGATTAAGCGAATCCCATTGAATAGATCATTCTATTCATATTGATAAAACAATCTGGAGAGGATTTCCGAACACAGTATGAAAATGAAAGGAGAGAGGGGGCATCCTTGCCGGATCCTGCGTTTTGGACAGAAAGAGCCTTCAGATATGCTATTAATTAGGATGGAAAAGGACGAAGAGGTGATACAGCTCATTATAAGTCCATTCGTGTGGCCTTAGATACCCATTCCATGGAGCACACTCTTGATGAATGTCCAAGACGGGCGGTCGTAAGCCTTAGACATATCAATCTTCAGCGCATATGCATTCTTCTTCCTGGGAAGGCGCTTCATGGCGTGGATGATCTCTTGGGCAATGATAAGGTTGTCAGTGATCTGTCTGCCCGGGATGAAAGCATTTTGGTTGGGTGAGATCAGGTTCTGCATCTGTGGGCAGATCGCCGCGTCGTCAGAATTTTGGAGATTTCTTTGTATGTCACGTTACAGAGGGAGATGGGACGATAGTCCACCGGCCTGGTTGGGTTACTATGCTTTGGGATTAGGACAATGTTGGTGTGATTCAGGCCCTGCGGAAGGATCGCATTGGCGAAGAACTGTTGAACGGTGTTCGTCAGGTCGTCCCCCACGATAGTCCAATTCTTTTGGTAAAAGATTGTCGGGAAGCCGTCCGGGCCTGGGGCTTTTAGGGCTCCCATGTTTGCGAGGGTCTGTTTGATCTCTTCCACCTCTAGAATTTTCCCAATAGCCTTGTTATCAGCATATGAAATAGGACTAGATGTGACAGTGAACGACGCCTGCATCTGTGAAGAATCATCATCGCAAAAAATGGATTTAAAATGAGAGATAAAAGCATCAGCGATGTAGGAGTGTTCGGTCGACCAGTTACCATCGTCGAGTTGGAGAGTGCAAATTTCATTGTTCCTCTTCCTGATGGTGGCCTTAGTGTGGAAGTATTCACTACAACAAAAAGACCTATTAATGACGCTTGATAAGTGGTTTTCATGACGGCTGATGTGGAAGCGTCATCAAAGTTCAGCAAGACTAGAATCTATGACGGTTTACATTAAAAACGTTATTGATAGTGCTCAAGTGATACGAGCGTTATAAAAAAAGCACGAAAATTTAAGTCGAAACCTCGACTCCCCCGCAATTCTCCCGCACTTAAGAAAAATTCTAAACCGTCTCTCTTTCTCCTTCTCCTTCTCCTCCCGCTCCTCAACTCCCCTCAGCCCACTCCCCGCTCCCCAACTCCCCTCAGCCTGCTCCCCGCTTCCCAACTTCCCTCAGCCCGTTCCTCGCCTCCCTCGGTTACAGACTCCACCGCAGAAGGAAGGTTGTCACCGGCGTAGCCTTCACCCCCGGTTTGTCCTAAAATTTCGATCATTGCTTATTTTATGCCCTAAATTCTGCCTCGACATGATTTTAGTAAAATCTTCTAATTTTTGACAACCATACATGCATCCATCTCTCCAAAATAAGGGTTCTTTTAGGATTTTCCGACGTCTCCGTCCATGTCGGCGATGATCCGAAAAGGATTGCATTATCGTTGACTTCTCTTGATTAAGTGAGTGATTTTGATTTGGATTTTTTTTCCTAAAAAAAGATTTTGTTGGAAATTGTTCTATGTGCGCTTCATGTTCGATGAAATAATTGTAAGTACCAAATGCTTGTGTTCTTTGATTTTTTTTCTGTTTGTCTTTGTTCAAGGGAGTGTAATTGCATTTGGGGAGCCGAGTCTGAAGCCTCTCCACAATCACAGCCGCGACCCGGCGAGGTGCTGTGCGTGCCTGCGAGCCGAGTCCGAAGCCTCCCTTCGAATTCTGACACTAAATTTTGGGGTATAAATTCTAAACTCTTGATTGATTTCAGTTTCTGGATTTATTTTGTTTGTCGATGATGTTGTTGGATCTCGATCCCTACATAAAAAGGGTTTCGATCGACTGATACATGTTGGGTTCGATTTTGGCTTGACGATCCTATGATTGTCTTTGTTTGTGAAGCGCGAATGATCTTTAGATCATGTTCGGTTCTTTACTTGCTATTGGATCATTTTCGGTTTCGGGTTACCTAGCTACTGTTGGAATTATTTGTGATACATGTATTGTTGGTTTGGGTTTCTTGTATAAATTGTTGCTTGGGTTCTCTTTCCTATAATTGCTGTGGGATGTTGGTTTAGGTTTTCCTTATTATACATGTTGGGTTGGGAAAGATTTCTTTGCTGTAGGAGATGTTTTGCTATTTGGATTAAAATTGTTGGTTGGGTATCTATTATGCATGATGGGTTTAACTTGGTACTGTGGGTGTTTTTGTTGGGAGCTTTTCGATATAAATCACATCCGGGTATATATTAGTTGGGAGTATTTCTATTTCGGGATTGATATCTCCATTAGCATGCATGCGTCGTTGATTTTGGGACTACGTCCACTATGCCATGCTTGGATGTTTTACTTTATTTGTTGGTTTCGATTTTTATTAGAGTACTCTGATACTCTTGGTGATGGTCGTTCGACCAAATGAACCAAAGCGTTGTAGATCGTATCGGATACACTGGCTCCGTGTCGGGACGTGTCCTATACGTGTTATGGCACGCTAGTACAGCAGATGATGATTGATCCTTATCTGAGATATCTTATATATCTCATTTCGTTTCTTGTCGTTGGTCGTAGTTTGTATGTTGGTACTGTTGGGTTGTTCATTCTGGGTGCAGATACGCTCGTGTTTGTACGAGTCGATACTGGACACGGATGTGAGGATACCTTCGTGTCGATGATGTAGCCTCTCCACAGTTGCAGCAGCGACCCGGCGAGGCGCTGTGCGTGCCTGCGAGCCGAGTCCGAAGGCTCCCTTCGGATTCCGACACCAAATTCTGGGGTATAAATTCTAAACTCTTGATTGATTTCAGTTTTTGGGTTTATTTTGTTTGTCGATGATGTTGTTGGATCTCGATCCCTACATAAAAAGGGTTTCGATCGACTGATACGTGTTGGGTTCGATTTTAGCTTGACGATCCTACGATTGTCTTTGTTTGTAAAGCGGAAATGATCTTTAGATCATGTTTGGTTCTTTACTTGCTGTTAGATCATTTTCGGTTTCGGATTACCTAGCTGCTGTTGGAATTATTTGTGATGCATACATTGTTGGTTTGGATTTCTTGTATAAATTGTTGCTTTGGTTCTCCTTCCTATACTTGTTGTGGGATGTTGGTTTAGGTTTTCCCTATTATACATGTTGGGTTGGGAAAGATTTCTTTGCTGTAGGAGATGTTTTGCTATTTGGATTAAAATTGTTGGTTGGGTATCTATTATGCATGATGGGTTTAAATTGGTACTATGGGTGTTTTTGTTGGGAGCTTTTCGATATAAATCACAAGCAGGTATATATTAGTTAGGAGTATTTTTTATTTCGGAAATGACATCTCCATTAGCATGCCTGCATCGTTGATTTTGGGACTACGTCCACTATGCCATGCCTAGATGTTTTACTTTATTTGTCGGTTTCGGTTTTTATTAGAGTACTCTGATACTCTCAGTTTTTCGATATAAATCACAGACTCTAAAATTGACAGACTCTAAAAGTGAGGGTTTTGCTTTCTTTTTCAGGGTTTTGCTATACATATATGTGCTATGGACAGTCTTCATGTGATCAAGTTGAAGCGTTATAAGTGTGCTTCTTCGCTACAGTATCTGTAAGATTTTTGATGTCGATAGTTTTGATGTAGCTAAAGTGTACTCTATATTGGATACTCTATATATTTTGAGAAGATGTATATAATAAAATGGAGAAATGTAGAATGGTAGCTAAAATACTCTATTTTGAGACAATGAAATAGAGAATGGTACTTTATATTACATTTCAATGCTTTGTTGTGAATATGGTTCAAAGTGGTTATTTTCGAATTGAATTGAGCAGCGTTTGGAATGTCATGCAGTATAGAGCGTTATAAATGTGATACAACGACCATATACAGAGGTTTTTCATAACTATCCATAACGCTTTGAAAATAAAACGTAACAAAAATTCGACCTATTAATGACGGTTTTGGATGAATTATCTATAATACTTTTAAAAACATTTATAACACCCGATTTCATAATGCTTGGACTGAGAAAAAAAGCGTCATGGTTTGCAATTAATGACGCTTTTTAGCCGTCATTAAAAGATATTTTTGTTGTAGTGATTTAGTATTCCTATCACCATCCTTGATCCATCGGCATTTTGCTCGTTGTCGACAGTATGCCTCTTCAATGGCCTATAGGTCGTTGATCTTCGCGTATATGGATTGTTCGCAGTCGAAGGATTGTTTAGTGAGGGTGTTGGATTGGATGGCAAGCAGTCTCTTCTGAAGGGAGATAATTCGCTCCTTAGTGTTGCCGAATTTAGTTCGGCCCCATTTCTGGAAATGCACCAGAGTATGCTTCAATGCTTGCAGGAGCTCTGATCCCCCTTGGGCTTTAGCCGCTTTCCAAGAGGAAGTAAGCTCTTCGGTGAAGGATGCATTCGTCATCTAGAACACTTCAAATCGGGGTGGACGCCTGATGTGTTTGGTTCTGTTGCTGGTGTTGAGAAGTATTGGCGTGTGGTCACTATTTATTCTCGGCAGGGTGGAGGCAGTTGCATGGGGGAATGAGCAACACCATTCTGGATTGGCAAGAGCACGGTCCAAACGCTCCCTAATGTTGTGCGAGGGTCGTCTGCCATTTGTCCAAGTATACGCGGGACTAATGCAACCCAGGTCGATAAGGCCACACGAGTCAACCATATCTTTCAAGTGTTTGGCCGCACTGGAGTCGAAACATCTGCCGCCGAGCTTTTCTGATGAGTTGAGGATGTCGTCGAAGTCTCCTATACAGCACCAAGGAAAGAGGAAGGAGTCAACTAGTGTCTTGATTTGAATCCAGAGTTGCGTCCTATCTTTCTTATTTGGGCATCCATAAACACAAAGTAGGTTCCAGGTTGTGTTCCAGGTTGGGTTCCAGGTTGGGGTGTTATTAGTGCCTTTTGATGGAGAGCAGTATTAGATTTTTGGAGGAGAAAGAGACGAATGTGGAGATAGAGTCATCCCACGCCAGTCATAGGCCTCCGGAGTGACCCGCTGGTGGGACTGAAATGTAGTTATGATAGCCTAGATGAGGTAGGGTACGGGATGTGAGATTGGCCGAAGGTGATTATCTCGGAGATAAAGAAGATGGATAGACGGGCGGCGGCAAAAAATGATCGGAGTGTCTGGACTGTCGAGACATTTTTCGTACCTCAATGTTCGACGTAACAAAAGGTTGAACGAACTTTTTGCTTTATTTAACGTATAAGGTATCTGTGTACAAAAAAAGAAGTCCTAAACAGGATATTTTAAGTACAGGGAGAAGAGATTTCTGAAAAAGTATGACGGTGGAGATCGAGCACTGCAGCGGCTCCTATACTCCATTGACGATCTGATGACGAATTAACCTTGCTATGGCTCTCTGGCGCCTTTGATGGGACTATGGGGTCACCGATTAAGAGGTTGTCTAGAGGAGAAGATCCCTTCAAGATGGTTGGTTGGTTGGTTCTTTGGTTGATCGGTGGATGAGGGTGGTTGACTCTTCGTGGATAGAGATTGCTGATCCTTTGAAGATTGTCGATTGTCAATTTTCTTCTGTTGATCGATTAATGCTTTGGTGGAAGAAGAACTCCTTCTATTTATAGAGAACCGAGCACATATGCGATGTGCATTAGGGTTCTTGAGATATAAAAGAATCTGCCGTCATTGTACGGTATGGACTTCTGTGGTGCTGACACGTGACGGACATCGAGATTCCCCTCAAACGAGATCTCTGATGGTTATAAACATAACCGAAGGAGGTGACACGTGGCGCATGTTGACACAAAGTCACAGTCAACAAAATATTGATAAAATTGACTAAATAATACTTGTGATAATTCAATACGACACATGAAGACCACATCCAGCTCAAGTCAGACGACAGCTCAGTTTTGCAAATGCAAGTTATTTTTGAGTCTGTATTTTATAATTTTATTGAGTCTAGACTTATGTAAGCTGAGTTGTACTGAGCATCTGAGACTAAACCTATACCCTACCCAAAATTCAAAAGCTCCACATACATCAAAATAAGCCCATCGGACCATAGACCTATTCTGTGCTCTGGAGACAGAGTTCGGGCCGAACTCTGCCTCCACACAGAGTTCGGGCCGAACTCTGTCCCCTAAAAATTAGTACCCTAATTTTTAGGGTTGGCTGGTTGCTAGTTGTCCAACGGCCAAATATTTGAAAATTTCTACCAGAATTCTGGCCGAATTCTGCCTACTGGTATCCTATAAATAGGCCATGAATTCTCTTATTTTCATTCATCCAATCTTCTCTCCTTTTCTCTCTAAAGCTCAATACAAGCCATACCCTTCTTCATCTACTAGCCACAAGCTCCCTAAGCCTCAAGTGCTCAGCATTTTCAGTTAGAAGTTTGTGTAAGAGTTCAAGAAGTCGCTTGGAAAATTCCAAGCATCGCCACTGCGATCTTTGTAAGAAGTTGACGTGCTCTTCTGAAGAAAAAGCACGGGGTGTAACTACTATTTCACAAATAGTGGATTTAATCCTGAGCTAGAGTTCTCAGGCCTGGACTAGTCCTCCACGAGGGAAACCAGGTTAAAAATCGACTGTGTTTGCGTATGCTTTCTTGTTCCTTCTTTATTTTCGCATTTACTCCGATTAGTTTTACTTGTGAAAGAGTTTAATTTTTAATTGGCTATTATCGCTATAAACTCTATTCACCCCCCTCTAGAGTTGCCATCTGTTCTTCAGCGCGTGCCAATTTGCTTGCTCAGATATAGTCGAGTAAATCTTGGTATTTCATCCTAGATTTAGAGTCTAATTGATCCTCTTCTAAGATTTAAATCAATCTGATATGATATCAGTCATGATTTAATCCCAATCTTCTCTGTAAGAGGTGGTTTAAACAAACCAATTGGGGTAGACCCATGCTTCCTGCGCCTCTGGTGATGACTAAGTACACGACGAGTATACCGTGCTTCTGGAGACGACGGAACCTATGTGCTTTCAGGCGACGAGTGGACTTGGCTTCGAATGACGACGAGACTTCTATGCATATAGAAAAACTTATGAAGCTGTGTTTCGGGATACCAGAGTTACTGTGCTGTAGGCGACAAGTAGGCTTGTTCTTCAGGTTGGCGAGGTTACTGTGCTTTTGAAGCGACAGGCTGACTTGTATTGGTTGCGATGGGAGTTTCCAAGCCTCTTGTAGAGAAGTGACTTAAGCTTCTGAACCGGAGCAAACGACTGTGCCGTAGAAATGGAGATGGTGTGAGCATATCACCATCCTGCGCCTTATACGGATGCAGGTAAGTAGCTGCGCCTCTGAATAGTGAAGGCGTTGGCTGCGAAGGGAAGGGTATGACACCCTTGCACGTCTGATATTGGCGTAGGCAGGTAGCTGCGCCTCTGGAGTGAAGACACTGGCTTCTGAAGTAAAAGAAGGGGAGGGGGCCTACCACCATCTTACTTTTGAGGTTGGTGCAGGCAGGTGGCTGTGCCTCCGGCTTGAAGGCTTTGGCTTCTGAAGCAAAGAGCAATAAATATGCGCTCTTTAAGGAACTTCCCTCTAGGCTCTGTCGAATCTGTACTAGATCCTTTGTAGAAGAACAGAATTAGTCCCTCATGTATAGTCCTGATGTGTCTATACTAGGCTTTGGTAGACATGACAATAAAGAGACTTCTCTCCATATCTTCTATTTTGTCTTTTAGCACTGAGCCACGGTCTTTTGCATCTTCTGCGCTTTGGCGAAGGGGTGTCTTCAGTTGAGATTTTTCATGCTTCTATACTCGATATTTCCACTATAGGACTAACATTGGCCTTGCGGCTGATTTAGGCTAGCCGCCACCGCCTTGTTGCTAATTCCAGAGTTTTACGAAAAGGGATGGTGCTTCTTACTAGGTTGATAATCCTGTGAGGGAGGAGCTGGACGCTTTCTGGGTGTTGGAGGGACATGATTCCTCATGTTGCTCTTCCGTGTCGGATGCTTCCATGAGAGTTTAAGGGGGTTAACCGACCGGGTAATGGCTCAACTGTAAGGAGACTTAGATGATGAAGGCTCCTGGAGGGGGATGGCTGCGTATCTGTCAGAGCGATGGAGAGAGAGGAGGGGGCGGAGGGGGTTTAGCTTTCCATAGTGTATGTGAGCAGCTTCGTGGGCGATGAGTTGGTGGATAAAGGAGTCTGTGGATGTGTGGTGGGGATTCCACCTGGAGCCACGTCTTCCCTGTTTAAGTTTATGTGCCAAATTTCCAGTTGGTAATTAATGAGTGGTGATGTGGCATGGAGATCTGTCTCCATCCAATCAGGAAGGTTCCGCTCAGAGCATGAGCTCCTGATGGCTTCTTGATATTGGAGCATTTTTTGTCGTTGCAGGGATCGCGAATCTCTTTAGCAAAGGAGGTTCAGAGTCACGTTCCTTCGGTCACTCACAGTACTGTCATCTGACATGGAGTGGAGCTTTAGCTTAGCTTGTAAGCTTCCTTCTGACCGATGTCTGGCTCGTACTTGGACCACGCAAAGAGCCTACATAAAGGACTTTCTCCTTCAAGTGAAGACTGAACTGCTTCAACAATGGCCTTGCTTGCCCCATGCTTGGCTCTTGAGGACCCTGGAGTTTGCTTGAGGCGGTCGTCGATGGCAAATCTTTTCATCCAAAGAAGCTGTAGTAGAACTACTACTAGATCTCGAGACGTCCCCCGTCCTGGATGTCGTGGGTATCAATGGTGTTTCGAACCCTTGCTTCCTGAACTCGCATGGGTTTCCATGCCGACCGAGGAATGGCAAGGCCTACTGTTGTGGTTGCTCTCTCCGGCCAGCTGGGGAGATAGGAAAGTCATGTGCTGGTCTTCATCCCTGGCTCGGGCCAGTAGCAGCTTCGGGCGGTGGCTTCCTTTTAACCAGGAAGTGATTGGCTCTGTCACCGCCTCGCCCGTGCTATTGAGAGCTTGTACCACAATTTTAGATTTTTTTTGCTTCTGTGTATGTAACTACGAAGAGTCTGTAATAGGTCTTTGTAGCCACATGTTTTTATATGTAGAAGCTTTCTTGTTCCCTTTGCTTTAGTCTTTAGAATAACGAGGGAATCTTCATAATGGATTTTCCTGACCAGAGGTAATATGGACATGGTAGGCTTGATCTTTGCCAGGATATAGAACAACAATCCAGAGGTAATATGGACGTGAACTGTTTTCTAGACCGCCGAGATAATCATAGAACTGATGCGAGAAGAACGACTACTCAGAGGTAATGTGGACATGATAGTCGTATCTTCTAGGCATAGAGGAGCAATCCAAAGGTAATGTGAACGTGAAGTGCTTCATCTACTTGAGAGAATATATAGGAGGGTGGGAGAGAGATCCCCTTACCAGAACACATGGGCACCCTTTTCAGGGAATGTGGGTGCCTATGCTGGTTTTGTCTTCAGACGTAATACTTCTTTAGGAACTTGTTGTTGATGGGCATCATTAGCAAGTCACCATTAGGCTTAGCTAGCCAATAAGTATCGTTGGAGTATACCATTTATATGACGAACGGTCCTTCCCACTTGGGCTCAAACTTCCTAGTCGTCTTGTAGGTCATCACCATTGGTCTCCGTACTGCCAAGACGAGGTCGCCAACCTGGTAGGATCTTTCACGGACCTTTTTGTTGAAGGCCCCGGAGATACGAGCTTGGTAAAGCTCAATCCTTTGCTGCGCGAGCAAGCGCTTTTCATCCAGTGCTTCTAATTCTTGTAATCGCCTGCGCTAATTATCTTCGACGGTTAACTGATTAGTGATCATGTTAGCAGGCAACATCTTCTTAAAGACTTGACCCATGCTGGTATCGGAGTCCCAAGTTGAGGAGTCAGAAGAGTGTGAGTGCCTCATGACTTCTTCCTCTGAATCTTCTGAGGTGGATGTAGGTGTAACGTATCCCAGCCCTCGACGAGTACGTTGGTAGTAGTTTTCAGCTTTTCCCTTTGGAGTACAAAGCCGTAAGAAAAGACGCCAGCCTTTCCCGCAATTGAGCCCCTTTTTGCTATTCAGGTCGTAGCCCATCTTCTGGTTAAGGTTTTTAGCCTGCGCCATGTAGCAGTAGAACTGCATTTTTTCTTTTGTCGAAGTCAGGGTCTTCAGGAGTTATTCGCTACGGATGCTCCAATCGACCAAATATAATGGGTTCCTCTTCTTTTTTCTGGCTGGAACTACGAAGTAGGTGCCCCGGGCAGGGGCAACTCGGCTCACATGGTTGTCAGTTATCACTTGCGTCTATAGTTTACATAGAGAATTGTCCAGGAAATATTTGGTGTTCCAGCATGCACCAGAGTAGTTCGATGACAACTTTCTGTTAGTAAAGTGGAATATTTTGTCCCGAGGGATTACGTCGTCAAAAGAGTGGGCCTCTGTGTTGGCGCAGACATAATCTTCTAGCTCTTCGTCAGTGAGGACTAGAGCTGCCGCCGGAGGAGAAGGAAGACGCCTCCCTTTCAGCTTGACCCTCAAAGGAATTATGGTCGGATGCTCGCGCCTTCATGGTCGGCCTTGGGGACCTCCGGGGTAACCTTATTCGTATAGGCTCCTGGCCATCTTCCATCATCACTGGAGGTGAAGGTGGTGCTTTGCCCCGAAGCTTAACAACGAGAGGCGCTGACACCTTGGGAGGCATCCCTTTCAGTCGAACCTTTAAAGGTTCTTCGGCCACTGCTGTGCTTTCTGAAGCTGTCGCTGTATCGTCATCAGCAATATTGCTGTCGTCGTCTAAGGGGGCTGACTTGTACAGATCAGTATCCGTACAGTAGGCTTCAAGTCCTCAGAATGGGTCGATATCAGCGAACTCCGTTTTGATGGTCCCATCACTGTCGCATACCTCATACACTGATGTAGGGTAGAAGGGACAATCATGTACTCATGGATCCATGGTCACTCCAACAGCATGTTGTAGTTTATGTCCACATCAATAACATAGCAAGTCACTTCAATATGAAGTTCGTCGATCTGACATTTCAGGCAAATTTTGCCCAGGGTCCTGCTCTTTCCCGCGTTGAATCCACTGATTGTTGTGTCGAGGCTGTCAACCGATGCATTGGAATCCCTAAAGTTTGAAGCAGGCTTCTGGGGATAATGCTCAGAGCGGAAACTGGGTCGATGTGGATGCGATCGACCTTAATGGCACCGACATACCCTCTATAGTACAGGGGGCGGTTGTGCCGGTTATTCTTTAGCAGCATGTCTTAATGGATGAAAGTGGTACTGGGAATCACTTCGACCATGCTGTAGCAATGTGGACAAGCTGCGAGATTCACTTTCGGTGGCCGAACCTGGGTGAGGAAGGAATCGGCGTTCTGTAAAGCTTCACTGAGCGCATCTCGGGTCTCCTTAGAGAGACGGAGGAGCTCAAAAAGTGATAATCTAGCCGGAGTATTAGCCAGCTGCGCTAAAATGTCAAAGTTATAGGACTTGATCGGGCCTATTGCCGGATCCTTTCTGAGAGGTTTGTCGAAACGAACCTCCTTCTGTTTCTGCTTGTCCATGGTAGGGGCCCGGGATGGACCAGCCTCTGGTGCCTCAGGGGTTTGAGGTGGACCTGCTTCCGATATATCTGGGACCGGGAAAGTATTTGGTGGCGACTTCTCCTGGTTTGTCACCTGGCTCTCTTCTTGCCTCTGTGACGAACGGGTGGTCACCAAAGCATCGTTGGTCGACGTTGAGACCATGCGGCATGCCTTGCTTTTCTTTCCTTTGGCGTAAAGGGTCGTAGATGTCATCATGTCGGGAACCAAGTCAGGATGTATCTACATGACTTTGCCTTGAGGCGTCGAGTGTAACCTCCGTTAATTGAATTCTTGGATATTTTCGAAAATTTGTCTTTTTTTTTTCTTTTCTCTGAATTTTTCTGAATCTCGAAAAACGTGCAAATTCTAATTTTTGGAAAAACAAATTTGACCGTGATTGCTATCGGTCCTTGTTAGCTTTGGTTTACTATTTTAAGCGATTTTATCCTATTGGAATTTTCCTGTCATTTTCTTGAATCTATAAGTTATGAATATTGTTTAATACAAAGAAAACATTATCGAGTTATGAATTTCAAAATACATTTTATTTACTAGATAAATGGTTGTTAAATATATATATATATAAATAATTAGTGAGTAAATTAGTATTATTTAGTAATTAGAAATATTGGCTAAATTATAATTAGCCATTTGTTAAATTGGTGTTAACTAGTAATTAAATTATTAATTTATAGCTAATATTTATTTAGTACTAATTAATTTAATTACTAGCATATGTTAGCAGTTAGTAACTAAGTTAGCATTAGTATTTTAGTATTTTCCACTAGTTCTCCTAATCTCTATTACATATACATTTTTAGGGTTTTCTTCCAATCCCCTATAAGTAGCACACTTTCCAAGAGTGGTAACCTAGAATTTTCCTAGCCCCCAAAATTCCTACACTCAGCACATAGCCGCCACCCCCATTTTTTTCCTGTTCCAATCCAAACCGACCACCACCCCAGGCCATTCCCGACGCCACCTCCACCCATCTTCGTCCATTTCCGCGGCTGCTTGGCCACACTGGACCACCATTTCCGCCATCACAACCACCCACTACCATCTGCATCAGTCCTGACCACCACCATGGTTCGCCGTCATCCCGGCACAGCCACCCCGATCACAACCACGACCACCGATAGCCACCACCACCACCAAATCATAGAGAGAGAGAGAGTGAGAGAGAAGACCTGACCGGATCCGCGCCAGCGAGTTCGAGATTCGCCCACGGCCGATCTGCAGCCCCCCGGCGACGCCGCTCCCCGGAACCCATCCGTCCGCCCTCGCCATCGTTGTCCGACTCCCTGAGCCGGCGACCCTGACCCCGTCCCCGTCGGTGACCAGATCCGTCGCCGCCATGGCCGGACCTAGCCACCCCCTAGCCCTCCGACGCTCCACCTGGCGCCGCCCTGGCCGAGCTCGCCCGCCTGGCCACGCGCGGGACCACCGTCGACCCCGGCGGCGCGCTCCGCCACCCACGCGCGCGAACCCCCCCTCCCCCCGCTGTGAGCTATTCCTCCCTCTCATTTTACTTGGTCGATTTGGGGGAACAGAAAACCCCCCCCATTATTATTTATGTATACTAGTTATATATTACTTATATATAATAGTTTATATATTATTTATATATAATAGTTTATATATTATTTAATATAATAGTTTATATATTAGTTGTATAATAGTTTAATATATAATGTATAATAGTTAATGTATATTTGTATATATATTAATTTATGTATTAATATATAATTGTATATATATTAGTTTATGGATTGATATATAATAGTATAAATTATTAGTTTATATATATATTGTATTATAGTGGAAATAATTTGGTATTTATAGTTATTTTATTTTTATTATTATTAAAGGTATTATTTGTAATATTGTTACTAGTATTATTAATATTATCGATTAATTTATTAATTTATTAATTTATAATTAGAGAATTATTAGTTAAATGGTATGTATGTACATGTTATTATATTTTTAAAACTGTTTCCTTGTAGGAATGTAGTATTTTGCACTGATTAATTAAATCTACATATGTATATATAGCAAATTAATATATGGTTTTAGCCTAAAAGTTTTATTATATTAAAAACATTATTTTCAAGTATTGGACTAGTTACAAATATTATAAAATATATTTATTAAGTTTTTGACCTAAATTCATATTTGACAAAATAGGAATATTAGTACAGAAATGATTTTCTGGGTTTTGAAATATTATCTAAGATATGTTGATTAATACAGATATAGTTTTTAACATTATAAAGGATTTCCAAAATTATTATATTTATTTAATTATATTTTTTTCCTCTGAAATCATAAATCGTGACTATGATAGTCATTTTCTATTTCTTGATTTTTATCGTACCAAACCCTGATTTTAGACTTTTATATACCAAACTAGGCTTTTTGGACTATTCTGGACTCATTGGGACTGTCGGTGTCGTCGTCTGGGACCCTCTGTGGAACATAGCATTGTACCTACCTCGTGTCGACACGTTCGTGTCGCGCACGTCGACTCCAATCAAATCGAGGCGAGTACATTTTCTAATCATTTTATATCTCGTTTAGGATTATATTTTCTGTTTTAGATTATTCTACTTGATGCTGACACGTTGGTAACACGGATTAGTACTATATGGATCCCTTCATGAGATGTTATCCCTCTCGGAAGCATCAGATACTCTTGTCTCGTGTGTTTCACTTACATCATGTATCTCTTGCTTCTATTATCATGAATCTTCGAGAATCAGCTAGTGACTCATGTACTCTCATGATCACCGAGCCTTCACGAATCAATTCATGAATCACCCTTTATAGACAATGTAGTATAATCAAGAATCTTAACGTAACTTGACTGGATCCTTGTGTATTGATTGGGGATGGGGGAGTATAAATGAACATGTGGATAATTCCAAGTAGTGTAATCATGAATAAATTCCGTAGTGTAATCGTGAATCAGTCTCTAGCCATTCACATGTTTATCCTGTACTCTGAATCACTAGCACTGTCTCTCTTTTATATATCATAGATATTTACTTACAGTCTCTCTTTTACATTATGCTATTCTTCAGTTCTTGTATTTTAATCTCTAGCATGATTATATTTCCTTTCCTGCTATGATTTGTTGAGATGTACTGTGCTCGCTCCCGTCCTGACTGGACCTGTTGATAAATTTTACAGATAGCTTGGAGGTTACTTGCTAGCCTAGAGGAGACACAGTAGAGGTTGGAGTAGACAGCTAGAGTTTTTCTTATTTTATTTTAATTGTCTTGAGTTGTATTTACTTTATGGATTACTGTATTTGAGATTGAGATTTTTCCGGATTTGTGCTATCTTAGACACTTAGACTTCTATCTGTTGTATCTTTTGTGGATTTCAGTTTTATCTATCTTTATCATATTCTACCTTAGATGTGATTGAGACTGTATTGTTATGTCACCTCCATTCGGAGCGTATATACTGTACATGTACCTTATATTGTTAGACGATTGACCTAGGACAGCGTTCTACCGCCGATACTGCGGCGTAGGCTGGACGTACCCACTTCTCGTGCCCTTACTCTAGGGTGCGGGTCGTGACATGGAGAACGGGACGAGCCCTTGAGCGTTGTCCCGTGCTGGCGGAAGGTTGACTACTTCCATATATCGTCGCCTTTGGAATAGGGATGACGCCATCTTGCACCTCTGTGGCTGGAAAACTCCCGAACTGGAGAGTAACCATGTTGGCCGTGACGGTCTTTTCTTCGTAATCCAACGATATGACGTTGGCGTTAATGAGGCACAGAATTTGCCCCTTCAACGCGTAGCAGTCTTGTGTTGAGTGATGGACGTACTAGTGATAATGGCAGTACTTGGGATGGTCCACCTTTCCTACTTTATCAGGACGCCTGGGTGCCGGGATGGACTGTTTGCCACTCTTCGTAAGCATCTCGAAGAGCTCAAGCGTATCATCGTCATTGAAGGAGTAAGTCTCCCTCGGTCTCTGCGCTTCCGCGGACTTGGGGTTCACAGCTGCTGAACCTTTGGAGATGTTGACGGTCATGGCTTGCTTGTCTTTTTTCGTCTTTAGGGTTGTTGTTGGACGAGCGTCTCCCCTTGTCTTCGGGCAGAGAAAAGTGTATCCCCAGGAGCTGCACGTCTTGGGCTTTCTTTTGTGCGGCATCTGCCTCTATAATGAAAGGCGTCGACTCCGTGCAGGGAGCACTGTGCCACAATATTATAGCGGGCAACATGTTCTTGCGGCAGGAGTCCATAAGCACGGGCTGGGCATGCCGGGTGGTAATCTGAGAGCTGCCTGGCAGAAGCGCTCGATATATGCGCGGACAGGCTCTTTCTCCCTCTGGACAATTTTTATGAAGGTCGACATGGTCATATCCATTCCTCCTTCATAGAATCGGTCCACGAACCGAGTCTTCAGGTCTTCAAATGACGAGATACAATCGTCCGGAAGATTGCAGAACCACTCATAGGCTACCCCCTGCAGCACTTCTATGGATATGTTGGACAGGAGGGCATCATCCTTTGGCAGGTGCCCCATTACAGAGGCAAAGTACCTCAAGTATTATCGGGGAGACCCCTTCCCTTCATAAGGCGTAAGCGTCTGCGGATTGTATTTGGGAGGATAGACGACGTGATCCCACTCGAAAGGATATGGCTGCCGAATCCCCATCTTCCGGAGCGTTGCTTGCTGCTCCTTGGCATCATGACGAGCATACAGCTCCTTGATGGCTGTTGTATTTTGGCCGGCATTGCGGAGCCTGTAGCCGATGGAGTAGACGAGGATGGTCATGCCTGATTGCCAGTAGGCAACTTGCTGGATTCGTCATTGGTTGGCGGATCACGCGCAGGTGTAGAGACAGCGGGGCCATGCTACTCTTGAGGTTAATTATGACCGAGGACAGGGTCTTTATAGTGTCCGTCAGCGTATCTAACTTTGTCTTGAGGACTTCGATACGTCTGAGAGCTTCGTTGTTGTCTTCCTCATTGTCATCGGCCATGAACACAGACCGAGGGTGAGGGTGACTCGAGGGAGCAGTGGATCCTTCACTTTCTGGCTCAGACGCCTGAGCCTCACTGTCATGAGGATATACCATAAGATTGTGATCTTCTTCGGACTCAGTATGGTTTCTACCCCCAGTCTGGTGACTGGCTGCACCAATAGAGACATTCGTGTCGTATTGCGCCTCCGCAGATTGGAACACAGGGTTGATGTGCTTGGTAGGAGGCTGGCTACCCCCAGTTTTTGATAAGGCACCCAATGCAGATCTGGAACGAGTGCCTTAGAACACACCTGCATCGGGTGCCTTAGCTTTACTGCTCTATGACATCCTCTTCGGTTTAGCAACCGATATGGAAGGATTCTGGGAGGGCTTCTTAAAAGCGCTGGAACCCTGTGCCGCGTAGCATGTGGCGATGCGGGGTTCGTCTTCTCTATGGCTCACCGATCCCCCGTTAAGCCTCTAGCGTGGGGTCGGCGTGGAGTAGAGTCTCTGGAAGACGGAACGTCTGCTCGACGATGGCGCAGCCGTCTGCTGATAACATCAGTTGATGGTAATCTGGGTACAAGAGTGCCTTCATTTAGGCACGTCCTGCACCATAGATTCTTCTTCCGCTTGGGAGAGGGTTGGATCTTCTGTCGTAGCACTCCCATTGTATATGCAGGGAAGCTGCATGTAAGTACGGTCAGAGTGGGTCTGACGAGGAAGCCTCTTATCGCTTCTACGGGACGCTGCTCGCGTGGCCCCCTCTCCGTGGGAAGTACCCCTGGCTTGGCTTACGCGCAGGAGTTCCCCAGTGGAAGGAAGATTCGACTGGTAGAGTCATCGGAGCGCGAGAGCCAGTCTTGTATAGCTTTCCGTCGGCTGCGCGTGTGACTGTCAACACGGGCCTCTGGTCTGCCGTTGGTGTCGCATATTGGATTTCTTTCCTTTCTTTGACTTGTAGAGAGCTCGCTCTCAAACAAGCTTTGTAATCCCACATTGGCTAGAAAAACTCATGGGTATCTTAATATAACTCCTCTTGAGGAATGAAGAGATGCACATGGGGTGGTGACCCAAAGGAGGGGACCACGTGGATGATTTTACATGGAGGTAAGGATAAGACACCTATTAAAAGCATTCATTCTTTTTGGCCAAGCTCAATTTAATCCCATATGGGCTAAGCCCCAAAGGAGCTTAGCGAATCGGACATGGACTCAACTCGGACTCGGGCTCATGAGACATAATGTGGTGTTTTGTTGACGCACTTTACACTTAGCACATCAGCATCTTCGCTTGGCGCATAGTGCGCTTAAGTTGTGCTCGTTGTGCGAGCCTCTTGTGCTGCCGGTTGCGCGCCAGGTTGTGCGTCCAGATGGTACGCCAGTTGGTGTGGCCAGATGACGCGACCAGATGGCACGCCAGATAGCGCGCGGTGGCGAGTGGTACGAGCATTGCACGCAGGTGGTGCAGGTGCGCGCACGTGTGCAAGCGCTCTCGCGCACTTGAAGTTTGAACGCAAGGCGCGCGCAACCATGTGCGCAGTGGCGCAACATGGTGCTTGCACACGTTGGCACTTAGTGGCGCGCATATTGTAACTGAACCGTTTCGTAACGTGCGATAACGGATCCGATAATTTCGGATCTGACATTCAAACATCGCGCACATTCTGGATCTGGGCAGTTATAGAGAGAGCTTATATATGTAGTCTCTCTTCTCTCAGGGGCGGTATGTTTTGACAAAATTTTCCACAGAGAGAGAAGAGAGAGCTTCGGTGTAGGTGCCACTTGTGAGTTCTCAGTTTTTCGAGGAGCCCATCCGTCCGTGAGCAGATTGGCAGAGCATTTCAGAGTTCTTTTGAACTTGTTGGTTCCTGGAAGCTGACCGTGTGGGCGAATCTAGCTTTGAGCACTGGTGTTCTAAACACCCCAGCAGACTTCTCCAATTACAAAAATTTTTTTAGATTTCTCGTTTGTCACCTTTACGAAAATTTTCTTAGATTTTTCGTTTTCAGAATCCTCCTAGGATTTCTGTTTTGCACCTTCTGTTGAAGTGTTGTAATTTAATCACAAGAGTTTTCTTCTGATATTCACGCCTAGGGATTAACAATCTCAAAACTAGATCAGAAGATGAAAAACTCTCGTGCCTCTCCCATCGATACCAGCTTTAATAAGTTGGAAAAATTCGATGGAGAACACTTTCAGATCTGGAAGAGGAAAATCACCCTTAATATTCAACTCGTGGACGTCGACCATGTATTGATTGAGGATGAACCGACGATTCCAGAAGGAGGTACTGCTGACGCTATTGCTGCTGCACATGTCTAGCAGAGTAAATAGAAGAGAGAAAACAGCATATGCAAACTGCTGGTTCTCAATTCCATGGAAGATTCTTTGGCATAGTCCTATTCCAAGAAGGTGAAGGCCAAAGAAATCTGGGAGTCTTTGGGAAAGCACTATGAAGACGATGAGAACAGGTCCAAAATCTTCATCGTCGAGAAGTACCACAAGTGGCTCTTCGAAGACGAGAAGGCGATGCTGCCTCAGGTGAAGGAATTCTTGAAGTTGCGCCAGAAGCTGGATGACGAGAAAATGCCCCTCGTCGACAAGTTTGTCGTTGGAGGGATCGTCTCGAAACTTCCTGCTGGATGTAGCAATTTCTAAGCTAGAATGCATCGGAAGAAGCTGGACATTAGCTTGAAAGATCTCCTATAAGAGATCCACGTTGAGGACGAGATGCAATCTCAACAGAAAATAGACTCTTTGTCCAAACAACTGGCTAAGTCCTACTTGGTGCAGACAAGAGAGTTCAAGGGGAAGCATGCGACTTCTTATCACAAAAAAAGGACTCCACTAATCTGAAAGTGAAGGGTCCTTCGTTCAAGCAACAGAAGTCCAAGTCCCACCTGACTTGCTTCAACTGTGGCAAGAAGGGCCACTACAAGAGTGAATGCAAATCCAAGCCCAAACAATCAGAGCAAGGTGAGCCTAGTAAGGTTTCATTGGTTTCTAACATTGTTGCTATGATCGCTCAGGTTACAGCTGTGGGGGCTGACTCTGACTGGTGGATAAACACTGGTGCGATATGCCATGTCTGTTCTGGCAAGGAATGGTTTGTCACGTACCAGCCAACTTCTGAGAAAGTTGTCATGGCGAATCAGGCCCAAGCTGAAGTTCTGGGGATCAGGACTGTGGAGCTGAAACTCACTTCCGGGAACACTCTGACGCTTCAAGGTGTAAAGTATGTTCCGGTGATTGCCAAGAACCTGATCTCTGGGAGCCTGCTTAGCAACGCAGGCTTGAGGATGGACATCAATGCTGGCCAGATGGTGATGTCCAAAAAGGGAACATACTTCGGAAAGGCTTTTTAAACCGAAGGGATTTTTAAAATTCAGCTTGTAAACCAGTCAAATAAAATAAATGTAGTCGCTTTTTCTGATTATTCTCTTGAGTTGTGGCATAATAGGCTAGGACATGTTCATTGTAAAAGAATACACAAAATGTCGAGTTTAGGACTTATCTCCAAATGTGGGGGTAAGGTAGAGAAGTGTGAAGTATGTGCTCAGACGAAGATCACTAGAAAATCCTTTTATCGGGTCAATCGAAGCACAGATCTTCTGGAGTTGGTGTACTACGATATCTGTGACTTCAAGTAATTCTCAACAAAGGCCGGGATGAAGTATTTTATAACCTTCATCGATGACTTCTCTAAGTAAGCATTCGTCTACTTGCTCAAATCTAAAGACAAAGCGTTTGAGAAGTTCAAGGAGTTCAGGGCCGAGGCTGAATGGCAAACTGGACAACAACTCAAGTGGCTAAGAAGTGATCGAGGCAGAGAATAACGGTCTCATAAATTTGCATCATTCTGCAAAGAACATAGAATCATCAACGAGACTACTGCTTCGTATTCACCTCAATCTAACGGAGTAGCAGAGAGAAAGAATCGAACGTTGACAGAAATGATGAACGCAATGCTGCTAACTGCGGGTCTTCCGAAATGCTACTGGAGAGAAGCTGCATTGACAACCACTTTTATTCTGAATAGAGTTCCATATGCAACTTCGGATACAACTCATCATGAACTCTGGTTCAAAGTCAGACCTAACTTGAATGTCATTCGAGTGTGGGGGTGTCTGGCTTATGTGAAGCTTCCAGATCTGAAGATTCAAAAGCTGGGGACAAGGACTACGAAGACGATCTTCTTGGGGTATGCCGAGAAGAGTGATGCTCGGAGATTTCTTGATATTGAGTCAAATCATATCATCGAATCTCGCGATGTTGAATACTTTGAAGACAAGTTTGCAAGGCACAAAAATATTATTCTTACAGACATTCCGGAGAATGATGAAGGTGCAAAGAAGACTGAAAAGAATGAGCCAGTAGTCCAAGATGAACTTGTTGGTAAGGAGACAACAATTGACCAGAACTCGCTGAGCCGTCAGCAAAGCGAACAAGGATGCCGAAGAACTTCGGAGATGACTTCGTTACCTATCATGTGGAAGCAGATCCGCTTACATATGATGAGGCAATGAAGACCAGAGATGTTGTCTTCTGGAAGGAGGCGATAGACAATAAAATTGACTCAATCACCTCCAATAACACTTGGGTGTTGGTTGATTTACCCGAAGGAGCAAAACCCATCGGTTGCAAGTGGATCTTCAAGAAGAAGATGAAAGCAGATGGAACCATTGACAAGTTCAAGGCCAGGCTAGTGGCCAAGGGGTTTTTTCATAAGCAGGGGATTGACTAGTTTGATACGTATGCTCCAGTAGCCCGGATGACAACCATCGTATTGTTAATTGCTCTTGCAGCAATACACAAGTTGGTGATACATCAGATGGATGTGAAAACGGCTTTCCTAAATGGCAAGCTGACCGAAGAGATTTATATGTAACAGCCAGAAGGATTTATCGTCAGAGGTCTTGAAGACAAAGTCTGCAAGTTGGTAAAATCTTTGTACGGTTTAAAACAAGCTCCCAAATGTGGTATGAGAAGTTTGACAAAGTCATAAGGACAAATGGCTACAGGGTCAGCGAAACAGATAAGTGTGTCTATACGAAATTTGTTGATGGAAGAGGAGTCATCGTTTGTCTATATGTGGACGACATGCTAATCCTAGGTACGGATATAAGCTGTGCCACGGAGACAAAGAAGTTTCTCTCGACAAAGTTCAGTGTGAAGGACTTGGGGGATGCTGATGTTATCTTGGGACTCAAGATCATCCGGACAGACACTAGATTGGCACTATCATAGTCTCATTACATTGAGAAGATGCTCACTCGATACGGGTATCATGATCTTCCTATAATTGATACGTCGTACCGAAGTGACCAAAAGCTATAGCCAAACTCGAAGGAAAGCGTCACGTAATTGGAGTACGCTAGCGTCATCGGGATTTTGACGTACGCTACTACTGCCACTAGGCCTGACATAGCTTTTGCCGCAGGAATGTTGAGTCGATTCACTAGAAATCAAGGCGTTGAGCACTGGAAAGCTGTGAAGCGTGTTATGAAATATCTCAAGAAGACTCAGACACATGCACTGCACTTCAGCGGAGAGCCGCTGGTAGTAGAAGGCTTCAGTAATGCTAGCTGGTGCTCAGAGTTAGAGAGCGAGAGGTCCACAGGTGGATTCATTTTCACAATGGGTGGAGCTGCTATATCGTAGAAGTCGAAGAAGCAGACTATGCTCTCGCGGTAATATATGGAATCTGAGTTCTTTGCACTTGATACCGTAGCGGATGAAGCATAGTGGCTTTGGGAACTCATGTATGATCTTCCAGTGGTTGGGGCACAGATACCGACAATTTTGATATACTGCGACAACCAGGCGACTGCAGCGGTGGCATCAAATGATATCTTCAACGGGAAGAAGAGAACTGTGCGGTTAAAGCACAGGACAGTGAACGATCTCATCAAGAGAGGTGTCATTGCAGTGATCGGTGTTCGGAGTCAGGAGAACCTGGTGGATCCGTTCACGAAGGGCCTCAAGCACCAGCTGGTCGAAGATACAGCAGAAAAGATGGGCTTGAAGGCATTCTGATAGTATGTTTTTGTAATCCTACCATAAAGTTTTATGTTATTAGTTCGGTTCAAGGGAGGACTACTGACTGGAAAACTATCAGGTAACAGTGGGTACTTGCTCTTAAAAACATGAAAAGGTTACGAACCCATAACCACTGTTGTCTACTATGTGTTTTCTGCAAAAAATGGATCATGTGATGAGGATGGCTTAAACGCCTTAATGAGTTCTCAGGCAGAGTGAATGCCTGGTATGCTTTATAGGAAGCACGGTAGCATAGCACTACAAGGAGTGTAACTCCATGCTACAGTAGGGTGACTCCACCATGAGGTTTCCGATTAGGGGTAATGCCTAGGCTTTGCGAGCCAAGTCATAGCGGCGTAGCACCGCAAATAGGCAGGTAGCCTGATGTTGTATGATGAAATTAAAGAGGGGCAGTTAGTACTACAAAGGGGAGGTGTTCCTCATGTTACAGTGGCACGACACCACGATGAGGTATCCGGATAGGGATAAAGCCTCGTCCTTGCAATCCATGTCGTTGCGACGTAACACCGCAAAGGAGCCTAAGGCTTCATGCTGGGTAGTATGGCACTACAAAGAGGCTGCGACCTTATGCTACAGTAGTATGACACTACGATGAGGTTCCCGGTAGGGGTAATGCCTCGGCTTTAGGCCATGTCATAGCGGCGTAGCACCGCAAGGGAAGCACAAGGTTTCATGCCATGTATCTTTAATAAAGAACTCATCTATAGTGTATGAATAGAGATATCAGGCCGTCTCTTGAAGGTAAACTTGTAGACGCCCAAAATTATATACTGAAACCAGACTGGCACAGGGCCTTTAATGTGCAGCCAGAAGCACAAGTAACTACATTTTATGAGTGGAAAAAATAGCAGTTGTGGTACAGAATTCAAGGCTTAGTCCATTCTTGTATCGTATTGTTGTTTAACCCATGCAGGAAGATTCAAATCGTCAGCGACATCTATCCTAATGCAGAATGTACAGTTACTGTGGGGAACGCTCAACCCTATACATATATTAAGATATATGGAGGATTATTGGAGTTTTTTTCCTTCCTTTGACTTGTAGAGAGCTTGCTCTCAAACAAGCCATGTAAGTTTAGTCCCACATTGGCTAGAAAAACTCATAGGTATCTTAATATAACTCCTCTTCAGGAATGGAGAGATGCACATGGGGTGGTGACCCTAAGGAGGGGACATATGGGTGATTTTACATGGAGGTAAGGATAAGACACATATTAAAAGCATTCATGCTTTTGGCCAAGCTCAATTTAATTCCATATGGACTAAGCCCTGAAGAGGCTTAGCAACTCGGACTCGGACTTATGGGCTCATGAGGCATAATGTGGTATTTTGTTGGCACACTTTGTACTTAGCACGTCAGCATCGTCCTTAGGCGCATAGTGCGCTTAAGTTGCGCTCTTTGCATGAGCCTCCTACGATGTTGGTTGTGCGCCAGATTGTGCGTCCAGATGGCGCGCTAGTTGGCATGGCCAGATGGTGCGACCAGATGGCGCATCAGATGGCGCACGATGGCGAGCGGTATGAGCGTTGTGCACAGGTGGCACAGATTATACAAGTACGCGTGGGTGCGACTGGCGTAGGTGCGTATTGTACACACCTTACGCACGCGCTCTCGCGTACTTGAAGCGCTAAATGCTAGGCGTGCGTAACCATGTACACAGTGGTGCAACAAGGTGCTCGTACACGTTGGCACTCAGTAGCACGTAGATTGTAGCTGAATTATTTCGTAACGTGCGATAACGGATCCGATAATTTCGGATCTGACATTCAAACGTCGCGCACATTCCGGATCTGGGAAGTTATAGAGAGAGCTTATATATAGAGTCCCTCTTCTCTCTCAGGGGCGGTATATTTCGACGAAATTTTCCGCAAAGAGAGAAGAGAGAGCTTCTACGTAGGTGCCACTTATGAGTTCTCAGTTTTTCGAGGAGCCCATCCGTCCGTAAGCAGATTGGCAGAGCATTCCATAGTTTTTTTGAACTTACTGGTTCCTGAAAGCTGACCGTGTGGGCGGATCTAGCTTTGAGCGTCGGTGTTCTAAACACCTCAGCAGGCTTTCTCCAATTACGAAAATCTTTTTAGATTTCTCGTTTGTCACCTTTACAAAAATCTTCTTAGATTTTTCGTTTTCAGAATCCTCCTAGGATTTCTGTTTTGCACCTTCTGTTAAAGTGCTGCAATTTAATCCCAAGAGTTCTCTTCTGATATTCACGCCCAGGGATTAACAATACGCTTGTTGTACGAAGCGCGAGCCACCTGGGATCTCTTCCTACTACCCCCAACGGGCGAGTAGTATTCAGAGTCCGCCGAAGGTTTACCTGAAGGGAAAGCGATTCTGTCGAAGACAGATCTCCTTACCGACAATACTCCCGTCGTAAGGGGTTAGACCGGTGTGCGCTTCCTTTGGATCGTTACTTCGTCAGATCAACCATGGAACCACTATCTTCCTCGTCGAGCTTTTCCAGGACGGGAATCGGGCGAGGGGATAAGGTTGTAGCAGCTGGGATCTTCTTTGTGGCCTTGACGTTGAGGAGGTCCTGAGATGTAGTTCCCGCCATCGTGTTGCTGGCTGCAGCCGCCTTAGGCCTCCAGACATGTCGAGTTTTCTTCGGTTGTACGAACCGCTTCGAAGTTTTCGACTTTTAACCAGAGAGGAGATCTTCAAAAACATGTTGGTCGAAGCGTACGACCAGCATGTCTTGCGAAGCTCCCAGCAAGTTGTCATCAGATTGCGTCACCACCTTCTCATTGGAGGAGAAGGTAGTCCCCAGCAGAGTCGCCATTTTGTCCGATGTAACAAAAGGTTGAACGAACTTTTTTGCTTTATTGAATGTATAAGGTATTTGTGTACAAAGAAGGAAGTCCTAAACAGGATATTCTAAGTATAGGGAGAAGAGATTTCTGGGAAAGTATGATGGTAGAGATCGAGCACTGCAGCAGATCCTTTACTCCGTTGACGATCTGACGACGAATCAACCTTGCTATGGCTCTCTGGCACCTTTAATGCGACTCTGGGGTCACCCATCAAGAGGCTGTCTAGAGGAGAAGATCCCTTGAAGATGGTTGGTTGGTTGGTTATTTGGTTGATCGGTAGATGAGGGTGGTCGACTCTTCGTGGATAGAGATTGTTGAGCCTTTGAAGATTGTCGATTGTCAATTTTCCATCTGTTGATCGACTGATGCTTTGGTGGAAGAAGAACTCCTTCTATATATAGAGAATCGAGAACATATACGATGTGCATTAGGGTTCCTGAGATATGAAAGAATTTATTGTCACTGTACGGTACGGGCTTCTGCGGTGCTGACATGTGGCGGACATCGAGATTTCTCTCAAACGAGATCTCTGGTGGTTATAAACATAACCGAAGAAGGTGACATGTGGCACATGCCGATTTACTTGCTCGGATACAACCGAGTAAATCTTGGGATTTTATCCTAGATTTGGAGTCTAATTGATCCTCGTCTAAGATTTAAATCAGTCTGATATGATATCAATCATGATTTAATCCCAATCTTCTCTGCAAGAGGCGGTTTAAACAAACCAATTGGGATGGACCCATGCATCCTGCACCTCTGGTGAGGACTAAGTACTGCTGTACTTCTGGGGCAACGATTATACTGTGCTTCTGGAGACGACGAAACCTCTGTGCTTTCAGGCGATGAGTGGACTTGGCTTCGAATGACGACGAGACTTCTGTGCATATAGAGCAACTTATGAAGCTGTGTTTCGGAATACCATAGTCACTATGCTGTAGGCGACAAGTAGGCTTGTGTTTCAGGTTGGCGAGGTTACTGTGCTTTTGGAGCGACAGGCTAACTTGCATTGGTTGCGATAGGAGTTCCCAAGTCTCTTGTAGAGAAGTGACTTAAGCTTCTGAACCGAAGCAGACGACTAAGCCGTGGGAATTGCGATGGTGTGAGCATATCACCATCATGTGCCTTATGCGGACGCAGGTAAGTAGCTACACCTCTGAACAGTGAAGGCGTTGGCTGCGAAGGGAAGGGTACGGCACCCTTGCGTGTCTGATATTGGCGCAGGCAGGTAGCTGCGCCTCTAGAGTGAAGACATGAAAATAGGTTATTATTCTGCTCTTTCACGACTGTGAAGTTTGAATTTTTTTCCCCTCTATCAATTCTCCAGCACTTTGGGCCTCCTTTTGCTAACTAAAGCGAGCCTCGCGAAGGGTGGACAAAGGTTCCAGAGATGACCTCCTTCGGCCCGTCCATCACCATTCTCCTACTCACCATGTGTGCAGTGTAGTGCCCCCGAGGACCACCCTCATCCATGTCGACTTCATCCACGCTTCGACACTCTCACAACCACATCCGTTGATCATCCCGACTGTAGTGCCCCGGCCCTACAGCGTGCCCCGTTTCCGTCCACGGGGTGCACGAGAAAGGAACACTGTCGCTATCGATTCGGTTGGGACCGATAGGTCGGAATCGGCCGAGTCGATCGAACGGGAACGGTTGAATTAAGATCCATTCCACGTTATGGAATGGCTTCTTCGGAACCAAGTCCCATATTCAGCGGGTTGCGCCTCGAGGATTGGCTCTGTGGCTGAGTCGGGAGAGACCTCCCGTTGCTCTGGTTTTCATGTCGTACTTGATTTGTCTTTGGCTTTGGCTTTGGTTTTCGTGAATGCGTTTTTCGTGAATGTTTTCGATGGGTTTTCGTGACGCATTTTCGAGCTTCGCATTCATATCGAATATCCTTGAATTATACAGTGTTCTAATCAGTTGCTTATGCGATTGCAGGTGAACGCGTAGGCGACGTCAGCGCAGCCAACCGGTCGCTCGCTTGAAACAAGCCTAAGGCGAGTGGCTGACCTCCTTCGTCTCGTCCCTCTACTTCAAAAACTCAATATGTGAAGTAAAATGAATTTTTGTCATAATAGTGCAGAATCAAAGAAATCGTGGCACGATTCTTCACGAAACACTTGCTATCAAACTGCCGGTATTGAAAATAGAAAACGTGTTTTCTTATGCAAATTCACTTAGCCTATGCAAAACAATGAATGAATCGATTAACGTTTATCGCAACGATATGGCTAAGTAAGCAAATCGACTAAGTTCAAAAGAAAATGGTCATTGGACAACTTGTCGACAAGGTGAAGTTTCCTCGAACGGTTGCCTAGGCCAAGGGACCGATTCGGCCCGGGAGGAACGAGTGTAGCAAGCGCCAGCCTTTCATCGGCGCGAGTTAGGCGGGAACTTTCGCACAGGGCTCGCTACCCGACGCGAAAGGGTCGCCGTCTAACCCAGCTATAGTCCGCGATGGCTTGACATTGCCAGTGGCCTTTACACCCTTTTACTGCTTAACAAATTCACGGGACACAAGATGGATATGATAGTTGCTTAATGTTATACAATTTCATATGCTTGCCTGAAAACATGTTGACATGCAATTGATCAGGATGGTTAGAAAGATCACGTAAAAGGCTAGCTAACATGTTTATAAAATTCTTGAATCAAATGCAGAGCTTGGATTTAATTAGCCATTCGCCAGTACATGTGTTCGTACTGATCCTCGCTCTTTGCAGGTCCCGCGAACCAGGAAGGACGCGCCAACTTGCTCGGCAACGTTCGTGACTTTTGAAGCTTCGGCAGTGCGTCGAATACTTTTCTCGCGACTCTACTTTTGAAGGCTCTTGACAGTCCAAGAAAGATGACTCAGCGTCCCTCCCATCCAGGTCACTGGAGTACTTTGTTGTATTTGAGGGATGTGTGCAATGTTGTCACGCCCCAGAACCAGAATATTGGAGAGCGGAGGCGAACATAGCCAGCTACGTATAATGAAATGGAATCCATCTCACTATACGGTCACGGCTGTCTACATATATGAGGGTTTAACTACAATCCATTAGTCTCTTATGGTCATGAACAAGCCTAGTGTCTCAATCACAAGCAAGTAAGAAAATGTTACAAGATGTAAGATCACCAAATATACAATAGTAAGGCATCCCAAACATTACATATTCAGATGATCATGAAGCTAGTCGTTACAAAATGTGAACATTAGCAAGAGTTTTAGTCATACATGATCAACCCTAGGATCTGTCAATCATGTTACAGCCCGTAGGCAGACAGTAAATAAATGTGCAATACGAGCTAACACTTGTTCGGCGGCTAAACGCCTCAAAAGAATAATTTTACAATAGAGTGGGGGAGCCAAAATAAATCCACTCGTTGCCAGGGTTACGCCTGGTGGTCACCATCTGGCTGGAAGACAGGTAGATCCTCTGGTGCTGCTCCGAAATCTGGTCATACAAAACAGCTGGGTCAGATCCCAGAAAGAGCAAGTGTCACAAAAGAGGCTTCACTTAGGAACTAAAACCAGCAATTATCACAAGAATATAATTACATAATATAAGACAATAATTAAGGAAAAGTATGACAGGTGATATATGATGAGTAGAGCTGTCAAAATGGGCTAAGCCCGTTGGGCCGGCCTGCCCCGCCCGTCAAAAAGGTGGGTTGGGCCGAGCATTTAGGAGCCCGCCAAACAGGCGGGCCTAGGTGGGCTGGCCCGCTAGTAGCCCGCCCCGCGGTGGGCTAGCCCGCGGGCCAAGTGGGTTGGCCCGCCATCTATTTTTTTATAAATTTTTTAATATTTTTATTTAGCACATATATGAGATATGTATTATAAATGATAAAAATTCTCATTTAATGCAAGTAATGACGTATAAAATATTAAATTTGGTCATTTATTTACATGAATGAAGGTGTTTTAAAGAAATATCTACTATTATAATGTTTTTGTTATTTTACTTGTAATTTAATGCATATGAGAGTGAGTAGAAAATATTATATATATGATTTTTTTTCCTTTTAAGAAACTAAACAATAATTTAAAATTTTAAAAAATTAAGCGGGCCGGCACGCCTAGCCCGCGGTCCGCCGGAGGGTTGGGCTGGGATGGAATTTTTCCAGCCCGCCAAAATGGTGGGTCGGCCCGCCCCGCCCCGCCAAATGGTAGGTTACGGGCCGCCCCGTCCCGCCGGCCCGTCTTGACAGCTCTAACGATGAGATAACCATGGGACTATTCAGATAACCAGGTTACAACCCGTAAACCAAACAAGGACCGTGGTTGTAACCCTTCGTCTGAACAGAACTTGGTTTCTCCTACCATTTATCGGCAAAATAAAATAAGAAATCAGGACATGTAACAATCTTGTACAGGATCAAGACAAGACTAGACTGATTGAACTCCATCCAACATTCACGGCCAAGCAATAAGTACGGCTTGATACTTTAACTAACTAGAGTTATCACAGGCCTAGTTACTAGCAAGATGCAGCGAGATTATTCCACAGCCACAAGCCCTGCAGACCATCCAGGCTATCCGGACGCAATTAAGGGTTGAATTCAAGTGGGTACATTGTCCAGGAAACGCATGTACCCTTAAGTGACTTAGAGGGTGCAACAGATGACAGTGTGCTGGAAATGTGCCCTACTCGACGGCAGGCTACAGATCCCAAGTGGGACGCCCAGATAACGAGATTGCCTGTAGCTGGAGAAATCTCATCATGACTACTGGATTATTCTAGCTATTAGCCTTAGTCAATTCAGTAGGTACCCCTGACCGTGGTACTCAGGGGTCCCTGTCCTAGACATGATGCAAGACAATACTGGTTCATTTGTACAAGCACAATCGTCCACGGTGTCCAGGTCATTCATTTTATCAAGTCAGGTCATGTCATGTTAGTCGTCGCAACAGCATGTCGAGATATATCATGTCAGGTTTATCATGTCAAGAGTGCGCCACGGCGGGCCACTATCAAGAATTATCATATCATGTCAAGTTATCATGTCAAGTTTACTTGTCAGGAGTGCGCTACGTCGGGCCACTATCATGTCATGTCATTTGTCAAAAGTGTACCACAACGGATCACCATCGTGTCAGGGAACAATTAATATGGCACAAGCATACATTTAGTAATTAAATATGGATTGTGCATGCGGCTACAATTAATGCTAAGGCCATGCGGCCACAAATATTAAATAGTGGCCATGCGGCAACAAATGAACAGTGGGCATGCGGCCAGCTTAAATATTTAATGCTAATGCAAATACATGCAAATATTTAATGCTAATTAATTAATAGTAGTCTACGTGGCCAAAATAGGTTGCATGCAAAACACATGCAATTGCTAATGGCCATATGCGGCCAGCAATGCAATAGGCCTTATGCGGTTCAGCAAGGCAATAGGCCTTATGCGGCTCAGCAAGCAGTGCATTTCATATGGCCATAAAAACAAAAGCCAAAGCATGCAATTGCATACAACTAATAAAGGGCCATGCAGCCAACTTTACGTAAGCAATTAATTAATGCTTTGGCCATTCATGCAAGCCTATGCGGCCAATAATGTTTCCATGCAAGCACTTGCTGATGCAAGCAAAATAATGAAAAGAAAAGCCATGCGGCCACCATTACTTCTTATGCGGCCAAGCATTTTAAGGCTAATGCCATACAATTTAATGCAATTAATGCTATTACATGCATAAAATATATATACAGTAACTATATAAGCATGCCATCATTTCAAAGGCCATGCGGCTCATTAATGAAATGGCCATGCGGCCACTTGAGGAAATGCCATGCGGCTCATGAAATGGCCATGCGGCCACTTGAGGAAATGCCATGCGGCCACTTAAGGAATTGGCCATGCGGCCACTTAAGTTAAATAAGCATGCAAGCTACTGATTAGTAATGCATGCATGCAAGCTATTTATTAATAGTGCATGCAAGCTACTTATAAATATTGCATGCAAGCTACTGATTAATAATGCATGCAAGCTACTCATAAATAATGCAAGCGGCCATGCATATGAAGCAAGCAAGCAAAGGCTTGCAAAAAGGCCATGCGGCCAAGATTAGCATTGGCCTATGCGGCCAAAATTATCATGGCCATGTGGCCATGGATTAATAATGGAGGGGAGGGGGAAAAAGCCTATGCGGCCAGGAACTGTTGCATGCAATAAATTGCATTGCCAAGCAAAGACTTAATGGCCAAGCAAGATGGCCATTAATGAGTCATGGCCTATGCGGCCAGCAAACAAAATTAAATGCAAGCACAGTGCATATGCGGCCATACAATTATTTAATGGTCATGCAAACAGCAAATGCCATGCGGCCAAGCAAGTGATCGGCCATGCGGCCAATTCAATTAAATGACCATGCGGCTCAGCACAAAATGTTGTATGCGGCCAAGAGTGCAATTAATGGCTCCCACAGAGAACATGTCCATGAAAAATACCATGGCCTCCATGCTCCTCCAAACAACAATAGGAGCCCAAATCCAGACTCTCATAGGTCAAATTTGGGTAAAATGGAATTTTCTACAACATGGAACCATCAACTAGCAAAAATATGCAAGTTTGATAGATCAAAACTCATAAAAACCGAAAATACCACAAAGCTAGATTTACAAGAAATTAACCATGGAAATGAAAAATGCTAAGTACTAAAGTGGGTTAGAAACACATGAGGAAGACAATGGAACAATAAAAAGGACTTCCTCCATGAAGCAAAATGCACTTGCCTATACCTTCCTCTCTCAGGTTGGTGGAGAAGTAATGGTGGGGAAGAAGAAGAATAAATGAGGAGAGAGAAAAGAGTGGTGGGATATAAATGAAGGTGGTGGTAGGTAGGGTGGGTTCACAACAAAATCGAACCAAGCCAAACAAACCGAACCGAACCTAGATAAACCAACCAATGAAATGCCAAAATAAATCAAGCAGAAAGACATGCAAATACGAGTCTAAATATTTACACGTATACCGAGATACGTAATACGAACAACGAACATTACAACTCTACCCACCTTAAAAGAATGTCGTCCTCGGAATTTAATCAAGAGGCTAGAGATGCAAGGACAAGCTATACTAATCACAGGCAAGCTATAACTAAGCAATCAATCAAACAATCAATCATGCAAGTAAGGAATTTGAAGGTATGAGGAAGAGGAAAGACATCTTGCTAGGAACCTCTCTGCCGGTTCTGAATCTGAGCTTGGACCAGGGCATACTGCTGGGGTCTCTGCTGCTGGAAGACTTGAGCCTGAGGCGGCAATGGCCTCGGAGGCTGGTACTGCTATTGCTGCTGCACTGGTGCTGGTCCCCTTACCGAGGGACTAGTCTGGGCCGATGATGAACTGGCCCTATTCGGACAGGACCCTATCTTGTGGTCCGGTGCTCCACAAGCCAAGCACAATTCTTGTGCTCTGCGACACTCCGAAACAACGTGTCCTGGCTTCCCACAATGAGTGCAGCCCATTGCGGAAGACTGCTTCTGCTTTTATTGCTAAGGGGACGTCGGAGTCGAATGCTGAACCGACGTAACCGAATCCGCCCTTCGGGGAACTCCAATAGTCAAAGCCCTAGCTGCCGAGACTGATGCTGAAGACTGGGTCATCTGGCCGTGAGACCGCTTCCGACCTCCGGTCCTATCCACGATCCTTTGGGAGGTATACTCGTGCCTTCTGGCTGCTCTCAATACTGCATCAAAAGTCTGATGCTCAAACTGCTCCACTGCCAAAAGAATCTCTAGGTGGAGCCCTTGCTGAAATTGCTGAGCTCGGTCGAACTCGGTCGCTACCAAAGGGGGAGCAAACCGACTGAGTCTCGAGAACTCGACCGTATATCCGTCGACCGTCCTGCCCATCTGCTTCAGATTGGTGAACTTGGTATGTAGATCGTACCGAGCTACAGCATCGAAGTACTTGGTCCGGAATCTCTCACGGAATATTGTCCAAGCAGTAGGCGCCACTAATCCAACGGCCTGCGCCACACACCAGCTGCGAGCCAAATCCAATAATTGTAGGCGCACCACGGCCACCTTCTCGTTCTCGGGCGTCTTCGCTGCCTTAAATATCATCTTTGTGTCCTGAAGCCACACATCAGCAGCGATAGCATCTTTGCTGCCATCGAAGAATGGAGGGTTCAGGCGCTTGAAACTGTTCGCTGCACTGTTCCCATGATGTCCACCTCTGCCCAGAGCACCTGCCACTGCCTGATGCAAGGCGTCTCCTCGACGATCTTGAGAAGCTAACAATGATCTGATGAGACCTACCAAAGTACCATCATCAGCCTCTGCAGGCAGAACTGGCTGAACTGGTGGCTCTGGACCCTCAGTAGGCATAACTCTGGAAGCTACTCCTGAATGCTGGGCTTGATCTCCTGTTTACTGCTGGTCCACGGGAGGTGCTCCGCCTTGCTGATCGGCAGGTCCAGGAACAATGCCGCTGAAGAAGACGACATAGGGAACAATAAGGAAGGACCAAGACAGATCAACGATACAAGCATGTGATCAGGTCAAGAATTCAGGGATTAGAGGATACGAGCAGAGATCAAGGGCGAGTGCTGATTGAGACATCTATTAGGTAAACCCTCACATATCTTGATTTACAAGACCTGCATGGGCCACCACTAAAACCATGTCACGCCCCAGAACCAGAATACTAGAGAGCGGGGGCGAACATAGCCAGCTACGTATAATGAAATGGAATCCATCTCACTATATGGTCACGGCTGTCTAGATATATGAGGGTTTAACTACAATCCATCAGTCACTTATGGTCATGAACAAGTCTAGTGTCTCAATCACAAGCAAGTAAGAAAATGTTACAAGATGTAAGATCACCAAATATACAATAGTAAGGCATCTCAAACATTACATATTCAGATGATCATGAAGCTACTCGTTACAAAATGTGAAGACTAGCAAGAGTTTTAGTCATACATGATCAACTCTAGGATCTGTCAATCATATTATAGCCCGTAGGCAGACAGTAAATAAAGGTGCAATACGAGCTAACACTTGATCGGCGGCTAAACGCCTCAAAAGAATAATTTTACAATAGAGTGGGAGAGCCAAAATAAATCCACTCGTTGCCAGGGTTACGCCTGGTGGTCACCATCTGGCTGGAAGACAGGTAGATCCTCTGGTGCTGCTCCAAAATCTGGTCATACAAAACCAGCTGGATCAGATCCCAGAAAGAGCAAGTGCCACAAAGGAGGCTTCACTTAGGAACTAAAACCAGCAATTATCACAAGAATATAATTACATAATAAAAAACAATAATTAAGGAAAAGCATGACAGGTGATATACGATGAGATAACCATGGGACTATTCAGATGACCAGGTTACAACCCGTAAACCAAACAATGACCGGAATTGTAACACTTCGTCTAAACAGAACTTGGTTTCTCCCACCATTTATCGGCAAGATAAAATAAGAAATCAGGACATGTAACAATCTTGTATAGGATCAAGACAAGACCAGACTGATTGAACTCCATCCAACATTCACGGCCAAGCAATAAGTACGGCTTGATACTTTAACTAACTAGGGTTATCACAGGCCTAATTACTAGCAAGATGCAGCGAGATTATTCCACAGCCACAAGCCCTGCAGACCATCCAGGCTATCCGGACGCAATTAATGGTTGAATTCAAGTGGGTACATCGTCCAGGAAACGCATGTACCCTTAAGTGACTTAGAGGGTGCAACACATGATAGTGTGCTGGAAATGTGCCCTACTCGACGGCAGACTACAGATCCCAAGTGGGGCGCCCAGATAACGGGATTGCCTGTAGCTAGGGAAATCTCATCATAACTACTGGATTATTCTAGCTATTAGCCTTAGTCAATTCAGTAGGTACCCCTGACCGTGGTACTCAGGGGTCCCTGTCCTAGACATGATGCAAGACAATACTGGTTCATTTGTACAAGCACAATCGTCCACGGTGTCCAGGTCATTCATTTTATCAAGTCAGGTCATGTCATGTTAGCCGTAGCAACAGCATGTCGAGATATATTATGTCAGGTTTATCATGTCAAAAGTGCGCCACGGCGGGCCACTATCAAGAATTATCATATCATGTCAAGTTATCATGTAAAGTTTACTTGTCAGGAGTGCGCCACGTCGGACCACTATCATGTCATGTCATTTATCAAAAGTGCACCACAACGGATCACCATCGTGTCAGAGAACAATTAATATGGCACAAGCATACATTTAGTAATTAAATATGGATTGTGCATGCGGCTACAATTAATGCTAAGGCCATGCGGCCATAAATATTAAATAGTGGCCATGCGGCCACAAATGAACAGTGGCCATGCGGCCAGCTTAAATATTTAATGCTAATGCAAATGCATGCAAATATTTAATGCTAATTAATTAATACTAGTCTACGTGGCCAAAATAGGTTGCATGCAAAACACATGCAATTGCTAATGGCCATATGCGGCCAGCAAGGCAATAGGCCTTATGCGGCTCAGCAAGCAGTGCATTTCATATGGCCATGCAAACAAAAGCCAAAGCATGCAATTGCATGCAACTAATAAAGGGCCATGCGGCCAACTTTACGTAAGCAATTAATTAATGCTTTGGCCATTCATGCAAGCCTATGCGGCCAATAATGTTTCCATGCAAGCACTTGCTGATGCAAGCAAAATAATGAAAAGAAAAGTCATGCAGCCACCATTACTTCTTATGCAGCCAAGCATTTTAAGGCTAATGTCATGCAATTTAATGCAATTAATGCTATTACATGCATAAAATATATATGCAGTAACTATATAAGCATGCCAGCATTTCAAAGGCCATGCGGCTCATTAATGAAATGGCCATGCGGCCACTTGAGGAAATGCCATGCGGCTCATGAAATGGCCATGCGGCCACTTGAGGAAATGTCATGCGGCAACTTAAGGAATTAGCCATGCGGCCACTTAAGGAATTGGCCATGCGTCCACTTAAGTTAAATAAGCATGCAAGCTACTGATTAGTAATGCATGCATGCAAGCTATTTATTAATAATGCATGCAAGCTACTTATAAATAATGCATGCAAGCTACTTATAAATAATGCATGCATGCAAGCTACTGATTAATAATGCATGCAAGCTACTTATAAATAATGCATGCAAGCTACTGATTAATAATGCATGCGGCCATGCATATGAAGCAAGCAAGCAAATGCTTGCAAAAAGGCCATGCGGCCAAGATTAGCATTGGCCTATGCGGCCAAAATTATCATGGCCATGCGGCCATGGATTAATAATGGAGGGGAGGGGGAAAAAGTCTATGCGGCCAGGAACTGTTACATGCAATAAATTGCATTGCCAAGCAAAGACTTAATGGCCAAGCAAGATGGCCATTAATGAGTCATGGCCTATGCGGCCAGCAAACAAAATTAAATGCAAGCACAGTGCATATGCGGCCATGCAATTATTTAATGGCCATGCAAACAGCAAATGCCATGGGGCCAAGCAAGTGATTGGCCATGCGGCCAATTCAATTAAATGACCATGCATGCGGCTCAGCACAAAATGTTGTATACGGCCAAGAGTGCAATTAATGGCTCCCACAGAGAACATGTCCATGAAAAATATTATGGCCTCCATGCTCCTCCAAACAACAATAGGAACCCAAATCCAGATTCCCATAGGTCAAATTTGGGTAAAATAAAATTCTCTACAACAGGGAACCATCAACTAGCAAAAAAAATGCAAGTTTGATAGATCAAAACTCATAAAAATCGAAAATACCATAAAGCTAGATTTACAAGAAATTAACCATGGAAATGAAAAATGCTAAGTACTAAAGTGGGTTAGAAATACATGAGGAAGACAATGGAACAATAAAAATGGACTTTCTCCATGAAGCAAGATGCACTTGCCTACACCTTCCTCTCTCAGGTTGGTGGAGAAGTAATGGTGGGAAAGAAGAAGAATAAATGAGGAGAGAGAAAAGAGTGGTAGGATATAAATGAAGGTGGTGGTAGGTAGGGTGGGTTCACAACAAAACCGAACCAAGCCAAACAAACCGAACCAAGATAAACCAACCAATGAAATGCCAAAATAAATCAAGCAGGGAGACATGCAAATACGAGTCTAAATACGTACACGTATACCGAGATACGTAATACGAACAACGGGCATTACAAATGTATGGAACGGCTATCTCATCGGCACTCTTTTGTAATCGAGTCATGTTGTAGCCCGCGCGGCATGAGTCTTGTACCGGAGTCTGTAAAAGATGTTCATAATCAATAAAAATCAAAGTTTCCTTGACATAATGTGTGATTCAATTTGTCTGTGTACTCTCTTAGATCTCGTGTCTCGGATTACCTTATGACTATGCCTTGTGCAATCGCAAGTTAGGTTCGCACGGCATCACGTCCGGAAAACGACTATCGATTCGACGGAATCGGGACTTGACACCGACGCCCCATGCGCCAGATTCGGTACCAACCTCCAAACTCTCATCCTCAAGGGTACTGGATGCCAACCTGGGCTTGGTTGTTCAAGCCAGGGTTTTCATAGTAGGACTAGGCACTATACTACTAGTCCACTCCACCCTCGCCCAACATTAGTCTACCATTCCCTCCGTCGCACCTCTATCGCACCTCTATCACCGTTTCATCGCCAGCATCAACAACCTGCGAAATTCTACCACCAAGCTCAAGGGCCCTCTCCTTATCCTCCTAGTGGCTACCCTGCCTTCAGCCTCTCCCTCAGAGCCCTCTCCTGGGATACCGTCTTCCTCAACACTAACAATACTCTACCAGCAATAGGGAAGTTCCGCAGTTTCTTGGAGGATACCCTTGCCTCAACAACAATAATACTCCATCGACAATGGAGGGAGGACCTTCGGAGTTTCTTGGAGGACACCCTCCGCCTCAGCAGCAACAATAATCCATCGAATAATGGAGAACCACCACAATCTCTTGGGGGATACCATCAGCCTCAACAACCGGAGGCACCAAAAATAGTCTGGATGTTAACTAAAGATCAAGATAGGAAGCTTGAGCCACCAGAATCAGGAAAGCTAAAGATGTTAACTAAAAGTAAAATGAAATTATGAGTATAACTTGCAAAAATAATCTGGATGCTCGTACCAACAAGAACATACTGTTCCTACCATATTTTCCATTAGCTAATTTCTTTCAAGCTTTTCTTATAACAATTTCCCATCTGCAGTTCTCTTTTCACTATTATTATTCCTTTCATGGGTGGCATACATCGTATAAAATAAATGATGGTAACCATAATGTATGGCATCTTCTATGCCAAAAATTATTCACTCTGCTTCAGGCGTGGTAGATTGGACTTGCTATTGTGAGGAAACTCGAGTGGCTTTTCGAATCACTTGGATCATCAAGTATGGACCTCGGACAAAGATTGGTATTCGTTTTGCTTGCAGCAGCATTTCAGGAGTTACCATAATTCCAAACTCCTGTACTGGAGCTGAAGAATAATTGTAGACCGAGACTTGGAGCAATACCCACCGCTGGGCGGTTGTAGTTGAGCTCCAAAGGCAGTGCTTGAAACAACATCTACAACTGGCGGTTGTAGATGAGCTCGTAGACACAAGAATCTAATGCTTCTCTGACCTGCTTGTTATCTGATTCCATAGAGAGTACGTCCTCGAACAGACTCTTTGCCTGATGCAAGAGTTTTATTCTCTCTTTGTTGTTGTGTGGACGGAGGTAAGATCGATGCTGCAATGCTAAGCCCCACCTGTACAGTGCTGCAAACCAAGCACATTGTTTCGGAAAATGAGCACAGTATTTTCAAGTTTGAAAATATCAGTACTATATATATAAGAGTTCACACGTTAGAAGATCCTCGCTTCATATCATAGATATTATCAACTTTGGCAAAATATTATTATTTAGTTCACCAAAGGAAAAAAAAAAAAAAAAGAAGATAAAAATAGTTAAAGCAATGTGAACCAGCCATCTTCTTATTTACAGGGTCGACCCTGGCCCACGGCAGCCAGGGCGACAGCCTAGGGCCCACGAACCAGAAGGGCCCAAAGAAAATTAATTTAAACATAAATATATTAATAATGTTGTATCTAAAATAGAACTAGTATGTACCATTGGCATTCTTAATACAAAATAGTTGTGGTGTAGTGGTAATTATGTTAACAGAATATGGCACTGAAAGCATTCAAGTTATTGTTTATTGTACGAAAGGCATATAGTTTATAAAATTTACAAATTGAGCATAAGATCGTCCAAAATTAGGGCATAAGTCGGATTTACGCACTAAAAAAGGCGTAAGTTTTTTTTTTAATTATCAGCTACTTCTCTTCTGCTTTAGTTTGTAATCGAAAAATTTTAAATTAGAATTAGAAACACACTAAAAAAGGACGTAAGTTATTTTTTTACTAATTTTATTTATTTTTTACGTTTAAGTTTGTAAATGTCGGAATTAAATTAGGATTAGCAACTTACGCCCTAAAAAAGAACGTAAGTTTATTTTTATTATTATTTTTATTTATGCAAATGATAATTAAGAATGAAAAAAACTTATTAATGAAGCCAAACTTAAGCCCAAAAGTAGGACGTAAGTCAACATGGGTGCATGGGGCCATCTGGCAGGATGGGGAGCAAAGATGTTTCGGTTGGCAGGTGGAATAAGGTCTTCTCGTTGGTGATCCCGCACAGGCTCTTCGACACCGCAAGTAATTGCACTGTCCACTTCGTCGGCAGGCGCGCTAAGATCTCCAGCAACATCTCTTCTGGTAAGACCATTGTCTTTTCTTCTTATTCTTCTTCTTCTTGCTGCTTCAATAATGCCATGGTGTTTCTTTCTTTGTTTCTGTTGGGCTATGGTGTAACAAATATATAGTACGTGGAGGAGTCCGAGTATAGTTAATTATAATAATATTAGTAACAATAAGATTATGTAAACGTGCCAACATAAATAATATTGTTTCTATTGACTTGCGCCCTATTCAAATTTTACAACCAAAACATCTTTGCTATCCATGCTGCCAAATGATCCCATGCCAGCCATGCACACTCATGTTGAATTACTCCCTATTTTTGGGCTCAAGTTTGGCTTCATTAATTAAGTTTTTTTCATTCTTAATTATCGTTTGCATAAATAAAAAATAATAATAAAAATAAACTTACGGCTTTTTTTAGGACGTAAATTGTTAATCCTAATTTAATTCCGACATTTACAAACTTAAACGTAAAAAATAAATAAATTACGCCCCTTTTTAGTGCGTAAGTTTTTAATTCTAATTAAAAAAAAATTCCGATTACAAACCAAAGCGGAAGAGAAGTAACTGATAATTAAAAAAAAAACTTACGCCATTTTTTAGTGCGTAAATCCAACTTACGTCATAATTTTGGATGATCTTATGCTCAATTTGTAATTTTTATAAACTATATGCCTTTGTTACAATAAACTAACACTTGAATGCTTTCAGTGCAATTTTCAGTTATGTAAACTTGCACATTAGAGATCCTTAGTTTACTTGTGCAAACATTTTTTTAATTTACTATTATTTTAATTATATATATATATATATATATATATATATATATATGGGAGCCCCATTTTGGAAGTTCGTCTCGGGCCCCCATGAGCTCAGGGCCGGCCCTGATTATTTATTATACAGGAATGACATATATCCTAAGGTGCCATGTTAATTTGTTACTCAAGGTGACATTCGCGAGTAGTTTCCATTTTCCTAGTGCTCCTGATGTTCAGAAAAGCAAGAAATTACATATCTCAATGATCGTGTGCAACTTACCAATATAGTAGATTAAAATAAGGCGGGTTCCACAAAAGAGAACAAATTAAGTTAGAGACCACTGAATAACTAGTAATGCAAATTTAAGTTGGAATTTGAAAATTTAATTCCACCTGTACTTTATATCTTATATACCTAGGAAGGAGGTTACCCTTCCACCTGGGTGAAGCAGGTTTCCTTGATACCGCATACTACTGGTTAGATACAGAAAGTTCTCCTGCTTCGTCCATGAGGAAGTAAGTTTTCTAGCCACATATCACTTGCTTACTATAAGAGAGAGAGAGAGAGAGAGAGAGAGAGAGAGGCAAACAGAAGAAGACACTGATGTTGCTTCTGACTGCAAGTTCACCACATACTAGAGTCGGTATGAAGAAATGGGTAATGAGAATATTCTGGTGGGTTAAGAGAAGAAACATAAAGCGCATTCAGGTGCCAAAAGGCTCCCGCTAATGCATGGTATGTGGAGGATCAAGATATACAAAGCCTACCCCATATGGGGAGGTCATTTATGTGACTCAAATCTGCATTCTTGTGAATGCAAGACCCAAGCCTCACCATCAGACCAAGCAATGACATCTCGAGAAACAAGAAACTCATCTTGTTAAATTTGAGATGGTTGTAGGGACAAGAGGGAGGAGACAAACATAGGTCGTGAACCTTAATCTTTAGAGAAAACCAACCATACAACATACACATTATTAGTAAGAACTAAGGAATACAATGACCCAAATACTCCTGGAATACAATAACCAAACTCAAATGATAACAAAAAGATCTATAGTTCGACTCAAATGTTGATCCAAAATTCTAAGTTGCCATCTCCAGTTTTAACACCTACTTTATTCACTAAAGATGGTCATTTACGATTTAAGTTTATTTTAATTACAGTAAATGAAGCATCCAACTAAATATAGTTCACGACATTCCAGGATTTCAGATAAGGCTCAATATATTAGTGCAAGCTTTTTAAGCCGGAGCTAGAGGACGAGATGGTGAGGATCAAAAGGCCAAGGCAGGGGCCTGAAGGCAGTGAGACGGGGGGCCTCAAGACTAAAATTAGGGTGTGTAGTAGACAAGCTTGTGGTTTATTACCAGCGCTTTTTGTTGTGGTTTGATTCAAATTCTATGCATAAGTATGAGACTTCAACATCAATTGAAATAAATTGTTTAAACAAGAAACAACAAAATTCTACTTGTATGGATCTTTCTAATCATAAATCAATACTAAATACATTATAATTAAAAATTTCAAATAAAAATAATAATAAAATGATTTGAAAATTTGCAAGCTATGTTGCCATACAACGTATATGACATGACAAGATTCGGGCACCACAACATATTCAACACCTAATATGGTTGTCCTAGTGCATTTTGACGTGTTTGTGGCGTCTGATGTGTCTAACACGACATGCATTTTTGGAGTGTTTGTGCTTTCTAAATTGCATGTGAGATTCCGAGGATAATATCCTATTGGAGAGAACAAAAATCAGTCAAAAGTGAAAGGCAGACTTAGCAGAGAAATGAACAAACCATCAAAGTCATCACTAATGTCGAGTCCCTTCGACCTTGCAATAGGAGAAAAAAAGAAAAGAAAGATAAGAGCATCTCCAACCCTATTGTCTTGTTTTGTGTTGTGATTCCTATATGGCATAAGGCACAAGACAATGTCTTTCCTATATGGCAAGATGATATTGACACAAGACAATGAGATAAAAAAGTGTTCTCCAATGCAAAAGTATTGAGAAGACGATAAAAATATTTTTTCCAACTTCCAAGACAACTCCTCCACTTCTTCATTTTTTTATAAATATTTCTATTCATAATTGATGATCTGGAGACAAAGTCATTGTGAAGTGCATTGTCTAGATCTAGACAACCAACTTCACATTGTCCTTGCCATGTCAACTTCATGTTTATTCTGCATTTGCATTGGAGAAGGATTTTTGATATGAAAGCTTGTCATTCCTATGTGGCAACCATTTTTTCTAAACTCACAAAAGGGTTGGAGATGCTCTAAGCAAGGAGTGAGCGAGAGGTAGAGAGAATTTCCTATTGGTTGGTGGAGCGAGACAGTTGGGAATAGATATAGGATAAAGTGTTAGGACAGAAACATAGGAGGAAAACCCCGAAAGATAAAAAAAAAAACTATTGTTCCTCACAAATTCTCTAATACCTATATTAAATTAATAATAATATATATTTGTTTTATTTGGGGCATGGGCCATATTCTAAATTAAAAAGATGCTTAGGTCGTGCTATATCTAAGTCAATGCAAGTCAAGGGGCTTAAGGTGGCCCAAGGCAGGTTGAGGCCATTCGAGGTTGTTCAAGGCGGATGCCTCCCATTCTAAAACGGACGCCTAAGGATCCCATTGCCTAAATACCAAGGTTCACAATATCGGTATCGGAATCGGTATCGGACTATTCCTATGAGTATTGGTATCGGCGATATCGGTAGTATCGGCGGTATCGTATCGGAGTATCGGACTTTGGTATCGGAAAACAAATAATTATTAATAAATTATTTACATTTAAAAACATATATTTTATACATTTAGGCATAATTTTAAGTATTTTCAGTGTTATTTCTTAGTAGTTTTGAAATTAAATGAAATAATAGTCACCCTTACCGATTGGTTTACATACAATAGATGTGATTTTCTTCATACATGCTTCTACAACCTTGTTATGCTTTAAACCCTTGTCGATTTGTCTTTTTTGTTTAATTTTCTTTGCCGAATTGACCGGAACAAAGTCCCCCAATGTCGGTATTGGTCAATATTTGGTATCGGTCGTTATCGGATCGGAACATGTCAAACCGTATCGGTATCGGCTGTATCGAATCGGTATCGGCCGATACTTTAAATCGTGCTTTAAACCCTTGGTGATTTGTCTTCTTCGTCTAATTTTCTTTGCCGAATTGACCGGGAAAAAGACCCCCAGTGCCGGTATCGGTCAGTATCGGGTATCGATCGGTATCGGATCAGGACATGCCAAATCCTATCGGTATCGGCCGTATCGGATAGGTATCGGCCGATACTTTAAACCATGCTAAATACTAGTTGCCTATGCGCCAGGGCATCGACATCCAAACCGCCTAGGTGGGAGCCTAAGGCAGTGAGACGGGCACCTTTTAAAACACTGTATTATTTCCATTTTGCATTTGTAAAACTATAATATCGACTCCTGAGTAGAGAGAAATAATTAAAGATTTCCTACTGTTCCTTTTGACAGTTTTCTAAAAGACGGCATCAATTGTAAAAGGAGGCAGTAATTAAGCGGCCAGGTGAGAGGGTCAATGGCATGGGGCATAGGCAGAGAGCCTAGTCAGGACCTAGGCAGAATTACTAGAAATTTGAATAACAAACAAATAAAAATTTGCAAAACTATGTTTAAACGATAACAAAACTACATAGTTAGAATTGGAACTGTACCCGCAAGGACTTTATTGGTTATCATTTACTACAAAATTAAGGTATAACAGAACTATGCTACCAAATAATTAACCTATCAATCATTAAACCCAAACTAAAATTGAAGAAATAGAAATAACTCTGTACTTTCACAGTCTGAAGTTTAACAAACTGAAGAGACAAAGAAATGTGTGAAAACTATAACTAACAAAAGCCTTCTTCATCCTAGTCTAAAAAAACATTATTTTAAGGGTGTCTGTCTATGACCTCGGCTCCACAGCCAGGTTCTAAGTTACCTAGTTGGGTCCTAGGCTCCAGGGACTAGGCCCATCTTTTAGAAAAATGTGATTGATACATGTGCATAGAAATATCAAAAGCAAGAAAGACTATTTCTGTCATAAATGTTCAAATAAGATAATATGAAATTTTGGGCCATACCATTTGTTGCATAAAGGTTACTTCTGGACATCATTGCATCAAATTTATCAATTGCTGCCAGATACACCCTGTCAGCATCTACAGCTGCTTCCTGCAAAGGGAAAGCAACATGAAAATTAGCAAAATGTTCATAATATCAGATTTTGGTAATATCAACAATTTTCATCAATGAAGCCTGAACCAAGTAAAAGAATCACAAACATGTAGCAATGGCTCTTTTTGTAAACCTCTACTAACAGCTGATGCAGAACTGAGACTCTCAAATCTTTCCAAAATCCAAACAATCAAGTAACCTAGTTAATCAAAGAGACGCATGCATTCTCTCAACAAAGGCTTCTTCCCAAAAAAACTGAGACTCAAGCAAGCATCTTTTGGTAATCCATGACCAAAGAATAAGAGGCTCACAACAATAAAGATTCAGGTTTATACCGCCCGACGCTTCCTGCTTGTGCTCTCCTTCGACTGATGGGTACGGTCTTCTGTCACCTTTCCTCCACGTCCCCCCGGACTATTGTTACGTCTGGACTGGAAAACAATAGTCTGTCTGGGATTGAATCCGCTCACGACAGCAGTAGCTCCCTCTCCGCCCTCTCCCAAGGTTTTCCATTCCCGGTTCCCGCCTCCAGGCCCAGGTGGCCTCCAGCATCAGTCATATCTGTACGAGACCGCATCACCCGTTCCACCCATTGGGAGAAAAGATTAGCCTGGATTGTATCGGGCCCCCTACACTTAGTTGGACCCCCTGCATCATAAAGGTAGACGCCTCTTGCGGACAAGGTACCTCACTATATGCACGTAATCCTCTTATCTCCAGGAGTATCAGTCACCCCTTGTCCTCTCATATCCCCAACATCCCCTCTTGGACGCCCTTTAGAGGGATGCCCAAAACATTTACAATGGCAGCAAACTGGAGGCACAAACTCGTATTGCACAGTCTGGCAAAAGACTCTACCGGAAGGCACCTCATACTCAACGAAAGGCGGCAAGTCTGCACTCGCATCTACTTCAACAAAGATCCGCGCATATCCCATACAGGTTATGTACGTCGTAACTTCATCGACCTTGATTGGTTTGCCTATGACACTGGCAATATCCTCCCTCCAATGGTTAGCTGGTAAATCCGGCAGTCTGATCCAAATTGGAACTGTGAGAAGAACTTCACGCTCATAAGTCGACTCCGACGTCTATGCCTTCATGACAATAAGCCTGCCATCAAAGGTCCACGGTCCTCCGTGGAGGACCCGCTCCATGTCCTCCTGCAGGCATAAACGCACGAGGTCTACCATTTTCTCGTGAAAAAAACTCCATACCGCCCCTCGGTCTCCAAACTCGTGTAGGACCGTCAAGCACCTCTAGAGCGGGGTGAATAGAGTGCATGTGTGCAGCAGAATAATAATCACCACTTAAAAATATTTATGGCAGTGACTAAACAAATATGGAGCATGCAGTATATAAGTAAATGCGTAAAGTAAATGAGTTGAGATGAGCAAATGCAAACCCCAAGGCTTATACTGGTTTCCCTCTGAGAGGACTAGTCCAGTCTAGAGTACTCTAACCCAATATTGAATCCACTATTTGAAATAGAGATTACACCACGTGTTTTGCTCCAAAGAACACGTCAACTTCAACACCATCGTGTTTTTATCCGAAGCCCACGAACAAACTTCAACACCTTTCTGAAGAAAGCTTTTATACTCCAAGCTTGTACAACTCAAATACTCCTAATCGGAAACCACCGGCACTTAGAAGAATAGTTGTCTTGGGAATAGGAAGATTTAAAGCTCTTGGTAAATAGGAAGACTTTAGAATAGATAGAGAAGATGAAGAAGGATTGAGTGTTTAGAAATGACAAAATCTTCTCTATTTATAGAGAATTTTTAAGACAGAGTTCGGACAGAACTCGGTAGGGTTAACGTTCATAATTTTGAACGTTGCAATCCAAAGCAGTAGGAATTTGCTGCTGACCAGAAGAAATTCAAGTGGACCGAGTTCGGACCGAGTTCGGTTCCTTTGGTTCTGGTTCAACCTAAGTTGGTTTTTGGTTCAATTGGGTTTGGTTCGGTTTAAGGAATGAATCAAGATAGGTTGAGATAGACTTCTAATTGCCAGTGATCCCGACTCACAAATAATCTAGACTCAATAAATGAAAAAATACAGAATAAATATGAAAACCAATAGCCCATACGATGACGCCTTTTTCTTGACATTGAAGAAGCATTTTTCCTTGACGGTAATCGCCAAAGATAAACAGAGAATTGGTGCATAACGCCGTCTTTGGCCCATCATTAATTCTCCATTGCATATGTCCTGCTTTGACAAAGCTTGATCATGCTTATTGCATGTCTTACAAGAACATGTTAGACGAACAAAGCAATATGATACAAGCATAGCAATATTGATATAGTGAACATAAGGACAATGCTATGTTTAAGTAGCAACAAAATAGTGATTATATGAATATTAGTGACTTCAATAGTCAAACTTAATTGATTAGCCATATTCAAAAATATGATGTAATCATTGGGCTAACAATCTCCCCCTTTTTGATTATGACAAATCGATTAAGTTTAAGATATATATAATAAATGCATGTATCACTAATAAACACATATTACTAGAATATTGTGTGCTAACTTAAACTTATTCTCTCCCTTTGACATGATCAAAAATAAGCTTCCCCGTAATAAGAGATAAAACGAACTCAAGTATAAGTAAAGGAGGAAGGCAAGAATAATCATGATTAAGGATTAGTGTACCGACAAGTTTAGAAATTGCATAACTAAAGTAAAAAACTTAGCAAAACACAATATAGTTGGTTGAACCTAAAATCAATTAATAAATAGTTTACCAACTAGAAATTCAAAAATGACATTTAAAACTCAATATAATGAATAAAAAAATGTCTTAATAAAAGTTCGAATGCGTCTATTTAGTCTTCAGACTGACAGCTGACGATTTAAATTTTTATATCATGAAAACAGTTCTAATAAAAGAATCCATAGATCATAGATAGTCTATTTGAACAAATAAAACAAAACTAGTTAAATGTCTAAAGAAAAATGTATTCTAGATGTATGGCATGTCAAGGGAATAATTGAGTTGAAAAAAAATAATTACTCCACCTTTACATGGCTATATCCAAAAAAATAGTATTGACAAAATTTAAAAATCAGAGGAATATTTTCAAAAATAGAGAACTAATTCCAAAATATTAGATCTTTTTATCAACGTTCATTTCTTCCCTTTTAAAGCCGTCACACGGTATCCATCAGATAACCGTAGGGTTAAAGAGAAGAAACGCTTTGAGAAGGAGAATTTCACCGACTTCTCCCCCGCAAAGAGTTACTATTGTAGACAATAAATAACTTGAATAAGAAGTAATAATATAAAGCTTAATATCATGAATATTACACAAGCTAAAGAAAAAATCAAAAAAACCATAAATATCCAATGAGTAGTCAAAAGTTCATAAAGTCTGAATATCAAAAGATAGAAATATTGAATATATCAAAAGATGACAAATATTAACCTATGGAAGATCAATATATGTTACCTTTTATTTAATAAAATGTTGTCCATCAAAACTAAAATCCAAAAACCATCATATAACAATTGCAACTAGATCTCAACAAATCTTTAGGTTATAAATCGTTGATTAATCTTGGATTAGCTGTAGGGATATTGTCCCAGCTAACGGAAGTTCACCGGAGAACAATTAAGTACCGCTTCGCTTTGGCCGTAGCCATGATGACAGACAAACCCTTTGTAGGCTTGTACCAAAAATAAATCTCTTCTTTAATAACCGAGGATTTAAGAAGAATTAGTGCAATATGAAATAAATTATATTCTATGGACTAAAAAGAAGTCTTAGAACAATGTAACATACGGTTTAAGATGTATCAATTACATTTATCCATATGCGCTACAAAATTATTGGGTAACAATAAAATATAAAATATTTGTAAATAAAAATGTAGGACCTAGATACGCTGATGTATTCTGAAATCTGGAGGACTGGGTTCAGTGCCTTCCAGAACTAGACGATAGTTGCAAATAGACCTTAATAAATATTAAGCCTATAAAGTATTGATCACTTCGGGTTAGCTGTAGGGGTCGGTTCCCAGCTAGCGGTAGTCCGAAGACTAGTACACCGTATCACTTTAGGCTATTTATACCTGTATGACAGAAGGACCCTTTCGGCTTATTCCCAAATTGATCTCTACTCTTAAGAACTTAGATTTAAAAGAATATATACAGTATCATCAAATAACATCAAAAACTAGAATCCCTAAATATAAAAGACGTAAATACCCAAATAATGGTTTATCAAGATAAGGATACTAAAAAAATAATTTAAATAAGAGTCATGTATCCAAAAAGCCAAGAAAAACATCATTAAAAGAGGCTTTGAGGAAGCAGCTAATAAGGAGAAAAACATAAATTTGTTCAAAATAATCAATAGCTAGATTATGAGATAAGCACAAGCTTGAAACAATTTTTCAAAATAATATAGAACTTAACTCATATATCAGACAAAGATGTAATTGATTCATAAGAAGTTAATCAAAATAAAATATGAGAATCAATAGTTAATATATTATGCAAGCACAAGGTTAACAAGACTTATGCTAAACATACAGTCACAAAATACTGGTCAAAGTAAATATGCCATGTTAAAGACAAATCATTAAGAAATAACCATAAAAGAATATTAATGACGAAGAGTCAAAAACATATTAACCAAAAATTAAGCTCCAATAGACTAAGAGTGGTATGCATGCTTCAAGAATAAAGACTAATAGTAAAGAGCATACATAGTCAAATGTGTTACAATAATAAAAGATGAGTAAAAGACTATTTAGTATGAACTAAACTTTTAAGCTAAATAACTAGTCATAGGATTATATCTCAATAAACAATTTAAAAGATATCAATGAAAGTTAATAGCAAGACATCAGTCAGAACATGCTAGATATTAAAAACTATTTATACAGCATGTTACCGAAGTGGTTCTAGTGACCACACTTATGTTGGTACAATTGCATGGAAGATGAGCTTTGTAGCTTTGCAATCACCAACACGTTCTATGGTTCTATGGTTCAGAATAAGTAGCCCCACCTGAAATATTAGGTGAAGACTTTGGTATCCAATACTTGGATCCACATTTGTTAGCTTTGGGAACCCATTTGCACAAGTTCATATCAACTAGTTTTCTAATCTGACAATGATTAGAAACATGTCCACTCATACCACAATAATGACATAAAGTATTAATAGTGTTACGTACAGCAGTATGAGAACGTGCAGTGGTGTTATATGATGTACGTGGATGCTTGTAATAGAAAGTATGGTTGTGTGAAGCTTTAGCTTTGCTTGCTTCCTTTCTAGATGATATGACATGTGTGACTTATGATGTGCTATGTGTCTTGTGTTAGACTGAGTCGTAGGTTGTGCTACCTGTTTTTTCAGTCTAATTTCTAACTTTTTAGAGTTAGCACAGATCTCATCATATTTAGCAGTAAGAGCATCAATTCTACATGAAGCAATAGAATACTTTTTCTTTTCTGATAATAATTCCTCCTTAAGTTTAGCATTTTCTTGAGTACTTTTCTCAATGCAATCAAGTGCTTCATGCAATCCAGACTTAAGTGTGGAAATCTCAGTAGAATTATCAGAAGGAGAAGTATTTTCAGCATCATTCAATAAGCAAGTAAGCTTTTCATTCTCATGCTTATAGGATAGAATATCCTTTCTAGCTTGCTTATACTTATCTAGAACCTTCTTGTAATCAGTAAATAAATCATGGAAAGCATCAGATAATTCATCATAAGAGAATTCATTCTCTTCAAGAAGGGGATTATTCTGTACCTCGCTAGATAATGCCATTATGCATATATTTGCAGCTTGACGAAGTCTATCTTCTTCTTCTGAGTCGCTTGATTCACTTTCGCACCATATGCTCGTGGTAGCGTACTTGTGAGATGATGATCTTCCTTCGTTTGATCGTTCATAGTGACTTTCTTTTCTAGCAGTAGTACAATCTTCTTTGATGTGTCCTATCTTCTTGCAGTTCTCACATACAAGATCTTCTTCATATATAGGGTTGTGTTGAACCTTAAATCTTGATGCCATCATGCACACATTTGCATCATTTTGACGACTATCTTTCTTTCTGGAGTTGCTAGTTTTGCTTTCGTACCTGCACTCATAAGTAGCTTCAAGAAGTTTCCAAATTTTATGAGATGTAGTGCAAGTAGAAATAAGATTGAATACATTAAAGTCTACAGCACAATAGAAAGCATGTATTGCTTTTGCATCAAGGCTAGCTAACATCTTCTCTTCCTTTGTGTAACTATGGTAAAGCTTGTTAATAATAGAGGAAGTAAGAATAGAGGTGATAGTAGGCTTTTTGTAGCCATTGCAAACAATTGACCATAAGTCTAGAGACTTCAGGTAGAAGCTCATCCGTATCTTCCAAGAAGTATAGTTCATTCCATCAAATAGTGGAGGTCCATTTGTGAATTGTCCTTCACTTGTGAATATTAAATTCATGGCTGTCATATATATACTCTCTAGAGTGTTATATTTGAATATAACATGCTCTGATACCAATAGTAGGCAATTGGAATCAGAGGTTAACATTTGATAATAAGAATCTACTCTAAGGATATTAAGCCAGATAATAGAGTCCTTGCTCTGATACCAATTGTAGGACCGTTGAGCACCTCTAGAGGGGTTGAATAGAGTGCGTATGTGCAGCGGAAAAATAATCACCACTTAAAAATATTTATGGCAGTGACTAAACAAATATGGAGCATGCAGTATATAAGTAAATGCGTAAAGTAAATGAGTTTAGAAGAGCAAACGCAAACACCAAGGTTTATACTGGTTTTCCTCTGAGAGGACTAGTCCAGTCTCGAGTACTCAACCCGATATTGAATCCACTATTTGAAATAGAGATTACACCACGTGTTTTGCTCCAAAGAACACGTCAACTTCAACACCATCGTGTTTTTATCCGAAATCCACGAACAAACTTCAACACCTTTCTGAAGAAAGCTTTTATACTCCAAGCTTGTACAACTCAAATACTCCTAATCGGAAACCACCGGCACTTAGAAGAATAGGAGTTGTCTTGGGAATAGGAAGATTTAAAGCTCTTGGTAAATAGGAAGACTTTAGAATAGATAGAGAAGATGAAGAAGGATTGAGTGTTTGGAAATGACAAAATCTTCTCTATTTATAGGAATTTTTAAGACATAGTTCGAACAGAACTCGGTAGGGTTAAAGTTCATAATTTTGAACGTTGCAGATCCAAAGGAGTAGGAATTTGCTGCTGACCAGGAGAAATTCAAGTGGACCGAGTTCGGTTCCTTTGGTTCTGGTTCAACCTAAGTTGGTTTTTGGTTCAATTGGGTTTGGTTCGGTTTAAGGAATGAATCAAGATAGGTTAAAATAGACTTCTAATTACCAGTGATCCCGACTCACAAATAATCTAGACTCAATAAATAGAAAAATACAGATAAATATGAAAACCAATAGCCCATATGATGACGCCTTTTTCTTAACATTAAAGAAGCATTTTTCCTTGACGGTAATCGTCCAAAGATAAACAGAGAAATCTTCTTGTATAACGCCGTTTTTGGCCCATCATTAATTCTCCATTGCATATGTCCTGCTTTGACAAAGCTTGATCATGCTTACTGCATGTCTTACAAGAACATGTTAGACGAATAAAGCAATATGATACAAGCATAGCAATATTGATATAGTGAACATAAGGACAATGCTATGTTTAAGTAGCAACAAGTTAGTGATTATATGAATATTAGTGACTTCAATTGTTAAACTTAATTGATTAGCCATATTCAAAAATATGATGTAATCATTGGGCTAACAACTCGTATCGCGTACGTACGGATCTGTCCGTAGAACGGTCTCGAGCCAAGCACATACAAGATGACTGAGTTGCGCCAGTAGTCCTCGATCTCAGCAAGATCTTCCTCCGTCAGGATCGCCCGAAGTGTTGTGCCCACCATCTTCGGCTGAACATACACATCTGTGTTGGCAACTTAGCCATCCCACCACTCAACATATCCGCGTAGGATTTCGGGACCCCGGCCTTACGCTGTTCTCCGACTACCTGCTTGCCCTTATCCATAACCGTCCATCGTTGTTATGGCATTGGTGGTATGGATACGTTGTTTGGAACTAGGCGAGCACTCCCATCCTGCCTCCTAGCCACCCCCGGGTCTGCACCACTAACGTGTCTCCGCAACACGGGTCAAGGGTCGCCACCCCTATGGTGGTTGCCAGCGCCGACAGTTCCTGCGCGGGCGGTGGCCGACCCACTCCCGGCCAACTCGCCGGGATCCCAGGTTTGGGACCCCCCATCCCAGGTCGCCTGATCGCACGCGTGGGAGTATATATATATATATATATATATATATATATATATATATATATATAAAAGGAACCATGATTCTAAATTCCAGCAACATTTGGGCACAACCAAAAAAACATGCCCAAGGGGGGAAATTTCGCTATGTTCCCAAGAGAGTCACAAGGAGTTAGTAGTTAACCAAAGTATAGCATTCCACTCATAATAAAACTCGAGATATATTTAACTAATCGTATATGAGAAAACCTTCGAGAAGTTACTTGATCGAGAAACTTAGTAAATTTGTTATCTCAAGTTACGCTGACATATTGGATGCTCAAGAATAAAATGCAATGATTAAAGAAGATAGAAAACATAGTCATTCTTGAGTGGGAAATGAAGATAGTAAAGGCCATCATATATAATCTTAAGTTTTGAAGTGTGCATACTGGTTGATCAGACGAGCATGTAAATTTGATAAATTCACGATTTAAATGTTGCACAAATAAAATACTTACTGGTCCAATATCTGCAATCAACTGGGCACGAAAGGAGAGAGCAAGACCCCAATTATAAAGGGCTCTAACATCATTACCATCAATCGACAAGGCCATTTTGTACTTCCTTCCTGCTTCAATGAGTAGTTCTTCGCATTCTTCACACACTTCGACAAGGACAGGCGAGATATCTTCTCTCCTCAGGATATCTGATCTCTTAGAGTGTACCGCACGACCTCTCCCATTAGGTAAGGCTTCCCCTCTCAGTAGGAGAACTCTTAACTCCCGACTGATGTTCAACTTAAGCTCTCCATGAAGAAGATATGTGTTCCCTAATTGACCCACTGCGAGTAAGCTCATCGGCCTCATATCAATAGCTGCCGAGAGCAATCTTGCCGACTTATACAGAGTTCTATCCGCTGTTTCTTCATCCACTTTACTTGCCATACATTCTGTTGCTTTCTTCAGAAGCTCAGTTGCCTCCGCCATGCAGGCACAGAATTCTTCATCAACAGATGTTGTTGCAGAAGGTGGTATTTTGCCTTCTGTAAAATCTACCGGTTGGTGATTGCCATCCACAAATTGCTCTGCGGGATTTAGCATTTCCTCTTTGACATTCGTTCTACTTGATGGGTTATAAGACTTATTAGATATCTCAACTGTTTCCTCTAATAACGACGAGGCCTCAGACTGGGCGGTAAAGAAATCTATACTGTTCACCGTTTGTCGACTGTCTCGACTTCGACTATCTCGATTGGAAGAACGATGCATGTCACTCTGAAACATGTGCTGCTTGTAATTATGCTTTAACACTGTTTTCTGCACAGTTCCTTGCTTGGTCGTGAAGCGGAAACTTCTGTTCTCGTCTCTAGGCTCTTCATCGTACAAGAGCATTTCCTTAGAAAGCAAATTAGCATTCACTGCCTTTTTAGTGCTTCGAAAGGAATTGTCTTTATCAAGCAATAATGATTTAATAGCTCGACCGCTCGCCCCACTTCCTTCTAATCTCCCTACATTCTTGTAGGCCGATCGTTCCGGCCCTTCTACAGCCGAAACCGGCTTCTCGGCGAGGTCCCCCTTACCAATATCCTTCGTTTTTGCCGGCATGACCAATCCGGTTATAAATTGGACCAAATCGGTGGTGACGAAACCCAAATCCTTCCTTTTCCTCCCTGGTTTGGAACCGGACCTCTTCCCACCGCCGAAATCCAAACCCAGAAGATCCCCGGCTCTCTTCGCTCCTTCGACGACGTCAACAAAACCCCTAATCCTTTCGATATCCAAACCCTCGGCAATCGAGCCGCCGCCCTCCCTCAAATCGTTAAGGAATGCCTCCAAGTCCGCGAATTTCTCGTCGAAGACCCTGATTTGCGCCACGCCGGCGGAGAACCCCATGACGAAGACCAGGACCGATGCTGGAAGGAGCACCAGGGAGGAGAACCTAACCCTGGAGACGGCGAGAGCGGAGAGGAAGCCGAGGAAGAAGAGGAGGGCGTGCCTACCGTCGCCGATTAGGAATGTTCGGATGGAGCTTGGGTGGGGTGGGTCTTCTAGAAGCTCGGGGTCGTCCCATCCGCCGAAGCTGCTGGAGGTGGAGACGGAGCGGGGAATGGTGATGGTGATGGGTTTGGTTCTGGAGCGGATAGGGAGGAGAAAATTAGGGTTAGGGTTAGGGTTTCTGGTGGAGAAGGGCTTGAGGTGGGTGGAGAGAGGGAAGGAGGTGGTGTAGACGAGGTCCATGGAATAGGAAGGGGTTCATGCATGCTGCTGCCGACAGGAGTGAGGGATTAGCTGCACCTATTTGAGCTGACGATGGCGGCACCTCGATCCCACCAATTGGTGCATAACACATCAGAGGATAATGACACTAGAGGAGAGTCGTCTCTAGAGTCGTCTCTAGAGCATCTCCAACCCTGTTGTCTTGTTAAGTGTTGTGAGTCTTAGGTGGCTCCTATGTGGCATGAGCCACACGACAATGTCTTGTTTATGTGGCAAAATTATATCTCAAAAGACAATAAGATAAAAAAACTCTCTCCAATGCAAAAGTATTGAGGAGACAATAAAAATTATTTTTTCCAACTTCCAAGACAACTTTTAAGACAACTACTCATCTTCTTTCTTTTTTCTAATATTTTTTATTCATAATTGATGACATGGAAGAGAAGACATTGTCAAGTGCATTGTCTAGAACAAGACAATCAACTTCACAATGTCTTCTTTAATTTTTGCCACATAAGCTTCACAATTGACTTGACAATAGCATTGGAGAAGAACTTTTGAATAAAATTTTGTCATTCCTATGTGGCAACAACTTTTTTCCAAAGTCACAATAGGGTTGGAGATGCTCTTAACCCTATTGTCTTGTTAAGTGTTGTGAGTCTTAGGTGGCTCCTATGTGGCATGAGCCACAAAACAATGTCTTGTTTATGTGGCAAAATTATATCTCAAAAGACAATGAGATAGAAAAGCTCTCTCTAATGCAAAAGTATTGAGGAGATAATAAAAAGTATTTTTTCCAACTTCCAAGGCAACTCCTCCACTTCTTCAACTTTTTTATAAATATTTCTATTCATAATTGATGATGTGGAGACAAAGTCATTGTGAAGTGCATTGTCTAGATCTAGATAACCAACTTCACATTCTCCTTGCCATGTCAACTTCATGTTTTATTCTACATTTGCATTGGAGAAGAATTTTTGGAATGCAAGTTTGTCATTCCTATGTGGCAACCATTTTTTCTAAACTCACAATAGGGTTGGAGATGCTCTAACACTTCTACGGCCTCGTTTGGCTCACGGAAAGGAAATGAATTTCCATGTATTTTTTATGGGAATAGGAAAGTAGGATTCCTGTCACATTTCCTTTCCATTATTTGGTAAAACAAGAAAACTACCTAGGAAAGGGAAATAAAATATAACAATGTTCCAATAATATCCATACCTTTTAAAATAAAAATAATATTATAAAAAATAACATTAATGGTAAAATAAGCAATGACACATGGTTGTTTTTGTCATAACTTTTGTAATAAATGTTGGGAAAGGAGAAAGGAAAATCAATCCCATGGATCTTGAGTGGAACCATATTCCCACCAATTTTCTCCCTTGTCAGGAAATTGATTCCCAAGTTTGTGGCTACCAAACAAAGGAAAGGAACAACTTTCCTTTCTTTGTTCCTTAAATCCATGAACTAAACGAGGCCTAAGTAAAAGTTTATCACTCTCATGTGGTGAGTTCGACCACTACATATTTTTTCCTTATAATTATGTTCGAGATAGTGGGCTGGATCAAACCGATTCGAACCAAGTGTTACAGTCAAATGTGCTTATTTTATTTACTCTAGTAAAACGTTTGCCGAACATGAATCAGATGCAGACGCTATCCCTCGAGGCCTCTTACACTTCCTTATAATTATGTTCGAGATAGTGGGCTGGATCAAACCGATTCGAACCAAGTGTTATAGTCAACTGTGCATATTTTATTTGGTTATTTATAAGGACACGTCAATTTTTGATCAGGGCTATCCCATTTCAAAGTTTAATTTATTTACAAGTTTGCCATTGAAAAAATTGATCAGGGCTATCCCATTTCTAGGTATAAAAGTCACTTTTTCTTTTTCTTTTTTTTCTTTGTCTTCTTCCTCTCCAAAGTTCTCTCTCCACCTTTCTCCAAACCCTAGAATGATTCCTTTTGTCCCCATTTGTAGTCACCAACTCAACACCTAACAAATTCTTCTAGTCTTCAAACCCTAGAATAATCCTCAATGAATATTTGTAGTACTCGGTATGTTTTCGAGTACTAGATGGCAAAGTTTGTTAAATAATCGGTTCTTTCCAAATTATTGAATGTTTTGTCACAATGTAGGAAATATGGAAGAATTTGGGACATCAAATCTATAAATCGATCAGTCTGGTCCTTCCGAAGAACACAACATTCCTTTCGAAGAACTCTTGGTAGGTCCCCGACCAACCTACAATATTGCGTAGTCGACACTAGGACTGCCACACATTCAGGCAGTCCTATGTACTTGAAGGACTGCCAGAAAGTGTGGCATTCCTGAAGTTGATCTTCTGTTCAACTGGACTGCCACATTATCTGGCAGTCCAGCAAGTACTTAGGACTGCCAGAAAGTGTGGCAGTCCAGAAGATGATCTCGTGCTTAACTGGACTGCCACAATTTCTGGCAGTCCAACAAGTACCTAGGACTGCCATAAATTGTGGCAGTCCTTAAATTAATCTCATGTTTAACTGGACTGCCACATTTTCTGGCAGTCCATCAAGTACTTAGGACTGCTAAAAGTTGTGGCAATCTAGTTTAACAGCAGTGTGAGTCCTGAATTGGATATTGTCTTTGGTTTTGTCGTTGATTTGTTTTAAAAAAATAAAAATTTATTATAGGGCACACCACTCCTATTTGCATTGATTTGAGGAATTTATTCTCGACGGATATTGCCTTTGAATCTTACGACGAAGCATTAGAATGGTGCTGTCACGACCCGCACCCACTGTGAGGGTACGAGAACGTAACAACGCCTAGCCAACGCCACAGTGTCGGCGGTAGAGCGCTGTCCTAGGTCAATCATCTAACAATATAAAGGTACCTGTACAGTATATACACTCCTAATGGAGGTGACATAACAGAACAGTCTCAATCACATCTAAGGCAGATATAGAATAGTAAAGGTAGATAGAGATATCAAAAGCACAATGTAATACAAATAAGAGGGAGAAAATCTAAGTGTCTAAGATAACAACTCAAGAACATCCAGCTCAATACAAGTCTCTAAATATAACAACATCTCAGAAGAACAACTGAAAATCAAATAACAAAGCTGAAAGAAAACTAACGCCTAGCTATCTAGCCTAGACTTTGGGAGTAGCATCCTGTACTGCAGCTGGATCCTCCAGAGGAACCAGGTCGCAGGTGTCGTCTAAGCCTGCTCTGTAATAGGTGGTACATAGGGCCTCATCCTCATCCTCTGTAATATTTTCAACAGGTCCAGTCAGGACAGGAGCAAGTACAGTACATCTCAACAGATCATAGCAGGTTAGAAAATATAATCATGCAGAAAAGTAAGATACATGAACTGAAGAAAAACAGTATGTAAACAGAGAGAGAACTGTAATAGAAATATCTACTATACATAGAGAGCTATTAGTGACTAGTGAGTCAGAGTAAAATATAAACATGTGAATGGCATAGGAGATTCATGACTACAGCTAAGAGAGTGATTCATGACTACAGCTACTGGGATACTATTCACATGTCTATTTCTACTCCTCCATCCCCAATCAATATACAAAGATCTGTTCAAGTTATGTTAAGATTCGTGAAACTTCACATGGCTCATAAAATGAGTGATACATGAAGGTGATTCATGATGGCTCTGTGAACATGAGAGTACATGTGTCACAAGCGATTCGTGGATCAGAGGAAGCATAGAGATACATGATGATTCGTGAAACGCACAAAACATGCAGTATCCGATGCTCCCGAGGGGGATAACATCTCATGAAAAGATCCATATAGTACCAATCCGTGTGACCAACGTGACAGTATCAAGTAAAGTAATTTAAAGTAGGAAAATAATTCTAAACATGATATAAAATGATCAGAGAATGTACTCGCCTGGTATCCTGAACGTTCGAAGAGAATATACTGTCCGAGGAGTGGTGTCTGTCTCCTATAGAACAGTACAAGTCACAACAAGTCTAAAATAAGAAAATAGACTGCTACAATGCATCTACATGAAGTTTAGGTCAAACTAGGCTAAAGTCAACCTTTGGTCAACTCTAGTCAACCCTAACAGTCAAACTAGGTCAGTTTTAGTCTAAATAAGTCAAACTAGTCTAGGTTGGTCAAACCTGGCTTAACCAGTCAATTCTAGGTCAACTAGCTAAATACCACACAAGCCTAATAGGAATTACACTAGACTATCTAACCTATACAAGCTAACACTATACCACCCAAACCTACAACCAAACTATAGGCTAAACTAAGACTCATGAAAAGCCTATAGTCTAAGCCTATACCAGAAGACAACCTCAAATCTAACCTTAACACTATGGCTAACATACTATCCACTACCAACACAACAACCTATCTCACACTCACAGTCCTACCAAATATCATAGCAAAATAAACATCACAATAGATATTACTAAGGCTAAACCTAAACTCTTATATGATACAATATAGGTATCAATATAGCAGGTACATATATTCAAAGTGACAGTGTCTTAGTGTCTCAAGTACCATAGTGTGTGTGTGTGTGATAATGTGAGGGCTTGTGTGTGTGTGTGTCATTTAGATGTGTAGGCATGTGTGTAGGAGTGTGTGAGAGAGGAGTGCAATGTGTGAGTGAATAAGAGTGAACAGTGTGTGATAATAAATAGGAGGTCAAATGTGTGTGTGTACAAGCATATATGTGTATGTCATTTGTGTGTGTAAATCTCAGAATGTGTGTGGTGTGTAATTTTGACTTGTGTGTGACAGTAAATAGGGATTTTGTGTGTGTGTGTATAGGAGGAGCTACCTGTCATGTGTGTGTGAGTGTAAAAGAAATACAAAACAGTGAAGTGAGAGAAAACTGGAAAAAATCAGTGTGTGTCAAGGAGGTGATTTAGGAATTTCAATCCCAAACCCAAGTGACAGGTTTTAGGGAGTGTATGTGTGTGTGTTAGCAATGAAACAATGTGTGAGAGTGTATAGGATGTGTTATATACATAGCAATGTGAGTAAATAAATTAGGAATTTAATCCCAGGTTTCAGATTTCTGAAACCTATGACAGGGAACAAGTGTGATATCCCAGGATTACACAAGTGACAGGTTTTAGGATGGCCTGTTCTCAGGTTAGACAACCCAAGTGACAGTCCACACCACAGTTAGCAACCCCTATCCAAAGCCCTATTTCAGTTTTAACATTTCCAAACCTTAAGTATAGGTAAACTCATATCCAAACAAGCTTACTAAGAATCAAGCCCTGCCAAGTCAAGGCAGCCAACATTGCTGCCCCTGCTTGTTGCTGCTACCCATTGAATTTGGCAAGGCAAATGCCAAACCCTCACTGTCAAGCTCAAGGCAATGCCTGAGCCTACTGCTACCCTGCTGCAGGACCTAATGTACTGCCAAGGCCAAGCATTGAAATGCTGCTACCAGGAAAGCAAGCCAGGTCAGCCCAATGCCAACTTGAAACAACTCTAATGTAGGGTCCCTCATATAATCCTTCACTCTCTCTTAACCTCACATACATATAGGTAAACTTCCTAGGATATCTAAATGAGATAACTCACAAGTCCAAACATAACCCAACTCAGGTAAACTCATTACCTGTCATGAGTGCAAGCCTAAGGTTTCAGTTCAGTTTTCTGAACCTGTTGACAGGAAACCCCCAACAAAATTCTCAAATTACTAACTCCAATGCAAAAATAAAACCAAAACTAACCTAACAATCTCCTATCAGCTAACAGTTATGTGGGTGACTAATCTAACAGTTAATAAAAACAAATTTATAACCAAAAATTCAGTTTTCAGTTCATGTATCAGTGATATAACAGTGCATACAGAATTTCGAGAATTCAAACCCAATTAACCATCTAAATTACAAATAACAGGTTGGTAAATAGTGTTACACATGTGAGGGTACTAGTTAGGGTCTTCGTGTCCAATAACTGGACACGAATCGTGTCCAAAAATACCACACGAACACAACACCCAACCGTGCATATGAAATCATCGTGCACGCGTGCACGCGTGTCCCGCGCGTGACACAGGCCACGTGGTGACACGTGGCCGTGCGTACACGTGCGCCAGGGGTAGGTCTACCCCTAGGACCGCCTGCACAGTGACCACGACGCGTGTCGTGTCCGTGTTAGCTGCATATCAGTGCGCAAACTGTGCGCGCACAGCAGCCCGCGCGTGGCTCGTGCAACCAGTGCGGGGGCGATTGCGCCACGCACACTCCACGAGGTGATCCCAAATTTTGGGAGCACGGTCGCAGACATTGCCCCTAGGCTCACACAAAAAATTGTGTCTCGACGTATCCTGTATCACGAGTTCTAGCCCCCGATAGGCAGGACACGGCCTACGGGCTCGTGCAGCGTGTCCACGTACAAAAACACGACACAAAATGACACAAAATACTAGAACACCTTCTCAAAAGTTAAAGTACACATCAAGATCTACAAATCCATGTAATTATATTTCAAAAATATGAAAATAAATTCCTATGTGGCATTTCTACAAACACCTAGTGTATCACTATGATACGTGTCCGATATGGACACGAATCGTGCCTAATTTTTGGGGACAGCTAGGAAACCCTAAAACCTAACCTTATATGCAAAGAAATCAGAAAAAACTATGAGTTTAGATAATTTACCTATTGAGTATCAAAACTCAAGAAAAGCTTCAAAGAGGGGATTCCAAATGGCAACTCTAAATCTCCAAATTGTATACAAACTGAGGTGCTCCTCCAAAATTAGTATATAAACATAAATTAGATCCTATTGCAAAAGACTAGGACTAAAAAGGAGCTAAAATGAATTAATTAGGAATTTCTAAGGTTGGGGATTTACCTCTTCCTAAACTTGAGATCTATTTCCAAGAGAGGCTCCCTAAATGAAGGAGGCATTAAATAGGGGTGAAAATCCCTAGGTTGGCTACCATGGGTGGGCTAGGATTGGTCTTGGGCTTAATTCATGGGCCTATGGCTTAAACACTAGGCTTTAAATTGCTAAGTCATAAGTCATTGACTTAAACCATAAGTCATGAACTAACTTCTCTTAAGTAATACTTCCTACCTTAAAACTAATTCCCAATGACTAAAAGTAGGTTAACTAGAGTTAGACTAGGGTCACCAACTAGGGTTAGTTCTAGGTTAGTCTACAAGTCTCAACTAGTCATGACTAACACAACACATAGCAATATTTAATTAATATTAAAATCACACAAATTCCCATAAATCATAATAAATTCAAATAAATCCTAAAATGCCCAAAATACCCTCTAGGCTATAATGTACTAGTCAAACATCCTAATCACATGGCTAGGCTCTAAGGTTACACTAGTCAAACACCAAAATCATAAGTCATGATCTAAAATAGTTTTAAAATGATTAAAAATCACCAAAAATCATATTATCATTTAAATATCATAATTAAATAAATTAAAATACAAAATTTCAAAAATTACCCTCATTTTAGAAACTGGATGTTACAAGTCTACCCACCTTAGAAAAATTTCGTCCTCGAAATTAAAATGGTAGCAGTCTTCTAGGTCAAACACCCCACAATCAAAGTCTCAAACATACCGTCAGATAATCATATGCGTCTGTCCAAAATCATGATACTCCGAATCTTCATCATGCTAGTGAGCAAGGCTACGATAATCACAGAGTCCTTGACTAAGGTACATACCTCTAGAATTATGGTATTTAAAATTTTCGCATTGCCGCATGCTTGGCAGCGAAAACCTTAAATTCCCACACCCGAGAAATACATCCAAAATCTGACTATATGTCCTCACAATGCCAGCTATCATGACTACAGAAGACTCTAGATTCCATAACTTAGGCGACCTAGCCCATACGACTTATCTCGAAAGAAAAACCAAATCGAAAAGAAATGCCAGATCAAAACTTATCGACAATTAAGGAAGCAGATAAGAACAGATGGAATTAAATTTCAAGATAGATATAATGAGGCAAGGTGGGAATGGAATCGAAAAGAACAGAACCTGCAAGCACCTCTCCCACTGCCTGAGCATCCTCGACTGTCATGGCGTAAGCTTGCCCCTGCTGGCCTCCTCCAGCCTGATGCTGATGCTGCATAAATCTCTGCTGCTGCGTCGGTAACGGTCCCCGCTGCTGACCTACCGGAGCCTTGGCTCCTCCTCCTGGTGTTGTGCCTATGTACTGGGAACACTCCCTCAGCTGGTGGTCCGCTGCTCCACATAGTAGGTACCTGCCCAGCCTCCTCCTGCACTCACCCCATCCATGCCCCGACTTCTTGCAGTAGGGGCAACTGACTGCCTGCTGTCTGGGTGCCCGATGCTGTCTGGGCTGCTGCTGTCCCTGCTGATGGCCGTGACCCTGGAACTGCTGCTGAAACTGGTGCTGAACGTGCGGCCTCTTGGACGGTCCTCCGCTACTGCTGCCTCTCTGGGAGTCTCGCCCCCTCTTGAGCCAAAGCTCAAGATCATCCTCTGCAGCTAAAGCGTCCACCAGGATCTCCTCATAGGTAGCGCTGCGGGCGTTCTTGGTGTAGGACTTGACCTCCTTTACCAAGCCCTTCCGGAACCTCCGGGCCTTCGTCGTCTCCGACAAGTCCTCCATAAATCTGCTCAGGTGGCAGAACTCTCCTGCGTACTCCTCCACGGACTGGTTCCCCTGGACTAGGGCCTCGAACTGGGTCTCGAGGGCTCCCAGCGCTGCGTCTGGAAAGAACTTCTCCTTGAACAGCTTCTTGAATGCTGCCCAAGTCTGTCCTGCTGTACCGACCCTCGGGTCGGTCTGGTACCATGTACGGGCCAGATCCTGTATCATGCTGGCTGCTGCCTCTATCTGGAGCCTCATCGGGATCTCAGCCAACCTAAAAATCTCCTCCATATGCTCGATCCACTCATCGGCATACAAGATCCCCTCCGTCCCTCGGAAATCTCTCGGGTGCATCTTCTGGAAATCTTGGATGCCCTTCTCCCGTGGCTGGTACGGCTGCGGGGCTGCCGCTGGCTGAGCTACGACTCTCTCTACCACAGTCACTGCCAGCTCAATGCCTCGTGCGAGCTCTGCTGTGTGCCTCTGCTGCTGGGTCTGCTGACCCTCCATGTATTGCCGGAAGAAGGCTAACAGCTGAACGGCGTCAACTGTCCCTGCAGGTAGCTGCTGCTGAAGAAGTACATCCGGAATCACCGGACTCGACTCATGTCTCACTGCTGGTGGGGCTCCTCCAAAATCTGCCGAAACGCCTACCCCAGCTGGCATGACTGGGGCTGCGGTACCAGAGGCTGGCTGTTGAGTATGAGAGGTGACAGACCTCTCATCGGCGGCCCCCTGGCCCTGGTGATGCGATCGCGTCTCAACCATCCTGGAGACACAGATCAAAAGGAAATAATTGCTGAGAATGAGTCGAAATATCAAAGGAGGACAGTTTAAATTCAAGGAAGACAATAAGCGACAAAATGTAGATATACGGAATCTGAATAAGAGTTTTTCCTATTTGTGATTGAGTACCTTCAAAAATATCCTAATCCTACTGCAGGCTGTAGTGATACTCTAGTTCGAATACCACTACATAAACTCGACCTACATGGGCCACCACTAAAAATGTGTCACGACCCGCACCCACTGTGAGGGTACGAGAACGTAACAACGCCCAGCCTACGCCGCAGTGTCGGCGGTAGAACGCTGTCCTAGGTGAATCATCTAACAATATAAAGGTACCTGTACAGTATATACACTCCTAATGGAGGTGACATAACAGAACAATCTCAATCACATCTAAGGCAGATACAGAATAGTAAAGGTAGATAGAGATATCAAAAGCACAATGTAATACAAATAAGAGGAAGAAAATCTAAGTGTCTAAAATAACAACTCAAGAACATCCAGCTCAATACAAGTCTCTAAATATAACAACATCTTAGAAGAACAACTGAAAATCAAATAACAAAGCTGAAAGAAAACTAAAGCCTAGCTATCTAGCCTAGACTCTGGGAGTAGCATCCTGTACTGCAGCTGGATCCTCCAGAGGAACTAGGTCGCAGGTGTCGTCTAAGCCTGCTCCGTAATAGGTGGTACATAGGGCCTCCTCCTCATCCTCTGTAATATTTTTAACAGGTCCAGTCAGGACAGGAGCGAGTACAGTACATCTCAACAGATCATAGCAGGTTAGAAAATATAATCATGCAGTAAAGTAAGATACATGAACTGAAGAAAAACAGTATGTAAACAGAGAGAGAACTGTAATAGAAATATCTACTATACATAGAGAGCTAATAGTGACTAGTGAGTCAGAGTAAAATATAAACATGTGAATGGCATAGGAGATTCATGACTACAGCTAAGAGAGTGATTCATGACTACAGCTACTGGGATAATATTCACATGTCTATTTCTACTCCCACATCCCCAATCAATACACAAAGATCTGTTCAAGTTATGTTAAGATTCGTAAAACTTCACATGGCTCATAAAATGAGTGATACGTGAAGATGATTCATGATGGCTCTGTGAATATGAGAGTACATATGTCACAAGCGATTCGTGAATCAGAGGAAGCATAGAGATACGTGATGATTCGTGAAACGCATAAAACATGCATTATCCGATGCTCCCGAGGGGGATAACATCTCATGAAAAGATCCATATAGTACCAATCCGTGTGACCAACGTGACAGTATCAAGTAAAGTAATTTAAAGCAGGAAAATAATTCTAAACAGGATATGAAATGATCAGAGAATGTACTCGCTTGGTATCCTGAACGTCCGAAGAGAATATACTGTCCGAGGAGTGGTGTCTATCTCCTATAGAACAATACAAGTCACAACAAGTCTAAAATAAGAAAATAGACTGCTACAATGCATCTACATGAAGTTTAGGTCAAACTAGGCTAAAGTCAACCTTTGGTCAACTCTAGTCAACCCTAACAGTCAAACTAGGTCAGTTCTAGTCTAAATAAGTCAAACTAGTCTAGGTTGGTCAAACCTGGCTTAACCAGTCAATTCTAGGTCAACTAGCTAAATACCACACAAGCCTAATAGGAATTACACTAGACTATCTAACCTATACAAGCTAACACTATACCACCCAAACCTACAACCAAACTATAGCCTAAACTAAGACTCATGAAAAGCCTATAGTCTAAGCCTATACCACAAGACAACCTCAAATCTAACCTTAACACTATGGCTAACACACTATCCACTACCAACACAACAACCTATCTCACACTCACAGTCCTACCAAATATCATAGCAAAATAAACATCACAATAGATATTACTAAGGCTAAACCTAAACTCTTATATGATACAATATAGGTATCAATATAGCAGGTATATATATTCAAAGTGACAGTGTCTTAGTGTCTCAAGTACCATAGTATGTGTGTGTGTGATAATGTGAGGGCTTGTGTGTGTGTGTGTCATTTAGATGTGTAGGCATGTGTGAAGGAGTGTGTGAGAGAGGAGTGCAATGTGTGAGTGAATAAGAGTGAACAGTGTGTGATAATAAATAGGAGGTCAAATGTGTGTGTGTACAAGCATATATGTGTATGTCATTTGTGTGTGTAAATCTCAGAATGTGTGTGGTGTGTAATTTTGACTTGTGTGTGACAGTAAATAGGGATTTTGTGTGTGTGTGTGTGTGTATAGGAGGAGCTACCTGTCATGTGTGTGTGAGTGTAAAAGAAATACAAAACAGTGAAGTGAGAGAAAACTGGAAAAAATCAGTGTGTGTCAAGGAGGTGATTTAGGAATTTCAATCCCATACCCAAGTGACAGGTTTTAGGGAGTGTGTGTGTGTGTTAGCAATAAAACAATGTGTGAGAGTGTATAGGATGTGTTATATACATAGCAATGTGAGTGAATAAATTAGGAATTTAATCCCAGGTTTCAGATTTCTGAAACCTATGACAGGGAATAAGTGTGATATCCCAGGATTACACAAGTGACAGGTTTTAGGATGGCCTGTTCTCAGGTTAGACAACCCAAGTGACAGTCCACACCACAGTTAGCAACCCCTACCCAAAGCCCTATTTCAGTTTTAACATTTCCAAACCTTAAGTATAGGTAAACTCAAATCCAAACAAGCTTACTGTCACGACCCGCTATCCAAATTGTTGGGCCAGGCCGAGTCATGCCCAGCCTACGTTGAGATAAAACGTAGTAAGCTGTTCTAAAGACAACAGGATAAGACTAAATGTGCTAACAGTTCTATAAGTGAAGAATAATCATAAATGCTCCAAACACAAAAGTCGTCGTATATAGTAAAATGTCCAAGTACAAGTGAACTGAAATATAAAACTGGATACATGTCCAGTTACAAAATATGTAGCCTAATACATTACTCTTCTAATCTTTGCAGTAGGTGTAGATACTAAGTGATGTTCATGCATGAACTCTAATGACAGGAAGCTATGAGATGCACCAGAATCAAACAAGCATAGAGTTAGAAAAGTATGTAAATAAACATGACCTGTGATGACGTCAGCTAAGTAATCCGGCTCCGAAATCTGCTCCGGCTCCGGCTCAAGGGCTAGACTATAAACCCTCCCCTGAGGTCCCTTCTGCTGCTGCAGATGCTGCCCGAACCTCTGCTGCTGAGTCGGGAGTGGTCCTCTAGTCTTCGCTACTGGGCACTCTCGAAGCTGATGGGTGGCAGACCCACAAGCCAAATACTGCCCCAACTTCTTCCTGCAGATAGAAGCGTCGTGGCCTACCCTCTTGCAGAATGCACAAAAACCTCCCTTCGGCTGCTGTCGGGGTCCCGGGGCTCTAACTGGCGGGGTCGGGTGATACGATGTAGGAGGACGGTAAGTCTGTTGGGGCGGCGTCGGTGCTCTCTGCTGGAAAGCCTGACGCTTGGACGGTCCCTTATGATGTACAGAAGCCGGCCTCTTGCATGACAGAAGACGCTCCTCGATGCTCCGGGCCAACTCCAGGCTCTGGTAGTAGTCAGTCGTGTCGTTCGCCACTATAAGAATGCCAATGTCTGGAACTAGACCATGGCAAAACCTACGGGTCATCTCCTCTGGATCAGCAACCAGACTAGGAGCGAAATGGCTCAGACGACTAAACTCTGTCGAATACTCATCAGCAGAACGGTTCCCCTGCTGGATGTTCTGGAATCGTAGCCCCATGGCTACTCTAGCAGTGGTCGAGAAGAATTTCTTCTTGAACTGGGTCTTGAACTGATCCCAAGTGGCTCTACCCCTCGCAAATAACGGCTCATTCCGGAACCAGACTCCTGCTAGGTCTATCAGCAGAAATCCCGCTGCCTCGACCTGGAGGTCATCCGGCATCCTAACTCCCAGAAGCTTCCTCTCTACTGAATCTAGCCAGTCATCTGCTACTACTATGTCCTCTGTCCCTAAGAACTCCTTGGAATTCAGACCCATGAAGTCCTTGATCATCCCCGTTCTCTGCCGTGGCTCTACATGTGGTGGGACCACGGGACGTCCCTCAGAATGCTCCATGCTCTGGCGGAGTAGGGTAGTCTGCTCCTGATGGGTTGTTAGGAACCCCTGAATCAGTGTGAGCAGCTGGTTCCCGTCACCCCTGAATCAGTGTGAGCAGCTGGTTCCCGTCGAGTGTGACGGAAGCCTGGGTAGGTATAGTAATAGGGGGTGGTGGAGGTATCGGGTCCTGCTGGGCCTGGGACGTGGAAGGTGGTGGAGGCATCTGGGTCTGTGGATCTGTGGAGTGGGGAAATGTGGTAGGTGGAGGTGGGGGTGTATCAGTCGACTGGTCAGCTGACTGGATAAGGAGGGCCCCATTCTCGGGGGTAACATACTGGGACGAACGAGTAAGCACCATCTAATAAAAGGAAAAATAAAAAGGACTTATAAGGACTTGTTTAACGTAAGCAATCATAGGCAAGAAAATCTAATTATAATAGCAAACATGTGATGTATTTCCTATGTTACAATCCGAGCATTCCTCTAGGTGTTCTAAGCGTCATTCCTAATGTTGTCTAATTATCTTAAGTTCCTAATTGCAGGCATGCTTGGTACAATAACGTAACCAAACAATTTAGTCGGGACCTGCACGGGCCACCACTAAAAACATGTCACGACCCGCTACCCAAATTGTTGGGCCAGGTCGAGTCATGCCCAGCCTACGTTGAGATAAAACGTAGTAAGCTGTTCTAAAGACAACAGGATAAGACTAAATGTGCTAACAGTTCTATAAGTGAAGAATAATCATAAATGCTCCAAACACAAAAGTCGTCGTATATAGTAAAATGTCCAAGTACAAGTGAACTGAAATGTAAAACTGGATACATGTCCAGTTACAAAATATGTAGCCTAATACATGACTACACTAAATATCCCAAACAGCTAAGCAAACTAGACGAGTCTCCCCGCAGGAACATCCTCGTATGGCAAAGCCGGGCCCTCGACAGTATCTCCATAATATGTATCACAGAGTAACTCCTCCTCAGTAAGGACACCTACAACGTTATCCTGTCAGGACGGGAGCAAGTACTAAATCTAACAAACATATAATACTGATCATGTGATGAAAAGAAAATGACATATCATGTTGGTTCAGTTTTAGGTACATTTTATCATGGCAATAGATATACATTTTAAAGTTTAAAACTGTAGTAGGTGAGTGATCAGTCAATAGGTAATCAGGATGTACAGCGATACATATCAATTTTCTGATGTGCACATACGTACACATAACGGCATCGGTGTATATCCATACACAAACGCGGGACCAGACATACGACACAGATACATATAGAATGTAATGGTGCTCGGTAAATACATACGGAGAAGGGGGTCATGATCACGTACACTACTAGCAGTTTCCCCTTAACCCGTTATTTAAGCATGTGAGAGATATGAGATATGGTATAAACATGGTAGAGACTGAAAGTAATGCAATATGTAAAGTTCTAACTTGCTACCCCAAAGATCAGCATTTAACATGGTTGGTGAATCACAGTTTTATGGTTTATAGCAGTTTGTAAAGTTCGTAGAAAGTACTTGCCTCTAGCAAAGCAAAACGAAACAAGCTGCGATAATAGTGCTATAGATGTCCGGTAACTCGTCACTGTAGAAGTAAATACAATAACTTAGCTTTTACACTAAGCTAAAACACTAGGATACTAATTGGTGAAACACGACTTGTGACTGGGCACCTAGCCAAAATGATGACTTTGGCATAGAAGACCAATGTGGGGTGACACACTACTTTAACTAACTTTCTAGGGTCTTTACACTAGTGAGGGGTGGGGTTCAACACGGCTAAAACTCAAAATAACACAAAAAGCTACAAGTCGTAATTAATCAATAAATAAATCAAATGATCATTGTATTCTAACAATTTTAGAGATAGACAAAAAGCCTAGTTTTACTTAAAGTAAAGTGATCCTTGTTAATCATAGAAATTTATTATAATTTTTCTGGAGTTTATTTACCAGTACAAATATTTTATAAAAATCAGTTTTCCTAAGTATACAGAAAAGGAGTTTTGGTTCCATATGCCAAACTAGTGGCAAAATTGTAATTTAAAAACTATAAGAATTATACTAAATTAGCTAACTTAACTTAGTATCTAAATACTATTTTTCCATAATTTTAACAATACTTTAAGTATTTTTAGAAAATCAAAAACAACATTGCACACAATTGAAATTAAATAATTAATTATCTGCGTATTTTGTCCATGTATATAATTTGAAACAAAGTTCAAATACAGGACCCAAGGCCATAAATCAAGTCCAATATGACTTGTACAGGTCTTGAATGTGTGAAACACATTTGGGCCCAAATACCCATGCTAGGTTTGGATACCAAATGGTTGCAGTAATTTAAATATACTAAAATACAATTTGGTAATAGTGCAAAATAAATATTATTATTTTAATATGGTAAAATTATACAAAATAAATATATACATACATATGTTGAAAGTACATATATCTATGTATAAGGAAAATACTTAATTTATAAAGTATATATATATATATATATATACAAAAAATATATATATATATATATAAGAAAACACTTAATAATAAAAATAATATATATATACACATGAAAATATATATATATATATATATATATATATATATATATATATATATATATATATATATATATATATATATATATATATATATATATATATATATAAAATTTACTAACTATAAAATATATATACATATATATAAAATACTGTCAAAAACAGTATATACATATACACATATATATATATATATATATATATATATATATATATATATAAATAAAAAAAAATTATATACATATATATATATATATATATATGTATATAATTTTTTTTTATTTATATATATATATATATATATATATATATATATATATATAAAGATATATATATAAAACTGAAAAGGAAAAAGAAAAGAAACAGAAACAGAAAACAGAAAGGAAGAGGGGGCTCGAACCCGAGCGCGCAGGGGGGGTTTAACACGGGTCGGGCTGGCCAGGGGGTCAGCCCATCAGTTGTGTTAGGGGTTAGGTTTAGTTTAGTTTTATTTCTGTTTAGGTTAGATTATATATAAAATAAAATAAAATATCGGTCCTGTGTCCAGACAGTTAAGGACACAGGTATCTACGTGTCTGTGCTATGCACGACACGTACGAGCTCAGTCTCGTGTGTCCGAGCACAGCACTAAGTTCGTCGTATCCTGGCGAGTCTCGTGTGTGAAAACGAGACACGCACGACACGATTCGGGACCCGTTACCTACGTGTCCGACTTGCTGGGGGTGTTTCGAGGAGGTTGGACGGCGACGTAGGCGTTGTGGCGGTGGCGCTCCGGTGGCGCTGGGCGTGGCTCTGCGCGGCGCGTCTGATGGTGGTGGTTGCGGGCGGTGGTGCTCATCGGTGGGGATGGGCAGAGCAGATGATCGGAGTTAGGGTTACGGTTAGGGTTTTTGGGGTAGAACGGTGGTGGCTGGGTGGTCGTGGGGCGTTGTAGTTGTTTGCCATTGATTGTAAAAGTACAGAACAATTATCGAAGGACTGAACTTAGACTCACAATACAAACTCGCTCGTACAAAGAAAGCCTAGGGACGAAAACCTAGGTACAGCAGTCTAAGTACGATTGTTTATTTTAGATTCTGGGGGGTGACGATAGAGGCTCGGGAAATCGACGGCCGCTCTGCCTTACTCCTTGGACGATCGGTACGCAGCCTTGACTCGGGGAAGATCTGCTTGGTCGTTGACGAAGAAATGCCTTCTTGCTCTCTCTCTGATTGCTCTCCGGCTTCTCTCTCTCTGTGTATATTCTCTCTCTGACTATGGGGGAAGTCTCTCTGTGTATACGTATTCTTCTCTGGCTTCTTTTTTTGTATATCTCTCTATATCTCACAAGGGAATGGCACCTTGCTATTTATAATAGTGGGATATGATCGCTAGGGTTGCCAATGATTAGCTCTTGGAGATGGCGACGGCCTGGGGATTGATCAATCCAGGCCGTTCGTTTCTGATTGTGACGAATCAGAACCATTAAGGGTAGATTACACCAAATCTCCATTAGCAATTAATGCTGATTGGCATAAATCTTCCTTATAATGATTCTCTCATATCTGCGAATAAATTAAATTTATTCTCCTGTCACGTGTCCCAGATCATTGGGATTCGACCCGATCTTGGATTGCCATAAATCTGGGAGATTGATCGGCTGAGGACACGTGTCCTGAGAGCTAATGGTGAGACTGGAACCGTATGCAGATTGGGCCGCATGAGATTTGGGCCGCATGAATTTTGGGCCGCATAAGACTTGGGACACGTGTCAGGACTGTCTGGGCAGTGGCCCCCTCCTTCATACTTCTGAACCATATGATGAGCCGCATGAACCGCATAATGGTGTGTCTGCTTGAGCCGCATGGGCATGATCTTCTTGAGCCGCGTAGGGATGATTCCACTCGAGCCGCATGGGACAGCTTCACTCTGAACCGCATGACAAGTCTTCACTTCGAGCCGCATATATAAGCACACCCACGTGGCAGGGCCACGTGGCATTTTATTGTTCTCGGGGGATCGTGTCAGAGATTTCTTTCTCTTCCCTAGAGATTCATCATCATGACAGAGTCATAATTACCTGCTTTGGTGTCAGGTCTGTCAACTTTTCAGAGGGTTCAGCCATCAAAGCAATTAATGCAGCATGGATCGGAGGGGAGCACTGTCACGCCACGTGTCTTCTGAGCCGCATAGAATGCCTCCGGCCGCATAGCTCCTTATGCCGCATGACTCCCTGAGCCGCATGCGTTTTCTGAGCTGCATGGGTCTTTCTTGGCCGCATGAGTCAATTTCTTTAGTATTTTCCATGCTTCTACAGGACCCCCTTCAAAGTTTTCAATTTGTAAAATTGAAATACTTTGAACAAGAAGCATGGCTGTATTGGCCGCATATGCAATCCCGACCGCATAAGAGTTCTAGCCGCATGAATGTGTTGTTCGCATGACTGTTTTAGCCGCAGGGTGTGTGTTAATCGCATAGATGGTCCAGTCCACGTGTGCGGGTCTTTATTTATCTCCAAGTTGCTTCAGCACCGTCTTTGTAGGGGGAATCTCAAGGGTTAGTTCATTAAATCTTTTTGGATTTGATGCCTTGGGTGAATCTTGGAGACGAAACCCAAGGAGTCGGTTTCGCTCTTCAAGAGTCGGTCATTGGCCCACGTGTCCGCCTTCTCCCCTCCTCCTATAAATAGGAGGGGTTTGAAGAGAGAGAAGACTTCTTTATTTTCTTTCTTCTCTTATCTCGCTTGCCTTTCTTTTCTTCGATAATTGATGGCTCCCAAGAAGATCATGGCAGTGAAGGGCAAGAAGGCGGCCTCCACTTCCACCTTGGGTACGGTTGCTGCCCTGCCCGTCGTCGTGCCTGCTGTTCATCCTGACGTCCATCCCCCCATTGCTGGTAAGGACAATGTATAAATTAAGGAACCCCAACCGCCATGGCTACGTCGCATACTTTATGCACGAGCCTTTATAAATCGTATGTTCGCCCTACGGCTGAGCTGCAAACCGCATAAAAAAAATCATTGTGTCTGTATGTGTGCCTTATTAATGAAACCGCATAGGTGGCGCATAGACTTTTATTGTGCGGAGCCGCATAAGTAGTTTTCTGGAGCCGCATAAGACTTCTGAGAACTTCATGGGGGGGCATGGATATTTTCTTGAGCCGCATGTGGTTTGAAAACACCTAATCAGCTCTTTTTTTATTCTCTGTTTAACTTATTTTTTCTTTGTCTGTTCTTCAGTGAATTTGCCGGTTAACGCCGCCGGAGAACTCTTGGTGGGTAGCGCTCAAGCTGCACTCGGCTATAGGTACGACCATATTGTTCAGCACGTGGCGGATCAGTTTCCGAGCAATGAGCCTATGGCCAGATTGAATGCCATCAAGAATCAGCCTTTCCATTTCCTTAATGCTATGATGAACTCCGAGAAATTCGAAGGAGAGTTTTTGAAGCCTGCGTTCTTTTTTGGAGACGCCTTGACCGTGGAGAATGATCATGTTCTGGAGGTGTCGGAGGATTGGAATTTTGTTTCTAACGGGATGGCGATCCGCATCCCTCAGATGGAGCGACACTTTCCATTATCTTGGTTCAATATGCTCCCTTTGGACCGGAAGATGGAGGGGACTCTAACCCCTACCAGGAGTGGGATGTTTGTGGGGAACATCCGTTATAATAACCATCTGAAGTCCATGGTTGCTGGCAAGGTGCATACCAGTTGTTCTGTGACAGGGTTGGTCCCAGGTTCTTTCCTGAATGTGGCAGGTCCTAACTTCACGTTTTCTACCGCCGATACTTTTATAAATCGACTTGCCCGGAAAGGCTCCTATCCCGTTGGTCGGTTGACGTTTCCTGGTTGGATACACCCTATTCCCTCGTGGATCAATTTATCTACCTGGATCCTGCAGAAGTATGAGGATTTTTTGTGCGAGATTGGTCTGTACCATGCTATCCGAGGTACCAGTCATGGCTTGTTCATAAACAAGAAGCTATTTATGTCCCTGCTGGAAATGTATAATTGTCGTACATGGACCTTTTACACACCTGTAGGGGAGATGGGACTTGCGCTCCATGAAATGCATGCGGTCTCCAAGCTTTCTTGGGGGGACGAAGCGTTTGAAGCATATACTCCCACTAATGAGGAACTCGAAGATTTGGAACGACGGTATCCTGGCTTTGCGGCCCTTTATCAGGAGATATTGTGTCATTATAACACATGCCATCAGATAACCCGCAAGGATAACCTGGAAGGGAATGCTCCCTACACCAAGGATTGGGTGCATTATCTCTTCTCAGCAGATGCCTCAGGTCTGGTTACCTCTCGTCGCCCTAGGTCTCGGGAGGCGGTCAAAGAATTGGTGTCATCTACTAGTGGCAGATTCGGGAGCCAAACCGACACTTTCGATTACTTTTACCAGGATACTCAAGAGCTGTCTGAGAAAGCGCTTCTGGCAGGATTTTTGATGATCTGGCTACGAAATTGTGTAGTCTCGGGAGGAACCGGTTCTATTGAGAGAATTAGTTGTAACTTCATCCTTCCGGCCGTGAAATTAGTCTTGCGAATCAGGCTAGCACTCCTTCCGGCTATGGTGTGTAGCATACACCGTGGCCTTCGTACCTTCACGTCCAAAGTCATTGCCCGCGATGTGACCAAGGATTTTGAACGAACTGAGTTACCTTATCATTATTTGATAGGGTGGCTGCTGATACATTATCCATCTTTGATGAGGTCGGGCTCTGAGGGCGGTACGACTGATGATGACGCCCTTATCTTCCGTTACCATGATGAGCCTTGGGAATGTGAGGCCATGCGGGTTTGTCGGATGGTCTTGGCAAGGGCAGATAAGTATCATATTTTCGTATCCGTCCCTCGCTTTTCTGCCAGGGACATAGAGACTGTGCATATAGACGGTATTGCGCCTCCTCAACTTCTGGATGGCCAGATGCTCTTATGGTTGCGTAACATCCGTCCCTCACATCTGGTGTACCGTAACCGCAATGTTGTTTTTCTGGAGCCGTATCTGCCTAGCAGGTTTGCCCGGCAGTTTGGGTACAGCCAACTTTGTTTAGACAGCCCCAGCTCTTGTCTGGGTTATGAGGGAAGTCTTCTTGATGGTATCAGAGCTTGGCAATATTATGATTCGTTCCATACTCGCACCATTTTCTCGGTCCCTGCTATTAAGGAGTCAGTGGAGATCTTATATATGGCGACTCTGTATCATATCATGGCGAACAAGCCCCCGGTCGATTTTAACCCAGGTACCAGTTTTATTGCTGGCACCGGTCTGGAGGAAGGCTCTTAAGGGGCCAAAAAAAGAAAGACTAGAGCCGAAGTGCCAGATTTGGATTCCGCTACTAAAGGTGATGAAGGCAACGAGCATAATAAAGATGACTCTATCCTTCCAGTGGTAGGCGCAGAGGTGGGTCAGTTGCATGTTTTGTCAGATGAGATGCTGAGGGATCAGTCCCTTGTTGCGCCTGGTCCTATCCCGAAACGTAGCAGGCAGGTTCCTCATGTAGGCAGTGTTTCTCGATCCCGGAAGCTGGTTGCGACTAGGCATCGTCCGCCAGCCACAAAAGAGAGTGGAGAAGAAGTCAATCCTGCGTCAGAGGTAACAAAACTGCTCTCGATCCCTTCTTCCTTCTTTTCTTTGAGTTTCAATCCTGATTGTCTTCGTTCCCTCTTTTAGGTGTCAGGGGAAGAAGAAGAGTTTCAGGATATCGAGGCGGTGACCCAGGATGACGGGGCCTCCCATGAGCCTGTTCCTATTCAAGAGGACGTAGATCAATCTGTATCCCCCTTCAAGGTGACGGGGTCAGGGGACGTGACTGAGTTTAACTCGAGGATCCCGGGTGGGGGGACCATGCCAGTTGTGGATGAGCCGCGACCTTCATGCCCCTCCCCTGGTAAGATTAGCCGAATCTTAACCCGTAAGGAAGCCTATCTGCTTTATCATCATGTCCTTCGGGTTACGTCGATTGACTGTTATTCTGGACATTCAGGTCCTGCCCCTTCAGTGCCGAGGATGGACGTCGTCGAGACAACCCCAACCGAAGGGGCATCGGTGGAAAGGGGTGTACTTTCTCACTGCCCGACTCGTCTTGATGGGCCTTCTGGGGGCCCGAGTTTAACGGGCCAGTTCTCGGGGCAGTCGGGGCAGGGAACAATGGTCTTTGCATCATCCTCTGCTCCAATGGCTTCGAGAATCGACCTTTCTTCCCTGCCGAGCATCCAAGCTCTCCGGGCGGCGGAAGACGAGTTGGCCGCTATTCATGCCTCGTTCTGCTCGGACTCCGCTCCCTTGGTGGCGAGCTGTAGCGTTACTCCTCCGACATTGCCGCTCCGGCTTCCCCTGATGCCCTCCTCTGCTGAAGTTTTGAACGACGCATTGCAGGACGTGGTTGCCAGTTTCCATCGTCATTTGAAGAGGGGAATCGAGGCCGCTGTAGAAAGAGGGACCTCTTTTACCTTGGCCCGAAGATGCGCCCATGGTCAAATAAACATCCTTAGGGATCTTCCTGATGATGCAGGAATGGCTTCGCTTCTGGAGGCGAAATTGCTGGAGGATGATCAGCTGGTGTCCGAGCTTCGAGTATTGCGGCAGGCTGATCTGCCTGCTGTTATAAACGAGGAGCGAAATTCCCTTATTGCTGTTATAGAGAGGACCAGAGCGGCTCGAGATAAGACCAGACCGGCCGCACTGAAGGATCTCAGCGACTTAGCTGATCGGTATGATCAATTGAGTTATGCGACCGAAAACGTTGTGGCTCGGGAGGAGTCTGTCTCTTGTGAGATTACCGAGACGCGGGAGCAGATCCTTACGCTTCAGAAGAAGTTGACTTTCCTGGAGTCTGAACTCGAGACTGCCCACAATGACAGGGGGTTAATTGTTCAGGAAGCTGACAGGGTTACTCAAGCTTCGACTGACCTGGAGGCTGTCTTGAAGAAATTGGAAGATGACTGTCAGGCGCTCCTGGATTTGGACAATGAGGAGCGGTTACTCCAGGAGGCCGAGCGTCGCACTCGGCAACAGATTGAGCGGGAGACCACCTCAGTGAGAGACCGCCTCCTAGAATTGAGTAACACTGAAATGTAGTTGGCCTTTTCTTTTCCCTTCTTTTTCTTTCTCTTCTCTTTTTTTTTTGAAAGGGACGTGGTCCCGAAATATGTAATGCTTTTTTTTCTTCCTTCAAATAAAGAGTACTTTCAATTCTACCCTTCATTTGTATTGCTTGCTGTGCCTGTGATATTGTGGTGATGTTCTCCCCCGCATAGGGGATATATTTGTGGACCTGTTACCCATGGCGTACCTTGGTTTTAGGTATAGATAACAAGTTTCGGTCAGGATGCCTGAAGCAGCCATAGCAAAGTGGTCATGGGTGCTCTTGGTATTGAGAAAAGAATTGCCGTAGAGCAGCTGGGCTCCTGGGGCATGATGAGGTGATAGATTTGTGTTAAGAAATTTAGCTGAGGATATTTGTGGGCCTATTACCCTTGGCATACCCTGGTTTAGGATACGGGTAATAGGATGAAAGAGAACTGACATACTTGCTCAGAGGTAACGAAGACATGGTAAGTAGGAAAGTACTTTGAACGTAGAGTCTTCCTACTCAGAGGTAATGAGTACATGGCAGGAGCGAACTCGACGGAGGGTATTGGTGGTCAATAGAGGACATTTGTGGTCAACAGAGGACATTTGTGGTCAACAGAGGACATTTGTGGACCCATTACCCTTGGCGTACGCCGGTGGTGGGTACAGGTAATAGTTCGAAAGGGGATCATCATACTTACTCAGAGGTAATGAGGACATGGCAAGTATGAAGGTTTCTTCGACGGAGCCTTCCCATTCAGAGGTAATGAGGACATGACAGGAGTGGGCTCAATGAAGGGGGGTACGTAGAATAACTCAGAGGTAATGAGGACATGGAAATTCTATGTAGGGGTGATTTGTTTTTGGCGGAAATAGGACGACTCAGAGGTGATGAGGACATGGTCGTCTTGGAAATTTGTGGATCCGTTACCTTTGTTGTGCACTGGGAGTGCAGGTATTAGATCATGAGGGAGGATCTCTTGTAGGAAGAAAGTTCAGCGGTATGATTATACATGACTTTCTTTCAAAAGAGTGACCGGGATGTAAGTTCAGGGGTACCGATGGGCACATAACTCGACAATCCATGAATGTTGGAATCAAAGTGTAAGTTCAGAGGTACCAGCAGGTACATAACTTAGGAATTTAGGATATGTTTATGGAAGAAGGGCATGAGTTCAGCGGTACACGCGGGCACATGACTCGAAAATCTGTGAATGTTGGAATCAAAGTGTAAGTTCAGAGGTACCAGCAGGTACATGACTTAGGAATTTGGGATATGAGTTCAGCGGTACAAGAGGGTACGTGACTCAATAAGTTGGAAAATTAGGGGGTTGAGTTCAGTGGTACCAGCGGGCACATAACTCGAAACTCTGGAAAATATTGTTTAAACATAGTATTTCTTCAGGAACTTGCCATTGACGGGCAACATGAGCAAGTCTCCGGTCTACTTAGCGAGGCGATAAGCACCATTGGAGAACACGGCCTCGATGATAAATGGGCCTTTCCATTTTGGCTGGAACTTGCCGGTGGTCTTGTGAGTCATGACCATTGGCCTCCTGACTGCCAAAACAAGATCGCCCACTTGGAATGTTCTGACTTTGACCTTTTTGTTGAAGGCTCCTGAGATGCGTGCTTGGTATAATTCAATCCTTTGCTGAGCTAGAAGGCATTTTTCATCTAAGGCCTCTAACTCTTGTAGTCGACGTCGGTAGTTATCATCCGTTGTCAATTGATAAGTGAGGGCGACTCAGAGTGAGGGAATCTGAGTCTCTAATGGGAGAACTGCCTCACTCCCGTACACCAGAGAGAATGGTGTATTCCCGGTGGCTGTTCGAACCGTGGTGCGATAAGCCCATAAGCACTCGCCGAGCTTCTCGTTCCAGTCGCGTTTGTTGGAGGAGACAAATTTCTTGAGGAGTTTGATGATTGTTTTGTTGAATGCCTCTGCTAACCCGTTTGCTGCCGGGTTGTATGGTGTCGAAGCGACATTCTGAATGCGGTGTTTGTCGTAGAATTGGTAGAATGCGTGGCTTATAAACTGCGGACCATTATCATGGATGATCCTTCGGGGCAGTCCAAAGCGGTAGATGACGTGGTGCTTCAGGAAGCTGATTACGTTCGAAGTCTTGACTTCGGCGAGTGGGACAGCTTCTGCCCACTTTGAGAAGTAATCAGTGATCGAAAGTATGAAGCGATGTCCTCGGGAGGAAGGTGGGGTGATTGGACCATTGATATCCATTCTCCATGCTTCGAATGGCCAGGACGCCACTGTCGGATGTAGAAATTCGGATGGTTGGTGAATGAAGTCTGCATGGACTTGGCAGGCCTTGTATTTTCGGGCATAATCTATTGCATCTGCCACCATCGTGGGCCAGTAGTAGCCCATCCGGCGAAGGCGGTCTTGCAGCTTAGGGCCAGGCTGATGGGCCCCGCAGACACCGTCATGAGCCTCTCGTACGGCTTCTTTAGCTTCTGCGTTCGACAAGTACCGAAGTAGTAATCCGTCGTAGGAGCGGCGATACAGCATTTTTGTCTCTATATCATAGAAGAATCTGAGAGAACGCCGTCTGATAGAAGTAGCCTCCTTCGGGTTCTCGGGCAGGATGTCGTAGACCACAAAGTCTATGAATGGTTGTCTCCAGTCTGGCGCTTCGTCGATCATCTGAGCAGAATAACTCGCCATGGCTTGAACGTTGTTCTTGGGGCAGACCAGCTCATGGCCGATTACATCGACCGAATGATGAGAGTGGTTTGGCACTGCTAGGGAAGCAGCCAGGCCTGCTAGGGCATCAGCTTCGATATTTTGGAGTCTGGGGACGTGTTCGATGAAGAATCCCTTGAATGATGAGATAATGTTGATCGCTATTTGGTGGTAGGGGATCATGTCTTCATGGCGAACTTCGTACGTCCCCCGAATCTGGTTGACGATTAATTGCGAATCGCTGTATGCTTCAAGGTATTCTACCCCCAGTTCTTTTGCGAGTTGGAGGCCAATGACCAAAGCGTTGTACTCGGCCACATTGTTAGAGTAGGGTTCCGTGAGAGAGTAGGCGCGATTGATCACTAGCCCGGTAAGAGATACCAATACTACTCCGACTCCGACGACGATGTTTCCCTTGGGTCCGGTTCTTGAAGCGCTATCGAAGAACATCCGCCATATGTTATCGTGGGTGGTTGTATTTGAATCGGCGACCTCATCTGGGATTTTTTCGTATATTCTGGATAATTCCGATCCTGGATGGGCCGCTAAAAAGTCTGCCAGGGCTTGACCTTTGACAGCCTTCTGCGGGACGAAGATCATATGATAGGGGGACAGCAATATCGCCCATGTAGCGAGGCGGGAGCTGAGTACCCCTGGTTTGGTCATGAGGACCCTGAGAGGGTTGATTCGTGAGATCACATGTATGGTTTGCCCCGTGACATAGTGCCGTATCTTTTGAATGGCGAATACCAGGGTGAGGCATTCTTTCTCCACAGCGGTGTATCGGTGTTCGGGCCCGACCATCATTCGGCTGAGATAGTAAATGGCCTGCTCGTGGCCTGCGTCGTTATTTTGTGCCAACAGGGCATCGAGGGAGTGTTCCATTGCTCGTACATAGAGCAGGAATGGTTTTCCAGGGACCGGGGCTACCAGGACTGGAGGATTTGATAAATATTCTTTGATGTCATCGAAAGCGCGCTGGCATTCCGCGTCCCATACGAATGAGACTCCCTTCTTCATGAGGTGGGTGAACGGTCGGCATCGCCCGGAGAGGTTGGAAATGAACCTCCTGATATAAGCTAGCCTCCCTTGGAGGCCTCTAAGTTCACGGAGATTTCTCGGGGGACCCATCTCCATGATTGCCCTCGTTTTCTCGGGGTCTACATGGATACCCCGTGCAGTGATGATAAAGCCTAAGAACTTCTTGCTAGATACGCCCAAGAATGATTTTGTAGGGTTCATCTTCAGATTGTGGGCTCGTATTAAGTTGAACACCGTTTTCAGGTCTTGCAGATGATCCTCCTTACGGCGACTCTTGACGGCGATGTCGTCGACATAGCATTCCACTGTCTTGCACAAATGTTCTCTGAAAATGATACTCATGGCTCGCTGATATGTAGCACCAGCATTCTTTAGACCGAATGGCATGACTGTGTAGCAGTATGTGCCAATCGGGGTTCGGAATGAAGTGTGCTTTTCGTCGTCGGGAGACATCTTGATTTGATTGTATCCCGAGAATCCATCCATGAATGACATACATTCAAAGCCGCATGTATTGTCGATCATGATGTCTATGATAGGAAGGGGAAATTCATCTTTGGGGCATGCCTCGTTCAGGTTGTGGAAGTCGATGCAGATTCGAATCTTCCCATTCTTCTTGAGGACGGGTACTATATTGGCGACCCAATCAGGATGTTGCTCTTCACGAATGAAGTTGCTGGCTATTAGCTTGTTGACTTCGGCTTCGATCGCGTCCATGACTCCTGGGCGGAAGCGTCGTTGTTGCTGCTTGACTGGCTTTGCATCTGGCCGTATATTGAGTTTGTGGAGAGCGATGTCAGGATTTAACCCCGACATGTCTTCATAGCTCCAGGCGAACACATCAATGTATTCTCTGACAAGTTCTAACAGCGACTCTCGTTCTTCGTCAGTTAGGCTTTTCTGATAAAGATCGGTTTTGGAGAAGATTCGCTGCCGAGATCTACTTGTATGACCTCATCTTCAGTAGGAGGTTCTCTCAGTTCGAACTGCTTTTCCCATTGTGCGTCTAATTGCTGGGCCCATGGCTCTAGCTCAAGGATTTCGGGGATGTCTTCGTCTTCCTCGTAAGCGTCGGTGAATGCCATGTTGACTGACATGACTTGTCTGAACACATCTCCGATGCTGGTGTCTGAGTCGGAAGTCGGTGATCCGGTTGAATGTGACTGCCAGTCGCATTCTTCATCTGAGCTTTCAGGGGTCGTAGTAGGCGTTACATACCCTAAACCGCATCGGGTTTTGTTATAGCAGTTCCGTGGTTTGCCCGCCGGGGCTGGCATCTTCAAAGGTAATCGTCGTCCAGTGCCGTAGTTCAGTCCTGGCGTTGTCTCTAGATCATACCCCTATTTCTGTATGAGATATTTGGATTAAGGGCTATAGAGATACAGAGGCAGTCTTCCAGCATCTGACCCGAAGTCGACTTCTTCCATGGCGAGGGGATGCGGGTTGTTCGTCCGGCCGAAGATGATTGGGTGGTCCCCTCCCTCGATTGTTCGGTAAGCGTCTTCTACTGGTGTAAGTTGGATAGCGGTGTACACATTTGTCACCCGTGTATGTAGGTGAGTGCCTATACCGTGTTCCATAGCATACATTGTACATAGCTTATTGAGCTCGGTGTAGTTCAAAGATAACCCTTTATTGATGAAGTAAGGTATCTTTTCTAGAGGGATTACATCATCTGCGGAGGGAGCGTCAGTGTGGGCAGCCACATACTTGGCTAGCTCTGGTTCCTCTTCGGCTACCCCCTGTGTGAATGAAGATTGAGAGGGCGTCCTAGTCAGCTTGATCTTCAGAGGCTCAACTGACGGAGCGGAGCGTGGGGTTGTCGGTAGACTAGCAACCCCCAGTCTGGCACTTGATGTGGAGCGAGGGGTGGCTAGTTCGCTTGAAGTGTCAGACCTCGCATCGGGGTGACGACCTTTCTTAGGCAGACGTATCGTCAGAGGTCTATCGGAGGGATTGAGCTTCTCTGTTTGGGATTGACCGACTCTTGGCAATCTGATGGTAAGTGGCCCTGTCGTGGGTCTCGGTACCTGGCCGGACCTTGGCAGCCGGATTCTCAACTGCTCTTCCTGTGCCGAGAGGCTGATCGCGTCCTTACGCAGCGTGGCCGTAAGGGGTACGGAATTGCCTGGTTTACGAGCCTGGAGGTGGATTGTCAGAGGTTCTTCTGATCCCGTGGTTGCTTCAACATCAGTTTGTTTATTTCCTCCTTCAAGGTGCCTCTTCGACTTTTCGTATAGGCAGGAGTCCGAGTAATAAGATTCGACCCCTTTGAAGGGATCGATGTCAGCAAATTCTGTCCTCAAGAAGCCGTGCTTGTCGACATATTTGAAGCATTGGTATAGCGTGGAAGGCACGATCATGTAATCATGTATCCAAGGGCGCCCCAAAAGGATATTCTATGAAGTGTCGGCATCTATGACGTAGCAAGTGACTTCTGATTGGAGATCGCCAATCTGACATTTCAGACGGATCTTCCCGATTGGGTAGCTCCTGCCCGAATTGAACCCGCTGATGGCGGTGTTTGTAGGGGTCAGGCGATGCATCGGGATGCGAAGATGATGCAGTAGTCCTTTTGGAATGATGCTTATGGAAGACCCAGGGTCAATGTGCATCCGGTCCACCTTTACATCGCCGATGTAGCCTGTGTAGTATAATAGGCGATCGTGTAGATTAGTCTTGATGAGCATGTCTTGTGGAGTGAAGACGATGTTGGGCATTGCTCCCGTACAGGCACTGTCTTGGAGGTCTGCGGGCTGATTTTCTCCCGTGAGGTTGACCTGAGCCAGGTACGCGTCGGCATTTTGAAGTGCATCGCTCAAGGCTGTGCGGATATCCTTCGAGAGCCTCAGGAGTTCATATAAGGACAATTTGGCCGGTGTATTGGCCAATTGTGCCAAGATGTCGAAGTTGTAGGGCCTCTCCAGCCCCTGAGATGTTTTCTTTCGGAGGGATTTGTCGAAGCGAGTCTCTTTCGGCCTAGGCTTGTCGGTCGTCGAAGGCTGAGCCGGTCCCGGAGCATCCGTGGTAATGGGCGGATGATCATCAGTCAAGTTTTCAGCCACAGGTTGAGATTGTGCTCCGGATGTCTTCATCTGCTGAGGTGGTACGGCAGGATCTGACTTTTCCACTTTTTTTTTAGAAGATGGAGTGGACTGAGTTACCTCGTGGACTAGGTCCGGATGGACCCACATGATTTCCCCTCGTGATGTGGTGAGGGGTACTAGACCAGCAGCTTGAGCAGGCGGGAGATTAACAATCTCCATCGTTGCCAGAGGGATGGGTATAACCCCGTCCTGGGTCTCTGTTGGAGGGAAGCTGCCGAATTGTACGGACACCATGTTGGCTGCCACGGTTACCTCCTCGAAATCGATGGCCAGAACGTTCGAATCGATGAGGTTCTGGATATATTGTTTCAGTTGGTAGCAGTCGTGCGTAGCATGGTGGACATAGCGGTGGTAATGGCAGAACTTTGGGTTCTCCAGATCAGCCGGCCGAGGCTCCCGTCTTGGTGGAGGAAGCTGAATCCTATCTCCTTGTATGAGCATGTACAAGATAGGCTTGACGTGACCGTCTTCAAAAGAGTAAGTGATTTGAGGCTATTGTTTGTCCGCAGGTTGCGACTCAGGCTTCTGGGCTGTATCGGCCACCATAGCCTGCTTGCCTCTATTGTCCCGGTTGTTGGAGGGGCTACCCCCATTGTCGTTGGTGGTGCTGGGACGCTTGCTCTTGTTCTCTCCCTCTGAGATATGTAATCCCAGTTGGCGAGCCTTCTTTAATCATTCTTCGGCACTTGTAGCACTAATGATAAAAGCCTTCCAGTCCTTGAATTGACTCTCGCCCATCCAGAGACTGATTGTTGGGAGTAGTCTCTTTTGGCAAATTTCGATCAAGGAGGAGTCCGGGTTGCCAGATGGTAACTTCATTACGGTTTGACGGAACCGCTCAATGTAATTCCTCGTCAGCTCTTTCTCTCCTTGAATGACGTCCATGAGGGTAGACATCGTGACGTCCTGCCCTACCTCATAGAACCTCTCCAAGAACAGGCGTTTGAAGCCAGCGAAGGAATGGATGCAATTGTCCGGCAGGTTGCGGTACCAATCGAAGGCGACTCCTTCCAATGCCCCAATGAATAACCGTGTCAGGATAGCGTCATCATGGGGCAGATGGTCGATAGTGACCTCGAAGTAAGTGATGTACCGACTTGCTGAGGTCTTGCCATCATAGGGGTTGATATTGAACGGCTTATATCTTGGTGGGAATGGAACATCCCTCCATTCAGCAGGATATGGTTGCCGTATTCTGAAGGCTTGAGAGTTTTCTCTGGCATGGAACATGGCTCGGAGCTCTTGAACTTCTCTCCTTACTTCTCGGGTCTCATCTGTCGCAGTCGGAGCCGTTACTTCGGGAGGATTATTGCCCGGGTTTGGTGCCGCCGAATTTGAATCTACGTTTATTGGGGGACCCGTGCTTGTCTGGCCAGGTGTCACCCTCTGCAGATTAGGAAGTGCCGCTTTGATCTCGTCTACAGACTTGACCAAGGCGTACAATATGGCCTCCAAAGTGTCGATGCGCTGGCGATCACCGGAACCGCCTTGATTGTTGTCTGTCATGAACATCGTCTTCACATGAGGAGTAACGGAAGGAGTGGTGGAGGATGTACCCTCCGAGTCGTACCCGTGCATCGAGAAATCATCAGGATATGTGGAAATGTTCTCTTCAGGTTCAGACTCGGAAGGAACACTACCCCCAGCTTCGGAGCTTGCTTCATCTAGGATGTCCTTGGGGACGTCGGTATCTGTTGTATCCGTCGGAGGATTTGCTTCCTCCAGTCCGTATTCCTGGAATGTCGGATTGTCGTGGATGTTTGGAGGAGTGCTACCCCCAGTTCCGACGACCCCCAATGTTGCAGACGGCGAACTTCCTACTGCAGCAGTTTTCGTCTTCGAACGGGTGTGTTGAAATACTCCAGTGGAGGATAACCCTTTAGACGACGGTTTCTTAGCTGCAGTAGTTGACACTTTGGGCTGGAGATGCTCGTTTTCTTACCTCTTCCCTTGGCAAGAACTTTCTGCACGGACTTGCAGGAGACAACAGGAGGTGCCTCGTCTTCTGAGCTCGGGTGATGTAGTCTTTGGAAGACGGATGGCCGGTCTTCCGTCACCGCCGCGTTGCTGCAACAGCAGTTGACGATGATCTGGGTGCATTGATGTCCGTGTGAGGGCTCTTTACACCCCGAAGCTCCTTCTCTTTTCTTGCATTTGTGGAGGATAACCTCACGTAGGTCAGAGGATCCACTTTGTCTGTTTGCCGCCGGGGGCTGGACTTGAGTGGTTTTATACAACTTTCCATCAGAGGCCCACGTGATAATCAGCGGGACGCCCCGATAGTCAGAGGTTGGGGTAGTCGTCTGGACTTGATGAGCCCGCGCTGCCCTAGACTTCCTCCTTTTAGCACTTGTGGGTGCGTAATAGGAGGAGTCTAAGTCGAATACCACAGAGTCTGGATTATCATCCAGAGAATGATCAGAGTCAGGACCGCATGAGAGCCGGTCGAAGACTGATCGAGAGAAGCGTGGGACGGATGCTATGCGGCTAGCATTGGGTACAGTGCAGGCTGTCTGCATGCGGCTGTCTTTTGTTGTAGGATGAGTCTTTATACGGTTAGGAGTCACGACCGTGCAGGCTGACCGTATACGGTTGGCATCTGTGGCCGCATGGGTTTTCTGCAAGCGATTGACTTTAATAGCCGCATGAGTCTCATCCGTGCGGTTGGCAACTGTAGCCGCATAAGTTATGCGGCTGACAGATGTGGCCGCATGAGTTTTCTTTATGCGGTCGGCGGTTGTAGCCGCATGGGTTTTCTCCCTGCGGTTAATACTCTTCTGCGGCTCGGATCACGTAGAGTTCCTCTTTGCCCCTGCAAGTCCAGCATCATAGTATTTTCTTCTGCCGGACTTGGGGACAGCAGAGTTGTCTACGGTCTGAAGTGGGGCGCAGGGGAGTCTTTCTCGCCATCTTGAGCAATAGAGAGCACCCCATCAAGGGCTTGCGGAGGAGCAAATAATTTTGGCCTCCACTCTTTGTGAGCCTTTATGGCGCGGGTGCACTTCTGGACCGGGCCAGTGCTACCTTCAGAGAGCATCTCTTCGAACGCCTGTTGGTCGAAGCGTACGACCATCTTCTGTTGTGTAGAGCCAAGTTTGGCTGCGTCCGATTGCGTCACCAACTCCTCAACCGTGGAGAAGTTAGTCCCCAGCAGAGTCGCCATCGTGTTTGCCATTGATGGTAAAAGTACAGAACAATTATCGGAGGACTGAACTTAGACTCACAATACAAACTCGCTCGTACAAAGAAAGCCTAGGGACGAAAACCTAGGTACAGCAGTCTAAGTACGATTGTTTATTTTAGATTCTGGGGGGTGACGATAGAGGCTCGGGAAAGTGACGGCCGCTCTGCCTTACTCCTTGGACGATCGGTACGCAGCCTTGACTCGGGGAAGATCTGCTTGGTCGTTGACGAAGAAATGCCTTCTTGCTCTCTCTCTGATTGCTCTCCGGGCTTCTCTCTCTCTGTGTATATTCTCTCTCTGACTATGGGGGAAGTCTCTCTGTGTATACGTATTCTTCTCTGGCTTCTTTTTTTGTATATCTCTCTATATCTCACAAGGGAATGGCACCTTGCTATTTATAATAGTGGGATGTGATCGCTAGGGTTGCCAATGATTAGCTCTTGGAGATGGCGGCGGCCTGGGGATTGATCAATCCAGGCCGTTCGTTTCTGATTGTGACGAATCAGAACCATTAAGGGTAGATTACACCAAATCCCCATTAGCAATTAATGCTGATTGGCATAAATCTTTCTTATAATGATTCTCTCATATCTGCAAATAAATCAAATTTATTCTCCTGCCACGTGCCCCAGATCATTAGGATTCGACCCGATCTTGGATTGCCATAAATCTGGGAGATTGATCGGCTGAGGACACGTGTCCTGAGTGCCAATGGTAAGACTGGAACCGCATGCAGATTGGACCGCATGAGATTTGGGCCGCATGAATTTTGGGCCGCATAAGACTTGGGACACGTGTCAGGACTGTCTGGGCAGTGGCCCCCTCCTTCAGACTTCTGAACTATATGATGAGCCGTATGAACCGCATAATGGTGTGTCTGCTTGAGCCGCATAGGCATGATCTTCTTGAGCCGCATAGGGATGATTCCACTCGAGCCGCATGGGACAGCTTCACTCTGAACCGCATGGGAAGTCTTCACTTCGAGCCGCATAAGCACACCCACGTGGCAGGGCCACGTGGCATTTTGTTGTTCACGGGGGATCGTGTCAGAGATTTCTTTCTCTTCCCTAGAGATTCATCATCATGACAGAGTCATAATTACCTGCTTTGGTGTCAGGTCTGTCAACTTTTCAGAGGGTTCAGCCGTCAAAGCAATTAATACAGCATGGATCGGAGGGAAGCACTGTCACGCCACGTGTCTTCTGAACCGCATGGAATGCCTCCGGCCGCATAGCTCCTTATGCCGCATGACTCCCTGAGCCGCATGCGTTTTCTGAGCCGCATGGGTCTTTCTTGGCCGCATGAGTCAATTTCTTTAGTATTTTCCATGCTTCTACAGTGGTGGTGGTAGCTAGGTCGGGGGCTGCGGGGGTTTAAATAGAGGGGTTAGGGCGGTCGTAGGTCGGTCGGTCTGGCCGAAAATGGCGGCGGGTCGTCGGGCCAGATGGCCGATCGATCGTGGGGAGGAGTGGGTAGAGTTATGGTTTAGCACTTAGGTCCTTAGGAAATTAGGATTTACGAATAGGTCCAAACAGTGTCTAATTGCAATTAATAATTGCACAATACTATAATAACAATTTAATAAATTGTATTATAATATAAAACAATTCTAATAATTACAAAGTGATATTAAAACATTCAAATAAATTGCAAAATGATATTTTTAATATATAAAACTCATTTAAAATCATTTAGAAATTCTAGAAAAATTCCTAAAAATCTTAATAATTATTTTAAGGCTGTAAACGACATTAAAAATTAATTAACACTAAATAAAAATGAATTTTGAAAACAGGGGCTTACAAGTCTTCCCTTCTTGAAAAATTTCGTCCTCGAAATTCACAAGGATTGAAGACCCTACAATATTCTAACATAGCAAACAATGCAACAAAATGACTAAGGCTGCGATCGAAACTAACCTCTAAGGTGTCAAGCGGGAACGGGTGGTTCCCTCGCAGCGGTTGGATCGAACAAGTAAGGGTATCTCTCCCTCATGTCCGACTCCCTCTCCCAAGTAGATTCACCTGGGGAGTGACGGCTCCAAGCTACTCGTACTAGGTGTATAACCTTGTTCCTCAGCCTCTTCTCTCTCCTGTCTAATATCTCCACCGGCTGCTCAGAAACTGTAAGGCTCGGTCCGACTTCCAACTCTGAATGATCTAGCACATGATTGGGGTCTGGAACATATCTCCTCAGCTGAGATATGTGAAAGACGTCATGAACTCCTGCTAGATTGGGTGGAAGTACAATCCTGTAAGCTACCTCTCCGATCCTGCCAAGTATCTCGAATGGCCCGATGTATCTGGGGCTCAGCTTCCATCCTCGTCCGAACCGGATCGTCCCTCTAGTAGGTGATATCTTCACTAGCACCATATCACCGTCTGCGAACTCCATCGGTCTGCGACTAGCATCAGCCCAGTGTTTCTGCCTATCCTGAGCTACTCTGAGCCTGTCTCTGATCATCCCGACTTTCTCTGCTGCATCCGTAATCATCTCTGGCCCAAGCATAACTCTGTCTCCAACATCATCCCAAAAGAGCGGTGTGCGGCATCGTCGTCCATAAAGCACCTCGAAAGGAGACATACCGATACTGGCTTGGTAGCTGTTGTTGTATGAAAATTCTACCAAGTACAGATGGCTCTCCCATGATCCTCCGAAGTCCAGCACGCAGGTCCTCAGCATATCCTCCAGTGTCTGTATTGTCCTCTCGGACTGCCCATCTGTCTGCGGGTGGTACGCCGTACTAAACTTGAGCCTGCTGCCCAACTCCTCCTGCAAGCTCCTCCAGTAGTGGGATGTGAATCTGCTGTCTCTGTCTGACACGATGCTCACCGGCACTCCGTGTAGGCGAACTATCTGCTGCATGTATAGTTTTGCCAACTTCTCGGTGGAAAGCCACACCTTGAAGGATATGAAGTGCGCACACTTCATCAGCCTGTCTACGATGACCCAGATGGCATCCTTCCCTCCTTGGGAACGAGGAAGCCCTGAAACGAAGTCCATCGTAATATGTTCCCACTTTCACTCGGGAATGGGTAACGGCTGCAACAAACCAGCTGGCCTTTGGCGCTCCGCCTTGACCTGCTGGCAAACTAGGCATCTCGAGATAAAATACGATACATCCCTCTTCATCCCGTGCCACCAAAGATGTTCCCGCAAGTCATGGTACATCTTGTTAGCACCAGGGTGAATAGAATATCTCGATCGGTGCGCCTCCTACAAGACTACCTCTACTAGCTCTCCCTTCGGTACGCACAATCGGCTGCCATGCCTCAAGGATCCATCCTCTGCTATAGTGAAGTCATCCAGCAATCCAGCTAACGCCTGGGGTCGAAGTCTGTGAAGGCTCTCATCTGTAGACTATGCCTCCCGGATCTGCTCCATCAAATCTGACTGAATGTCAAGTGCCATCATCTGTACCACTGATCCCGGCCGAACTAGCTCGATACCGAGCTTCTTCAGATCCTCCCACAAATGCCGATCAATCATCAGGTACCATGCCATCGGATGCCTGCTCAGCGCATCCGCCACCACATTTGCCTTCCTAGGGTGATACTATAAATCGATGTCGAAGTCTTTCATCAACTCCAACCATCGTCTTTGCCTCATGTTCAGCTTTTTCTGCGTGAACACATACTTCAAGCTTTTGTGGTCAGTAAAGATTTCCACACGCTCTCCGTATAAGTAATGTTTCCATAACTTGAGTGCAAAGATCACCGCAGCTAACTCGAGGTCATGGGTAGGATAATTCCGGTCATGAGTCCACAACTGCCTAGATGCATAAGCAATTACTTTCCCATGCTGCTGTAGGACACATCCTAGCCCCTTTCCAGAAGCATCACTGTATATGGTGAAACCTCCAGAACCTGAAGGTAAAGTCAGAACTGGAGCGGTCGTCAGCCTCCTCTTCAGCTCCTCAAATGCTGTCTGGCAGTCCTCTGACCAAATGTACTCTGCGTCCTTCCGTGTCAGCTTCGTCATGGGTTCAGCTATCCTAGCAAAGTCCTGAATGAACTTTCTATAATAGCCTGCTAAACCCAGAAAGCTCCTGATCTCTGAAACTGACGTCGGAGCCTTCCACGTCTCAACTGCAGCAATCTTCTTGGGATCCACCGAGATTCCATCTCCAGTGACTACATGGCCGAAAAACTCCACTCGGTCTAAAAAGAACTCGTACTTCGGCAATTTGGCAAACAATCTCTCCTGCCTCAGAATCCCCAAAACTATCCGCAAGTGCTCTGCATGCTCCTCTGGCGTCTTCGAGTATATGTCACTCCCCGATCCTGGAATACGTATTTTAATACGTAAACCGATAAACCGTATCTACCTTGTATTTATACTGTATTTATATGCTATATTTCTTCATGTATTTCCCAAAAATATTCAAAAAAAATATTATTTCGTAATTTATTATCTGCAATTGGGCCTACAGTTTTGACTCATTTGGGGAACCTATTCTTGGTTCACCTTGGTTCATCATGAACCCATGGGTTCAAGATTCTATATAATAACTCAACTCATTCTCTCTCCTCTCATTTATTTTCTCTCATTTACTTTCCTCCACCAACCAAGGCAAGTACCAACTTGTTCAAGAGATGGATCCATAAATATTGTTGATGTTTTCTTACAAAATTATTTGTCAAAATATGTTCTTCTCCTCATTCTATACTAGTTTAGAACTTGAAGTTTTCCATTTTGAAGCTTTAATCTTTGTAGATCTAGGTTTTAGCCATTTTCGGATTTTCTTGGTTTTGATCTAGCAAACTTTATTATTTTTAAGTTTTGATGGTTCCATGTTGTAGAGAATTTTGTTCTACCCCATTTTGACCTAAGGAAGTTCCGATTTGGGCTCCGGATGAAGGTTTTGTGTAGTTTGGAAGCCATGGTTGCTTGGCTCCTCTTCTCGGTCAAGTGGAGAAGAAGAGCAGTACTTGACCGCATGAATCTTCATGCGGCAAGTCTCTGGCCGCATGGCCTATCCAGCCGCATGAGACTCGTTCGAGCTCAGCCGCATGGAAAGTCCTTCGCAGCCGCATGAGACTCGTTCGAGCTCAGCCGCATGGAAAGTCCTTCGCAGCCGCATGAGACTCGTTCGAGCTCAGCCGCATGGAAAGTCCTTCGTAGCCGCATGAGACTCGTTCGAGCTCAGCCGCATGGAAAGTCCTTCGCAGCCGCATGAGACTCGTTCGAGCTCAGCCGCATAGAAAGTCCTTCGCAGCCGCATGAGACTCATTCGAGCTCAGCCGCATGGAAAGTCCTTCGCAGCCGCATAGCCTTGTTCAGACCCAGCCGCATGAGCCCCTGTCGCATGGACTTCATACGGCTAGCCTTCGCAGCCGCATGAGTTCTTTTGCACCCAGCCGCATATGCGCCACTGTTTTGGGCCGCATAAAGCTCATCCGTCATCCAGCCGCATATGTATCGCCCATGCTCAGCCGCATAAGGCTTCGTCTGATCCTAGCCGCATATGCTGTTGAACCCCGGCCGCCTCGCGATTGCTCCCTTCGCAGCTGCATACGCTGACATCCCTTCGTCCGCATGAACCCGACCTTCCGCCGCATGCGCCTTGGGGCTCTCTGAGCCGCATGAGCGTGTAGTCCCAGCCGCATGAACCAGTATTGACCCGGCCGCATGGACTCACTCGCCTTGGGCCGCATGGACTTTTGTGCCCTATATTGTTACCTTATTATTGTTATTATTATTATATATATATATTATATGCCCATTTTATATCCTTACGCCTTTTGTCCCGAGCATGATATGAGCACTAATGTGACCCCGGAGAACAAAGTGTTCCTACCTGATACATGTACATGAATGTCCCAGTTCTTGTTCATGCTCGACAAAAGACTCGTAACTCCACGTGGCATATTTGCAATGAAGCATTACACTAAGGAGGGTAGAACATATTGACATACTGATTGACATGGATCCTCTTTAGGGTACTCGTACTAAAGTACGACCGTAGGAGGATAATCATGCAGGCCACAGCATATGAGTCCAAGATTTCACCTAGGGTTAAACTAGGCAACTAAATATACTAGATACATGGGGAGGGCAAAATCCCGAGATCGTGTTACACCAGCCGCCTTGAGATGCTGTCTTGACACGCCGGCTGGTCTCCACGGATACTGTGTCATCTGCAACGAGTGGATGACTGTATCCGATTAATTCCTGCTACATATTATATGTTTTAGCAAGGTGGCCTTGCGAGGGACCTGTGCTCAATCATACCTGTCTACGCGAACCCCTGGGTTGGCTAGCCTTGCTGGAAAGATACGATCTGAGGATTTTCTAATAACATGACGCGAGGATAACCTCGTTCCACTAGAAACGCGTAGACTTGATTGGCCGTGAAAACGACTTGCTTGTATCCTATTACCTTTCGTGAGTAACTGAGGGAAGCGGACTGTCATGGTACGTGATCCAACCCATGTTCTTGTTTGATTGTTGGGTTGGTTATCGTACTATGATAGGCTGTGGACCGAAGTTATGAACGGAAGACTTATTCTGGTTGTGAAGTGCTACTTCTGTGAATGACCGAGGAACATGGTTTATCGTGGTACATGATCCAACCCATGTTCTTGTTTGATTGTTGGGTTGGTTATTGTGCTGCGATAGGCTATCGATCGAAGTCACGATCAGGAGATTTTATTGTCTATACCTTTTAACTTATGCGAAAGTTATAGAGTACGACGCGTCCCGACTCCATGCGACACCTTTTGTCCTTGTTTGGTTGTAAGGGTGCCATATGGGTTCGAGGATGTGGCGTTACCCTATAATGGTAGCATAAGTATTACTATTATCATTCATTCTATTAACTGGGTTTAGTCTTAACTCTTGTGCCCCTTTGGCGGTACTTGCTATTCGGGGCTGACCCCGCTGGTTTTGTTTGGCCAGATCTCGTAGCAGAGCCAGAGGACACGATCTTCCTCCCTGACATCCATGGTGCATACTAGGAGCATGGCAGTTCGGGGACTCGAGTGGGTTCCTTCTCCACCACTCCTGCTTATACTTTTGCGGCATTTAGCCACCGGCACCTGTTAGCCGGATTACTTGATATTTTGTGTCAGTACATAATTGTAATTAAACAGACTGCAGCTGTGTATAATTTTGTACTCCTGACTCTCCGAGATAGCTAAATTATGAAGCTAGTCTCTCATGATCATTTTGATACAGCGTCGGGGATGCCTTACTGCTTTATCTTTAATGTTCATCTTTTGCTGATGTGATTTGATTGATTGAGACATAGAACTCTGTGGGACCATAGGAGACTTGATTGTAGCATGTACCCCCTAGTCTCTCGACAGCCACGATCGCCGTATGACGTTACGTACCTCATATGGTGTAGCTGGCCTAGTCCGTCTCCGTATTTCGGTACTGGGGCGTGACAAGGTTTTAGTGGTGGCCCATGCAGGTCTAATTTTCAGACTTGTGGGGTATTGCAAATTATTAGGAGTCTCAATCAAAACTTGTTCCCCTTGAAATTCTGTTTCGAACTCTCTGTCCTTGCCTTGATCTCTAACTTGACTTGCATCCTCGAAATCTTCCTCGTCCGGACTTGATAATCTTATATTCTTCTCTATAGGGGTGCTTCATTCTCAGTAGCAGGTGAGGCCCATGAGGAAGAGCAGCAAGAGCATGGCTCGACTGGGCAGCAACAAGGGAGAGAACCTTCTCCAGTGCAGGCACGAGCAGAAATGGAACCAGAGGCAGTACAGCCGCAGGTTATTGAAACTCCAGCAGCACCAGCAGCAACGGCAGTACCAGACGCCGTAGCACTCCTGGAGATCATCCGGGGGTTTCTTGTCACTAACCAACAGCAACAGACTCGGCAGCAGGAGCAGAACGTGTTGCTGAACCAAGGGATTCAGTTAGCTCTTGAGAGGAGTGCCGGGGTTGACTCGGGAGCATCAGGAAGGTTCCGTCGCTTGAACCCGAGGTATTTTGATGGCACGGAGGATGCCATCACTGCGGATGCATGGATTCAAGACATCGAAGCCATTCTTGTGGCAGCCAAGGTTCCAGATGATGAGAAGGTTGATCAGGTCAAACTGGTACTTCAGGATCTTGCCCGCGACTGGTGGGCATCAGAAGAAGTTGGTACAAGACACCCTGTTCGTTGGACCACCTTCAGTGACAGATTCAAGGCCAAGTATTTTGGCGTAGTAGCGATATGAGCTCCAGCAGAAGTTCATCAGTCTCAAGCAAGCAGGCAAGACCGTAGATGGGTATGCAGCAGAGTTCTGCAGATTGTGCCGATTCGCGCCAGCAATGGTGGCAACGGAGCCAGAGAAAGCTATGAGGTTCCAGCAGGGACTTCATTTGGAATTATTGCAGCTTGTGGAAGGACACGACTACCAGACATTTGATGCTGTCTTGACGGCAGCCCGGAGGTACGAGCTTACCCAGCAGAGGTTGGCATCGAGGACAGGAGGTCAGAAGAGATCTCATTCCCAGGTTGGAGGAGGAGCAATGCAGCGAACATCGGCACCAGCACCCGGTGTACGTATTCATGATGCAGGAGCGCCGCGGAGGACGGCCGTGTCAACTAATACAGCGCCAGTTCGGCATCAGCAGCCGAGGAACCAGCAACAGCGTCAGGGAGCACCCCAGGGCTGTACATTCTGTGGGAAGACAGGGCACACGAGGGAGGTGTACCGGTCAGCGAATGGCTTACACTTGAGGTGTGGTAGTTCAGACCACCGTATTTCTACTTGTCCTATGATGCAGAGGCCAGGAGGGCCAGCTCAGCAGTTTCCAGCATTGCCGGCTCCGGCGGCAACCCCGAGTGGAGGACCAGTATTAGCAGTAAGGCCCCTAGCCCAGCGTCTACCAACGCAGGCTCAGATGTTCCGCCAGGCACAGGAAGCCGAAGGCCCTCAGAGGCAGCAACAGCATGGTCGAGGAAGGCCGCAACAAGGGGCTCCGCGGGGCCAGGCTCTCACATTGACCTTGGGAGAGGCTCTAGCGTCTAGTGACGTGGTGGCAGGTAAAATTCTCGTCACCTCATTTCCCGCTGTAGCATTATTTGATTCAGGTGCTACTCATTCATTCATCTCTGCACAATATGCTATACGGATTGGACTAGTGTTTGAGGCATTGCCAGAGAGGATGGATATACTCACCGGCAATAGGCTCGTAGAAGTGAGCAGAGTGCGCTTTTCATGTCCGGTAGTGGTGTGTGGGCATTTATTGCCCGCATCATTGATTGAATTCCCTATGGGGAATTTTGATGTTGTTCTTGGCATGGACTGGTTGAGAGACAGTCATGCGACCATTGATTGTAGAGGAGGTAGGGTCATATTCAGCATTCCTGGGATGGAGCAGTTCATCTTTACTCGAACCTTGAAGAATCAGGCCGGAGGCGTCATCTCAGCAGCAGTGTCAGAGCCAGGACAGATTCCGAGAGTGGTCGAAGATTTTATCGATGTCTTCCCTGATGAGCTCCCAGGGATACCCCCAGTCAGAGAGGTAGAATTTAGCATTGAGTTGAACCCTGGAACGAGGCCTATTGCAGACAGAGTTTACAGAATGTCGCCGTCAGAACAGGATAAGTTGTATCAACATGAAGAAGAGTTAAAGTCTAAGGGATTCATCCGAGACAGTAAATCGCCCTGGGCCGCGCCAGTGATTCTAGTTTCCAAGAAGGATGGGTCAACGAGGATGTGCATCGACTACCGCAAGCTGAATGCAGTAACAGTAAAGAATAAGTACCCGCTACCAAGGATTGATGACCTGTTTGACCAGTTGAGCAAGGCCAGCGTCTTTTCTAAGATCGATCTTCAGTCGGGATACTATCAAGTAAGAGTCCGGGAGCAAGACATACCGAAGACAGCATTCAGATCTAGATACGGGCGTTATGAGTTTTTAGTAATGCCCTTTGGACTAACCAACGCACCCGCAGTATTCATGGATTTAATGAACCGCATCTTTTTGCCGTACTTGGATAAATTTGTGGTGGTGTTCATAGATGACATTCTTGTCTATTCCAGCAGTGAAGAGGAGCATGGGAAATATCTTAGGACTGTCTTGCAGACATTGAGGGAGCATCAACTTTATGCGAAGCTCGACAAGTGTGAGTTCTGGTTAGATCACATTTCGTTCCTGGGGCATGTAATTTCTGGGGCAGGAGTGTCAGTAGATCCGAAGAAGATTGAGGCCGTAGAGCATTGGCCAGTCCCGAGAACGGTTGCAGAGGTGCGAAGTTTCTTGGGATTAGCTGGTTACTACAGAAGGTTTGTGGCGGACTTTGCCAAGATCTCTGCGCCCTTAACGCGTTTGACGCACAAGGACGTGGAGTTTGTTTGGTCAGCTAGCTGTCAGGCATCATTTGAAGAATTGAAGAAGAGGTTGATCTCAGCCCCGATCTTGACGCTTTCGGTAGGAGTGGGAGGCTTTACAGTATATTGTGACGCATCTGGGAAGGGTCTTGGATGTGTATTGATGCAGCATGGAAAGGTGATAGCATATGCGTCTCGGCAGCTTCGAGACCATGAGAAGAATTACCCGACTCACGATTTGGAGTTAGCAGCTGTGGTGTTTTCACTCAAGTTGTGGAGGCATTATTTGTACGGGGATCCGGTAGAGATTTATACTGATCATAAGAGTTTGAAATACGTATTCACGCAACGAGATTTGAATATGAGGCAAAGAAGATGGTTAGAACTGCTGAAGGATTTTGATTTAGATCTTCAGTATCATTCAGGCAAGGCGAATATAGTTGCAGATGCACTGAGTAGGAGAAACAGTGCCTTTATCCTGACCTCGCAGAAGCATATTTTAGAAGACCTTCAGAGTATGGGAATCGAAGTAGTTTTGCCAGGGGATATAGGAAGAATGACCAGTATGCAGATTCAGTCAACCTTAGTAGAGAGGATAAGGGCAGCACAAGCAGGAGATCCACAGATTCAAAAGTTGCGGTCGGAGTGTGAATCAGGCCGTAGGAAGGAGTTAGTGATTCATAAAGATAGTACGCTCAGGTTTGGAAACAGACTCTGTGTACCGAGTGGAGACCTTCGGCAAGAAGTTATGTCCGAAGCTCATAGTTCTATTCACTCCATTCATCCCGGAGGAACGAAGATGTATCGAGATATCAGGCAGTTCTTTTGGTGGAATGGCATGAAAAGAGAGATAGCGAGATTTGTATCCAAGTGTCTGGTCTGTCAGCAGGTGAAAGCCGAGCAGCAGAGACCAGCAGGGTTGCTCCAGCCGCTTCCTATCCCAGAATGGAAATGGGAGCACATCACGATGGATTTTGTGACCGGTTTACCTAGATCCCCGGCTGGCAAGAATGCAGTCTGGGTAATAGTAGATCGACTCACGAAGGTCGCTCATTTCCTTCCCTTCCGAGTTGGACAGACTACTGAGCAGTTAGCAGAAATGTACATGAAGCAGATAGTAAGGCAGCACGGTGTTCCAGTTAGTATAGTATCAGATCGGGATACGCGGTTTACTTTCCATTTTTGGCGGAGCTTACACCAAAGTTTGGGAACCAAGTTGAGATTCAGTACTGCTTATCATCCACAAACTGACGGACAATAAGAAAGAACCATTCAGACGTTAGAAGATATGCTACGGGCATGTACCTTGGATTTTGGCGGATCTTGGGAGGATCACCTTCATCTAGTGGAGTTCTCCTATAACAACAGCTATCAGGCTAGCATTCAGATGGCCCCGTTCGAAGCATTGTACGGAAGGAAGTGCAGGTCCCCTTTGGCATGGGACGACGTTGGAGAACGAAAGTTGTTGGGACCAGAGATGATCATACAGACTGTGAAGATAGTAAAGTTGGTCAGAGAGCGCCTTCGAGTTGCGCAGGACCGACATCGTCATTGGGCAGATCAGCATCGTAGGCCTCTAGAGTTCAGAGCGGGCGACCAAGTATTTCTGCGGATTTCACCTACTCGGGGTATCATCAGATTTGGAACCCGAGGAAAGCTTAGTCCAAGATACGTTGGTCCTTTTAAGATTCTCGCTCGGGTAGGCGATGTGGCTTATCGACTTGCCCTTCCGCCTTCGTTAACTGGCATACATGATGTGTTTCATGTGTCCCAGTTACGTGGGTATGTCCCAGATCCGAGTCATGTCCTCGATCATTCTGAGTTAGTCGTTGGTACCGACCTAACTTACGAGGAACAACCCGTATCTATTTTAGACCGGCGAGAGAAGGTACTCAAGAATCGGACGATCAGCCTTGTCCGTGTTTCTTGGAACCATCACTCTCCGGGAGAGTCAACCTGGGAGCGCGAGGACGAGATCAGATCTCGGTATCCGCATTTGTTTGACTGATAAGATATATTTTTGTACCTTATTGACACGATTCCATGCTTATCTGTACCTGCTTGTTTTGTACTTGGTGATGTATGATAATAACTGCTATGATAGTTAACTTGTATATGATTGTGCCTTGCTTGCCCTGATTTTACTATCCTGTCTTGGCTGGAATTCCGAGGACGAAATTTTTCTAAGAAGGGTAGAGATGTCACTCCCCGATCCTGGAATACGTATTTTAATACGTAAACCGATAAACCGTATCTACCTTGTATTTATACTGTATTTATATGCTATATTTCTTCATGTATTTCCCAAAAATATTCAAAAAAAAATATTATTTCGTAATTTATTATCTGCAGTTGGGCCTACAGTTTTGGCTCATTTGGGGAACCTATTCTTGGTTCACCTTGGTTCATCATGAACCCATGGGTTCAAGATTCTATATAATAACTCAACTCATTCTCTCTCCTCTCATTTATTTTCTCTCATTTACTTTCCTCCACCAACCAAGACAAGTACCAACTTGCTCAAGAGATAGATCCATAAATATTGTTGATGTTTTCTTACAAAATTATTTGTCAAAATATGTTCTTCTCCTCATTCTATACTAGTTTAGAACTTGAACTTTTCTATTTTGAAGCTTTAATCTTTGTAGATCTAGGTTTTAGCCATTTTCGGATTTTCTTGGTTTTGATCTAGCAAACTTTATTATTTTTAAGTTTTGATGGTTCCATGTTGTAGAGAATTTTGTTCTACCCCATTTTGACCTAAGAAAGTTCCGATTTGGGCTCCGGATGAAGGTTTTGTGTAGTTTGGAAGCCATGGTTGCTTGGCTCCTCTTCTCGGTCAAGTGGAGAAGAAGAGCAGTACTTGACTGCATGAATCTTCATGCGGCAAGTCTCTGGCCGCATGGCTTATCCAGCCGCATGAGACTCGTTCGAGCTCAGCCGCATGGAAAGTCCTTCGCAGCCGCATGAGACTCGAGCTCAGCCGCATGGAAAGTCCTTCGCAGCCGCATGAGACTCGTTCGAGCTCAGCCGCATGGAAAGTCCTTCGCAGCCGTATAGCCTTGTTCAGACCCAGCCGCATGAGCCCCTGTCGCATGGACTTCATGCGGCTAGCCTTCGCAGCCGCATGAGTTCTTTTGCACCCAGCCGCATATGCGCCACTGTTTTGGGCCGCATAAAGCTCATCCGTCATCCAGCCGCATATGTATCGCCCATGCTCAGCCGCATAAGGCTTCGTCTGATCCTAGCCGCATATGCTGTTGAACCCCGGCCGCCTGGCGATTGCTCCCTCCGCAGCCGCATACGCTGACATCCCTTCGTCCGCATGAACCCGACCTTCCAGCCGCATGCGCCTTGGGGCTCTCTGAGCCGCATGAGCGTGTAGTCCCAGCCGCATGAACCAGTATTGACCCGGCCGCATGGACTCACTCGCCTTGGGCCGCATGGACTTTTGTGCCCTATATTGTTACCTTATTATTATTATTATTATATATATATATATATTATATGCCCATTTTATATCCTTACGCCTTTTGTCCCGAGCATGATATGAGCACTAATGTGACCCCGGAGAACAAAGTGTTCCTACCTGATACATGTACATGAATGTCCCAGTTCTTGTTCATGCTCGACAAAAGACTCGTAACTCCACGTGGCATATTTGCAATGATGCATTACACTAAGGAGGGTAGAACATGTTGATATACTGATTGACATGGATCCTCTTTAGGGTACTCGTACTAAAGTACGACCGTAGGAGGATAATCATGCAGGCCACAGCATGTGAGTCCAAGATTTCACCTAGGGTTAAACTAGGCAACTAAATATACTAGATACATGGGGAGGGCAAAATCCTGAGATCGTGTTACACCAGCCGCCTTGAGATGCTGTCTTGACGCGCCGGCTGGTCTCCACGGATACTGTGTCATCTGCAACGAGTGGATGACTGTATCCGATTAATTCCTGCTACATATTATATGTTTTAGCAAGGTGGCCTTGCGAGGGACCTGTGCTCAATCATACCTGTCTACGCGAACCCCTGGGTTGGCTAGCCTTGCTGGAAAGATACGATCTGAGGATTTTCTAATAACATGACGCAAGGATAACCTCGTTCCACTAGAAACGCGTAGACTTGATTGGCCGTGAAAACGACTTGCTTGTATCCTATTACCTTCCGTGAGTAACTGAGGGAAGCGGACTGTCATGGTACGTGATCCAACCCATGTTCTTGTTTGATTGTTGGGTTGGTTATCGTACTATGATAGGCTGTGGACCGAAGTTATGAACGGAAGACTTATTCTGGTTGTGAAGTGCTACTTCTGTGAATGACCGAGGAACATGGTTTATCGTGGTACATGATCCAACCCATGTTCTTGTTGGATTGTTGGGTTGGTTATTGTGCTGCGATAGGCTATCGACCGAAGTCACGATCAGGAGATTTTATTGTCTATACCCTTTAACTTATGCGAAAGTTATAGAGTACGACGCGTCCCGACTCCATGCGGCACCTTTTGTCCTTGTTTGGTTGTAAGGGTGCCATATGGGTTCGAGGATGTGGCGTTACCCTATAATGGTAGCATAAGTATTACTATTATCATTCATTCTATTAACTGGGTTTATTCTTAACTCTTGTGCCCCTTTGGCGGTACTTGCTATTCGGGGCTGACCCCGCTGGTTTTGTTTGGCCAGATCCCGTAGCAGAGCCAGAGGACACGATCTTCCTCTCTGACATCCATGGTGCATAATAGGAGCATGGCAGTTCGGGGACTCGAGTGGGTTCCTTCTCCACCACTCCTGCTTATACTTTTGCGGCGTTTAGCCACCGGCACCTATTAGCCGGATTACTTGATATTTTGTGTCAGTACATAATTGTAATTAAACAGACTGCAGCAGTGTATAATTTTGTACTCCTGACTCTCCGAGATAGCTAAATTATGAAGCTAGTCTCTCATGATCATTTTGATACAGCGTCGGGGATGCCTTACTGCTTTATCTTTAATGTTCATCTTTTGCTGATGTGATTTGATTGATTGAGACATAGAACTCTGTGGGACCATAGGAGACTTGATTGTAGCATGTACCCCCTAGTCTCTCGACAGCCACGATCGCCGTATGACGTTACGTACCTCATATGGTGTAGCTGGCCTAGTCCGTCTCCGTATTTCGGTACTGGGGCGTGACAGTATATCAGGATGTCGTCGATAAACACTACGACGAACTTATCCAGATACTGGTGAAATGTCTTATTCATCAAATTCATAAAGACAGCTGGCACATTTGTGAGACCAAATGGCATTACCAGAAACTCGTACTGCCCGTACTTCGTGTTGAACGCCGTCTTCTGGATGTCTGCTGCCCTAACCTTCACCTGGTGGTACCCGGATCTCAAGTCTATCCTGGAAAATACCTTCGCCCCGCTCAACTGGTTGATCAAATCATCTATCCTGGGCAGAGGGTATTTGTTCTTGATAGTGATGGCATTCATGGCCCGGTAGTCAATACACAACCGGACTGTACCATCCTTCTTAGGCACAAAAAGAATTGGTGCTTCCCATGGAGAAGCACTGGATCGAATGAAACCCTTTTTCAATAGGTCATCAATCTGCTCTTTCATCTCTATGGCCTCCTTGGAATTCACTCTATAGCAAGCCCGGGATACTGGTGATGAACCCGGCACTAAATCTATAGTGAACTCCACATCTCTGTCAGGCGGAAGTCCTGGAAGATCCTCTGGGAATACATCCATAAACTCCCTAATGATAGGGTGTGGCGGTGCTGCGTCCCCGACTGTAGCACAACAGTTCGGCTCTAGGCTGATCTCCGGCCCTGTCCTTCTGACACTGAATAGTGCTGTGCCTGGGGGACTGAACAAAATACTACCTCATAGCAATCTATAGATGCATGGGCATAGCTAAGCCAGTCCATCCCCAATATGATATCATACCCGGGGAGTGGCATCACAAATAATCGTCCCTCGAACTCTCTCCCGGCTATCATAATAGAGCATCTATAGCTAGCTCTAATAGGCACTGGTCCTCCTCCCGTCATTACTCTACTAATCTTCGCAGTAGGTGTAGATACTAAGTGATGTTCATGCATGAACTCTAATGACAGGAAGCTATGAGATGCACCAGAATCAAACAAGCATAGAGTTAGAAAAGTATGCAAATAAACATGACCTGTGATGACGTCAGCTAAGTAATCTGGCTCCGAAACCTGCTCCGGCTCCGGCTCAAGGGCTAGACTATAAACCCTCCCCTGAGGTCCCTTCTGCTGCTGCAGATGCTGCCCGAACCTCTGCTGCTGAGTCGGGAGTGGTCCTCTAGTCTTCGCTACTGGGCACTCTCGAAGCTGATGGGTGGCAGACCCACAAGCCAAACACTGCCCCAACTTCTTCCTGCAGATGGAAGCGTCGTGGCCTACCCTCTTGCAGAATGCACAAAAACCTCCCTTCGGCTGCTGTCGGGGTCCCAGGGCTCTAACTGGCGGGGTCGGGTGATGCGATGTAGGAGGACGGTAAGTCTGCTGGGGCGGCATCGGTGCTCTCTGCTGGAAAGCCTGACGCTTGGACGGTCCCTCATGATGTACAGAAGCCGGCCTCTTGTATGACAGAAGACGCTCCTCGATGCTCCGGGCCAACTCCAGGCTCTGGTAGTAGTCAGTCGTGTCGTTCGCCACTATAAGAATGCCAATGTCTGGAACTAGACCATGGCAAAACCTACGGGTCATCTCCTCTGGATCAGCAACCAGACTAGGAGCGAAATGGCTCAGACGACTAAACTCTGCCGTATACTCATCAGCAGAACGGTTCCCCTGCTGGATGTTCTGGAATCGTAGCCCCATGGCTACTCTAGCAGTGGTCGAGAAGAATTTCTTCTTGAACTGGGTCTTGAACTGATCCCAAGTGGCTCTACCCCTCGCAAACAACGGCTCATTCCGGAACCAGACTCCTGCTAGGTCTATCAGCAGAAATCTCGCTGCCTCGACCTGGAGGTCATCCGGCATCCTAACTCCCAGAAGCTTCCTCTCTACTGAATCTAGCCAGTCATCTGCTACTACTATGCCCTCTGTCCCTAAGAACTCCTTGGAATTCAGACCCATGAAGTCCTTGATCATCCCCGCTCTCTGCCGTGGCTCTACATGTGGTGGGACCACGGGACGTCCCTCAGAACGCTCCATGCTCTGGCGGAGTAGGGTAGTCTGCTCCTGATGGGTTGTTAGGAACCCCTGAATCAGTGTGAGCAGCTGGTTCCCGTCGAGTGTGACGGAAGCCTGGGTAGGTATAGTGATAGGGGGTGGTGGAGGTATCGGGTCCTGCTGGGCCTGGGACGTGGAAGGTGGTGGAGGCATCTGGGTCTGTGGATCTGTGGAGTGGGGAAATATGGTAGGTGGAGGTGGGGGTGTATCAGTCGACTGGTCAGCTGACTGGATAAGGAGGGCCCCATTCTCGGGGGTAACATACTGGGACGAACGAGTAGGCACCATCTAATAAAAGGAAAAATAAAAAGGACTTATAAGGACTTGTTTAACGTAAGCAATCATAGGCAAGAAAATCTAATTATAATAGCAAACATGTGATGTATTTCCTATGTTACAATCCGAGCATTCCTCTAGGTGTTCTAAGCGTCATTCCTAATGCTGTCTAATTATCTTAAGTTCCTAATTGCAGGCATGCTTGGTACAATAACGTAACCAAACAATTTAGTCGAGACCTGCATGGGCCACCACTAAAAACATGTCACGAACCGCTACCCAAATTGTTGGGCCAGGTCGAGTCATGCCCAGCCTACGTTGAGATAAAACGTAGTAAGCTGTTCTAAAGACAACAGGATAAGACTAAATGTGCTAACAGTTCTATAAGTGAAGAATAATCATAAATGCTCCAAACACAAAAGTCGTCGTATATAGTAAAATGTCCAAGTACAAGTGAACTGAAATATAAAACTGGATACATGTCCAGTTACAAAATATGTAGCCTAATATATGACTACACTAAATATCCCAAACAGCTAAACAAACTAGACGAGTCTCCCCGCAGGAACATCCTCGTATGGCAAAGCCGGGTCCTCGGCAGTATCTCCATAATATGTATCGCAGAGTAACTCCTTCTCAGTAAGGACACCTACAACGTTATCCTGTCAGGACGGGAGCAAGTACTAAATCTAACAAACATATAATACTGATCATGTGATGAAAAGGAAATGACATATCATGTTGGTTTAGTTTTAGGTACATTTTATCATGGCAATAGATATACATTTTAAAGTTTAAAACTGTAGTAGGTGAGTGATCAGTCAATAGGTAATCAGGATGTACAGTGGTACATATCAATTTTCTGATGTGCACATACGTACACATAACGGCATCGGTGTATATCCATACACAAATACGGGACCAGACATACGACACAGATACATATAGAATGTAACGGTGCTCGATAAATACATACGGAGAAGGGGGTCATGATCACGTACACTACTAGCAGTTTCTCCTTAACCCGTTATTTAAGCATGTAAGAGATATGAGATATGGTATAAACATGGTAGAGACTGAAAGTAATACAACATGTAAAGTTCTAACTTGCTACCCCAAGGATCAGCATTTAACATGGTTGGTGAATCACAGTTTTATGGTTTATAGCAGTATGTAAAGTTCGTAGAAAGTACTTGCCTCTAGCAAAGCAAAACGAAACAAGCTGCGATAACAGTGCTATGGATGTCCGGTAACTCGTCACTGTAGAAGTAAATACAATAACTTAGCTTTTACACTAAACTAAAACACTAGGACACTAATTGGTGAAACACGACTTATGACTGGGCACCTAGCCAAAATGATGACTTTGGCATAGAAGACCAATATGGGATGACACACTACTTTAACTAACTTTCTAGGGTCTTTACACTAGTGAGGGGTGGGGTTCAACACGGCTAAAACTCAAAATAACACAAAAAGCTACAAGTCGTAATTAATCAATAAATAAATCAAATGATCATTGTGTTCTAACAATTTTAGAGATAGACAAAAAGCCTAGTTTTACTTAAAGTAAAGTGATCCTTGTTAATCATAGAAATTTATTATAATTTTTCTGGAGTTTATTTACCAGTACAAATATTTTATAAAAATCAGTTTTCCTAAGTATACAGAAAAGGAGTTTTGGTTCCATTTGCCAAACTAGTGGCAAAACTGTAATTTAAATACTATAAGAATTATACTAAATTAGCTAACTTAACTTAGTATCTAAATACTATTTTTCCATAATTTTAACAATACTTTAAGTATTTTTAGAAAATCAAAAACAGCATTGCACACAATTGAAATTAAATAATTAATTATCTGCGTATTTTGTCCATGTATATAATTTGAACCAAAGTTCAAATATAGGACCCAAGGCTATGAATCAAGTCCAATATGACTTGTACAGGTCTTGAATGTGTGAAACACATTTGGGCCCAAATACCCATGCTAGGCTTGGACACCAAATGGTTGCAGTAATTTAAATATACTAAAATACAATTTGGTAATAGTGCAAAATAAATATTATTATTTTAATATGGTAAAATTATATAAAATAAATATATACATACATATGTTGAAAGTACATATATCTATGTATAAGGAAAATACTTAATTTATAAAGTATATATATATATATATATATATATATATATATATATATATATATATATATATATATATATATATATATATATATACAAAATATATATTTATAAAGTATATATTTTGTATACAAAATATACAAAATATATATACAAAAAATATATATATATATTATTTTTATTATTAAGTGTTTTCTTATATATATATATATATATATATATATATATATATATATACAAAAAATATATATATATATAAGAAAACACTTAATAATAAAAATAATATATATATACACATGAAAATATATACATATATATATAAAATTTACTAACTATAAAATATATATACATATATATAAAATAATGTCAAAAACAGCATATACATATATATATATATATACTAATATATATATACATATATATATATATAAAGATATATATATAAAACTGAAAAAGAAAAAGAAAATAAACAGAAAAAGAAAACAGAAAGGAAGAGGGGGCTCGAACCCGAGCGCGCAGGGGGGGGTTTAACACGGGTCGGGCTGGCCAGGGGGTCAGCCCATCAGTTGTGTTAGGGGTTAGGTTTAGTTTAGTTTTATTTCTGTTTAGGTTAGATTATATATAAAAAAAATATCGGTCCTGTGTCCAGACAGTTAAGGACACAGGTATCTACGTGTCTGTGCTATGCACGACACGTACGAGCTCAGTCTCGTGTGTCCGAGCACAGCACTAAGTTCGTCGTGTCCTGGCGAGTCTCGTGTGTGAAAATGAGACACGCACGACACGATTCGGGTCCCGTTACCTACGTGTCCGACTTGCTGGGGGTGTTTCGAGGAGGTTGGACGGCGACGTAGGCGTTGTGGCGGTGGCGCTTCGGTGGCGCTGGGCGCGGCTCAGCGCGACGCGTCTGATGGTGGTGGTTACGGGCGGTGGTGCTCGTCGGTGGGGCTGGGCGGAGCAGATGATCGGAGTTAGGGTTACGGTTAGGGTTTTTGGGGAAAAACGGTGGTGGCTGGGTGGTCGTGGGGCGTTGTGGTGGTGGTAGCTAGGTCGGGGGCTGCGGGGGTTTAAATAGAGGGGTTAGGGCGGTCGTAGGTCGGTCGGTCTGGCCGAAAATGGCGGCGGGTCGTCGGGCCAGATGGCCGATCGGTCGTGGAGGGGGGAGTGGGTAGAGTTAGGGTTTAGCACTTAGGTCCTTAGGAAATTAGGATTTACGAATAGGTCCAAACAGTGTCTAATTGCAATTAATAATTGCACAATACTATAATAACAATTTAATAAATTGTATTATAATATAAAAACAATTCTAATAATTACAAAGTGATATTAAAACATTCAAATAAATTGTAAAAATGATATTTTTAATATGTAAAACTCATTTAAAATTATTTAGAAATTCTAGAAAAATTCCTAAAAATCCTAATAATTATTTTAAGGCTGTAAACGACATTAAAAATTAATTAACACTAAATAAAAATGAATTTTGAAAACAGGGGCTTACAAGTGTTCCCTCCTTGAAAAATTTCGTCCTCAAAATTCACAAGGATTGAAGACCCTACAATATTCTAACATAGCAAGCAATGCAACAAAATGACTAAGGCTGCGATCGAAACTAACCTCGAAGGTGTCAAGCGGGAATGGGTGGTTCCCTCGCAGCGGTTGGATCGAACAAGTAAGGGTATCTCTCCCTCATGTCCGACTCCCTCTCCCAAGTAGATTCACCTGGGGAGTGACGGCTCCAAGCTACTCGTACTAGAGGTATAACCTTATTCCTCAGCCTCTTCTCTCTCCTGTCTAATATCTCCACCGGCTGCTCAGAAACTGTAAGGCTCGGTCTGACTTCCAACTCTGAATGATCTAGCACATGACTGGGGTCTGGAACATATCTCCTCAGCTGAGATACGTGAAAGACGTCGTGAACTCCTGCTAGATTGGGTGGAAGTACAACCCTGTAAGCTACCTCTCCGATCCTGCCAAGTATCTCGAATGGCCCGATGTATCTGGGGCTCAGCTTCCCTCCTCGTCCGAACCGGATCGTCCCTCTAGTAGGTGATATCTTCACTAGCACCATATCACCGTCTGTGAACTCCATCGGTCTGCGACTAGCATCAGCCCAGTGTTTCTGCCTATCCTGAGCTACTCTGAGCCTGTCTCTGATCATCCCGACTTTCTCTGCTGCATCCGTGATCATCTCTGGCCTAAGCATAACTCTGTCTCCAACATCATCCTAAAAGAGCGGTGTGCGGCATCGTCGTCCATAAAGCGCCTCGAAAGGAGACATACCGATACTGGCTTGGTAGCTGTTGTTGTATGAAAACTCTACCAAGTACAGATGGCTCTCCCATGATCCTCCGAAGTCCAGCACGCAGGTCCTCAGCATATCCTCCAGTGTCTGTATCGTCCTCTCGGACTGCCCATCTGTCTGCGGGTGGTACGCCATACTGAACTTGAGCCTGCTGCCCAACTCCTCCTGCAAGCTCCTCCAGTAGTGGGATGTGAATCTGCTGTCTCTGTCTGACACGATGCTCATCGGCACTCCGTGTAGGTGAACTATCTGCTGCATGTATAGTTCCGCCAACTTCTCGGTGGAAAGCCCCACCTTGAAGGGTATGAAGTGCGCACACTTCGTCAGCCTGTCTACGATGACCCAGATGGCATCCTTCCCTCCTTGGGAACGAGGAAGCCCTGAAACGAAGTCCATCGTAATATGTTCCCACTTCCACTCGGGAATGGGTAACGGCTGCAACAAACCAGCTGGCCTCTGGCGCTCCGCCTTGACCTGCTGGCAAACTAGGCATCTCGAGATAAAATGCGATACATCCATCTTCATCCCGTGCCACCAAAGATGTTCCCGCAAGTCACGGTACATCTTGTTAGCACCAGGGTGAATAGAATATCTCGATCGGTGCGCCTCCTGCAAGGCTGCCTCTACTAGCTCTTCCTTCGGCACGCACAATCGACTGCCATACCTCAAGGATCTATCCTCTGCTATAGTGAAGTCATCCAGCAATCCAGCTAACGCATGGGGTCAAAGTCTGTGAAGGCTCTCATCTGTAGACTGTGCCTCCCGGATCTGCTCTATCAAATCTGACTGAATGTCAAGTGCCATCATCTGTACCACTGATCCCGGCCGAACTAGCTCGATACCGAGCTTCTCCAGATCCTCCCGCAAATGCCGATCAATCATCAGGTACCATGCCATCGGATGCCTGCTCAGCGCATCTGCTACCTCATTTGCCTTGTCGGGGTGATACTGTAAATCGATGTCGAAGTCTTTCATCAACTCCAACCATCGTCTTTGCCTTATGTTCAGCTCTTTCTGCGTGAACACATACTTCAAGCTTTTGTGGTCAGTAAAGATTTCCACACGCTCTCCGTATAAGTAATGTTTCCATAACTTGAGTGCAAAGATCACCGCAGCTAACTCGAGATCATGGGTAGGATAATTCCGCTCATGAGTCCGCAACTATCTAGATGCATAAGCAATTACTTTCCCATGCTGCTGTAGGACATATCCTAGCCCCTTTCCAGAAGCATCACTGTATATGGTGAAACCTCCAGAACCTGAAGGTAAAGTTAGAACTGGAGCGGTCGTCAGCCTCCTCTTCAGCTCCTCAAATGCTGTCTGGCAGTCCTCTGACCAAATATACTCTGCGTCCTTCCGCGTCAGCTTCGTCATGGGTTCAGCTATCCTAGCAAAGTCCTGAACAAACTTTCTATAATAGCCAGCTAAACCCAGAAAGCTCCTGATCTCTGAAACTGACGTCGGAGCCTTCTACGTCTCAACTGCAGCATTCTTCTTGGGATCCACCGAGATTCCATCTCCAGTGACTACATGGCCGAGAAACTCCACTCGGTCTAAAAAGAACTCGTACTTCGGCAATTTGGCAAACAATCTCTCCTGCCTCAGAATCCCCAAAACTATCCGCAAGTGCTCTGTATGCTCCTCTGGCGTCTTCGAGTATATCAGGATGTCGTCGATAAACACTACGACGAACTTATCCAGATACTGGTGAAATGTCTTATTCATCAAATTCATAAAGACAGCTGGCGCATTTGTGAGACCAAATGGCATTACCAGAAACTCGTACTGCCCGTACTTCGTGTTGAACGCCGTCTTCTGGATGTCTGCTGCCCTAACCTTCACCTGGTGGTACCCGGATCTCAAGTCTATCCTGGAAAACACCTTCGCCCCGCTCAACTGGTCGAACAAATCATCAATCCTAGGCAGAGGATATTTGTTCTTGATAGTGATGGCATTCAAGGCCCGGTAGTCAATACAGAACCGGACTGTACCATCCTTCTTAGGCACAAAGAGAACTGGTGCTCCCCATGGAGAAGCACTGGATCGAATGAAACCCTTTTTCAACAGGTCATCAATCTGCTCTTTCATCTCTATGGCCTCCTTGGGATTCACTTTATAGCAAGCCCGGGATACTGGTGATGAACCCGGCACTAAATCTATAGTGAACTCCACATCTCTGTCAGGCGAAAGTCCTGGAAGATCCTCTGGGAATACATCCATAAACTCCCTAATGATAGGGTGTGGCGGTGCTGCATCCCCAACTGTAGCACAACAGTTCGGCTTTAGGCTGATCTCCGGCCCTGTCCTCCTGACACTGAATGGTGCTGTGCCTGGGGGACTGAACAAAATACTACCCTCATGGCAATCTATAGATGCATGGGCATAGCTAAGCCACTCCATCCCCAATATGATATCATACCCAGGGAGTGGCATCACAAAGAATCGTCCCTCAAACTCTCTCCCGGCTATCATAATAGAGCATCTATAGCTAGCTCTAATAGCCACTGGTCCTCCTCCCGTCATTACTCTACTAATCTCCGCAGTAGGTGTAGATACTAAGTGATGTTCATGCATGAACTCTAATGACAGGAAGCTATGAGATGCACCAGAATCAAACAAGCATAGAGCTAGAAAAGTATGCAAATAAACATGACCTGTGATGACGTCAGCTAAGTAATCCGGCTCCGAAATCTGCTCCGGCTCCGGCTCAAGGGCTAGACTATAAACCCTCCCCTGAGGTCCCTTCTGCTGCTGCAGATGCTGCCCGAACCTCTGCTGCTGAGTCGGGAGTGGTCCTCTAGTCTTCGCTACTGGGCACTCTCGAAGCTGATAGGTGGCAAACCCACAAGCCAAACACTGCCCCAACTTCTTCCTGCAGATGGAAGCGTCGTGGCCTACCCTCTTGCAGAATGTACAAAAACCTCCCTTCGGCTGCTGTCGGGGTCCCGGGGCTCTAACTGGCGGGGTCGGGTGATGCGATGTAGGGGGACGATAAGTCTGCTGGGGCGGCGTCGGTGCTCTCTGCTGGAAAGTCTGACGCATGGACGGTCCCTCATGATGTACAGAAGCCGGCCTCTTGCATGACAGAAGACGCTCCTCGATGCTCCGGGCCAACTCCAGGCTCTGGTAGTAGTCAGTCGTGCCGTTCGCCACTATAAGAATGCCAATGTCTGGAACTAGACCATGGCAAAACCTACGGGTCATCTCCTCTGGATCAGCAACCAGACTAGGAGGAAACGGCCCAGGCGACTAAACTCTGCCGCATACTCATCAACAGAACGGTTTTCCTGCTGGATGTTCTAGAATCGTAGCCCCATGGCTACTCTAGCAGTGGTCGAGAAGAATTTCTTCTTGAACTGGGTCTTGAACTGATCCCAAGTGGCTCTACCCCTCGCAAACAACGGCTCATTCCGGAACTAGACTCCTGCTAGGACTATCAGCAGAAATCCTGCTGCCTCGACCTGGAGGTCATCCGGCATCCTAACTCCCAGAAGCTTTCTCTCTACTGAATCTAGCCAGTCATCTGCTACTACTATGCCCTCTGTCCCTAAAAACTCCTTAGGATCCAGACCCATGAAGTCCTTGATCGTCCCCGCTCTCTGCCGTGGCTCTACATGTGGTAGGACCATGGGACATCCCTCAGAACGCTCCATGCTCTGGCGGAGTAGGGTAGTCTGCTCCTGATGGGTTGTTAGGAACCCCTGAATCAGTGTGAGCAGCTGGTTCCCGTCGAGTGTGACGGAAGCCTGGGTAGGTATAGTGATAGGGGGTGGTGGAGGTATCGGGTCCTGCTGGGCCTGGGACGTGGAAGGTGGTGGAGGCATCTGGGTCTGTGGATCTGTGGAGTAGGGAAATATGGTAGGTGGAGGTGGGGGTGTATCAGTCGACTGGTCAGCTGACTGGATAAGGAGGGCCCCATTCTCGGGGGTAATATACTGGGACGAACGAGTAAGCACCATCTAATAAAAGGAAAAATAAAAAGGACTTATAAGGACTTGTTTAACGTAAGCAATCATAGGCAAGAAAATCTAATTATAATAGCAAACATGTGATGTATTTCCTATGTTGCAATCCTAGCATTCCTCTAGGTGTTCTAAGCGTCATTCCTAATGTTGTCTAATTATCTTAAGTTTGTAATTGCAGGCATGCTTGGTACAATAACGTAACCAAACAATTTAGTCGGGACCTGCATGGGCCACCACTAAAAACATGTCACGACCCGCTACCCAAATTGTTGGGCCAGGCCGAGTCATGCCCAGCCTACGTTGAGATAAAACGTAGTAAGCTGTTCTAAAGACAACATGATAAGACTAAATGTGCTAACAGTTCTATAAGTGAAGAATAATCATAAATGCTCCAAACACAAAAGTCGTCGTATATAGTAAAATGTCCAAGTACAAGTGAACTGAAATGTAAAACTGGATACATGTCCAGTTACAAAATATGTAGCCTAATACATGACTACACTAAATATCCCAAACAGCTAAGCAAACTAGACGAGTCTCCCCGCAGGAATATCCTCGTATGGCAAAGCCGGGTCCTCGGCAGTATCTCCATAATATGTATCGCAGAGTAACTCCTCCTCAGTAAGGACACCTACAACGTTATCCTGTCAGGACGGGAGCAAGTACTAAATCTAACAAACATATAATACTGATCATGTGATGAAAAGGAAATGACATATTATGTTGGTTCAGTTTTAGGTACATTTTATCATGGCAATAGATATACATTTTAAAGTTTAAAACTGTAGTAGGTGAGTGATCAGTCAATAGGTAATCAGGATGTACAGCGGTACATATTAATTTTCTGATGTGCACATACGTACACATAACGGCATCGGTGTATATCCATACACAAACGCGGGACCAGACATACGACACAGATACATATAGAATGTAACGGTGCTCGGTAAATACATACGGAGAAGGGGGTCATGATCACGTACACTACTAGCAGTTTCCCCTTAACCCGTTATTTAAGCATGTGAGAGATATGAGATATGGTATAAACATGGTAGAGACTGAAAGTAATACAACATGTAAAGTTCTAACTTGCTACCCCAAGGATCAGCATTTAACATGGTTGGTGAATCACAGTTTTATGGTTTATAGCAGTATGTAAAGTTCGTAGAAAGTACTTGCCTCTAGCAAAGCAAAACGAAACAAGCTGTGATAACAGTGCTATGGATGTCCGGTAACTCGTCACTGTAGAAGTAAATACAATAACTTAGCTTTTATACTAAGCTAAAACACTAGGACACTAATTGGTGAAACATGACTTGTGACTGGGCACCTAGCCAAAATGATGACTTTGGCATAGGAGACCAATGTGGGGTGACACACTACTTTAACTAACTTTCTAGGGTCTTTACACTAGTGAGGGGTGGGGTTTAACACGGCTAAAACTCAAAATAACACAAAAAGCTACAAGTCGTAATTAATCAATAAATAAATCAAATGATCATTGTGTTCTAATAATTTTAGAGATAGACAAAAAGCCTAGTTTTACTTAAAGTAAAGTGATCCTTGTTAATCATAGAAATTTATTATAATTTTTCTGGAGTTTATCTACCAGTACAAATATTTTATAAAAATCAGTTTTCCTAAGTATACAGAAAAGGAGTTTTGGTTCCATATGCCAAACTAGTGGCAAAACTGTAATTTAAATACTATAAGAATTATACTAAATTAGCTAACTTAACTTAGTATCTAAATACTATTTTTCCATAATTTTCACAATACTTTAAGTATTTTTAGAAAATCAAAAACAGCATTGCACACAATCGAAATTAAATAATTAATTATCTGCGTATTTTGTCCATGTATATAATTTGAACCAAAGTTCAAATACAGGACCCAAGGCCATGAATCAAGTCCAATATGACTTGTACAGGTCTTGAATGTGTGAAACACATTTGGGCCCAAATACCCATGCTAGGCTTGGACACCAAATGGTTGTAGTAATTTAAATATACTAAAATACAATTTGGTAATAGTACAAAATAAATATTATTATTTTAATATGGTAAAATTATACAAAATAAATATATACATACATATGTTGAAAGTACATATATCTATGTATAAGGAAAATACTTAATTTATAAAGTATATATATATATATATATATATATATATATATATATATATATATATATAAGAATGAATTTTGAAAACAGGGGCTTACACTTACTAAGAATCAAGCCCTGCCAAGTCAAGGCAGCCAACATTGCTGCCCCTGCTTGTTGCTGCTATCCATTGAATTTGGCAAGGCAAATGCCAAACCCTCACTGTCAAGCTCAAGGCAATGCCGGAGCCTACTGCTACCCTGCTGCAGGACCTAATGTACTACCAAGGCCAAGCATTGAAATGATGCTACCAGGAAAGCAAGCCAGGTCAGCCCAATGCCAACTTGAAACAACTCTAATGTAGGGTCCCTCATATAATCCTTCACTCTCTCTTAACCTCACATACATATTGGTAAACTTCCTAGGATATCTAAATGAGATAACTCACAAGTCCAAACATAACCCAACTCAGGTAAACTCATTACCTGTCATGAGTGCAAGCCTAAGTTTCAGTTCAGTTTCCTGAACCCGTTGACAGAAAACCCCCAACAAAATTCCCAAATTACTAACTCCAATGCAAAAATAAAACCAAAACTAACCTAACAATCTCCTATCAGCTAACAGTTATGTGGGTGACTAATCTAACAGTTAATAAAAACAAATTTATAACCAAAAATTCAGTTTTCAGTTCATGTATCAGTGATATAACAGTGCATACAGAATTTCGAGAATTCAAACCCAATTAACCATCTAAATTACAAATAACAGGTTGGTAAATAGTGTTACACATGTGAGGGTACTAGTTAGGGTCTTCGTGTCCAAGAACTGGACACGAATCGTGTCCAAAAATACCACACGAACACAACACCCAACCGTGCATACGAAATCATCGATCACGCATGCACGCGTGTCCCGCGCGTGACACAGGCCACGTGGTGACACGTGGCCTTGCGTACACGTGCGCCAGGGGTTGGGCTACCCCTAGGACCGCCTGCACAGTGACCACGACGCGTGTCGTGTCTGTGTCAGCTGCGTATCAGTGCGCAAACTGTGCGCGCACAGCATCCCGCGCGTGGCTCGTGCGACCAGTGCGGGGGCGATTGTGCCACGCACACTCCACGAGGTGCTCCCAAATTTTGGGAGCACGGTCGCAGACATTGCCCCTAGGCTCACACAAAAAATTATGTCTCGACGTGTCCTGTATCATGAGTTCTAGCCCCCGATAGGCAGGACACGGCCTACGGGCTCATGCAGCGTGTCCACGTACAAAAACACGACACAAAAGGACACAAAACACTAGGACACCTTCACAAAAGTTAAAGTACACATCAAGATCTACAAATCCATGTAATTACATTTCAAAAATATGAAAATAAATTCCTATGTGGCATTTCTACAAACACCTAGTGTATCACTATGATACGTGTCCGATATGGACACGAAATGGACATGAATCGTGCCTAATTTTTGGGGACAGCTAGGAAACCCTAAAACCTAACCTTATATGCAAAGAAATCAGGAATAACTATGAGTTTAGATGATTTACCTATTGAGTATCAAAACTCAAGAAAAGCTTCAAAGAGGGGATTCCAAATGGTAACTCCAAATCTCCAAATTGCATACAAACTGAGGTGCTCCTCCAAAATCAGTATATAAACATAAATTAGATCCTATTGCAAAAGACTAGGACTAAAAAGGAGCTAAAATGAATTAATTAGGAATTTCTAAGGTTGGGGATTTACCTCTTCCTAAACTTGAGATCTATTTCCAAGAGAGGCTAACCCTAAATGAAGGAGGCATTAAATAGGGGTGGGAATCCCTAGGTTGGCTGCCATGGGTGGGCTAGGATTGGTCTTGGGCTTAATTCATGGGCCTATGGCTTAAACACTAGGCTTTAAATTGCTAAGTCATAAGTCATTGACTTAAACCATAAGTCATGAACTAACTTCTCTTAAGTAATACTTCCTACCTTAAAACTAATTCCCAATGACTAAAAGTAGGTTAACTAGAGTTAGACTAGGGTCACCAACTAGGGTTAGTTCTAGGTTAGTCTACAAGTCTCAACTAGTCATGACTAACACAACACATAGCAATATTTAATTAATATTAAAATCACACAAATTTCCATAAATCATAATAAATTCAAATAAATCCTAAAATGCCCAAAATACCCTCTAGGCTATAATGTACTAGTCAAACATCCTAATCACATGGCTAGGCTCTAAGGTTACACTAGTCAAACACCAAAATCATAAGTCATGATCTAAAATAGTTTTAAAATGATTAAAAATCACCAAAAATCATATTATCATTTAAATATCATAATTAAATAAATTAAAATACAAAATTTCAAAAATTACTCTTATTTTAGAAACTGGGTGTTACAGGTGCAGAGAAGTTGGAAGGCAATCGAACACAATGTCATGATCCGCTACCCAAATTGTTGGACCGGGTCGAGCCATGTCCAGCCTACGCTTGGTTAAAACGTAGTAAGCTGTTCTAAGAATAGACAATAAAGGATCTAAGCTGCTAACAGTTCTAATATCACATTTAAAAGGTTCATCACTGTAGAAGCATGGAATTTCACGACCAGAAATCCTATGCGCCAAACACTACATGCGCCAGGGAGCTCAGACAAAATACTTGACACAGCAAAACAAAAGTATAGACATTGAAAGAGGATTTTTATTTGCATATAAAAGTCTATTACATGTCTAGAAAAGGCTGTACAAAGGAGAACTTCTACAAAAAGAAAAGACCCTAAGTCTACAGCCAGGCGCAGCTGTCATCATGCGCTCTTGAACAGGCGTATCTCACCATGCGCTCTCAGTCAGGCACATCCCACCATGCGCTCTTAGCCAGGCGCATCCTTTCAGCAGCTCAGTTATGTGCATCCTCAGTTATGTGCATCCCTTCATCCTCAGTTATGTGCATCCCTTCAGCAGCTCAGTTATGTGCCACCCTTCTAGCCAGGCGCATCTCAGCATATGCGCCATCAAATGCTTCGACTAATGAAGCATTTATTGAACAGAACGAGGGCGGCAATCAACCCTTAAGCTGGAGGAAGAGCTCCCCAAACCAAGGAAGAGGAGAGCACCGCAATCAACCTGCGACTAAAGGAGCAGCTTTCAACCTAACCAGAATGGGCAACACCCACTCTAGCAGGAGAAGGAGCTCTCCCAAAGGCCAAGGAAGATGATCGGGGCACCGCAATTCTGATCTACGGCTCTTCCAGCTTAACGGAGACGAGACTCGAGCATCCCGATCTTTGGATGCAACAGGCACCTTCCGTCTGCCTCAGAAGCCCTCGACTCCGACTTTTGGATTTAACAGTCACCTTCAAGTGCATTAATGAAGATATTGCATCGCATCTTCACCCTCGAGAGCATCTCGTCAACAGAATGTGCTCGAGTAAACAAATTCACTTCGGGAGGACGTGAGAGAACGAGAAGCAAACCCTCTCTATGCCACTATTTATAGGCCGGGCAAATCAAACCCATGCACCAAGTGACTGGCTCTCCGAATCCCGTACAATAAATTTGCATTAAATGGATGAACCTGAAGCTTCGAATTCAGCCAAGTCAAAAATAGCGATTTAAAGCACTCGAAGAAAGTAACAGTCACACCAAAAGACGTGTCAAGCGGAGCGGATGTGCCGGACATACCGCGTATCACACAAACGCACCCCTCAGCACCAAGCGCTTCACAAGCATGCGCCCCTATGCGCCTAGTGGAACGCCGATCGATGCGCCCCCATGCGCTTAGTGGAACGCCGATCGATGCGCCCACTCAACAACCCATCACCTGTCAAAGAACATTAAATGTTGAAGTCTAACAGAGTTGGCAGCACGTCCCCCGAAGACTGCAGTTGACAGCTTTTTTAGAAAACTAAGCGTCGCCGACGTCAGCATCATCATTACTTTCCTCCGACGGTTACAACCACGTGGCCGCCCAACCATCTCGTATGCGCCTCCGTAGCCATGCGCTCGAAGCTCTGCATGCGCCTCAAAAGCTATGCACCTCAGACTTTTCTCTGATCCCTAAAGACATAAGTAAAGTCACTACAGAAGCCTCGCATGCGCCTCATCAAAAGCCATGCGCCCCGAATGGTTCGTGACTCCCAAAGGTTACGAGCCAAAGTCTCCTCATGCACCCAATCCCAGGTGCATCCTACCAGATCATTCTCCACCAAATCCGAGATCTCCGAGCCATGGGCCTACGACACGTATCCTTTGACTCGATTCATCCAAGATCTCAGCAACAGAAAGATTCTCTCCCCTACTACGTGCCAGCCCACAACAGCAGCATGAAGAATTCAACTCCTCAATCAGGGCGCATCGTCCATGCGCCTCCATCAGCAATCACCACGTGGAGTCCCCGCGTCCAGGCGTATCCTATATATGCGCGCATGAGCAGCCAGCCTACAAAGCTATAAATAGAGGGATCGTCTCCTTCCAATACACACACAGACAGAGACGTCGTGCAATCATCAGCAACATATAGAGAGAGGCAGATACAGACACTCAACGTTTTCTTCCTCTCCGCAAGCTCCTGCACCTAGAGCAACCCAGATCTTCAGAGAATCGAGAACCGTCGTCAGATCGTCAACGGAGTCAATACATTACCACTCGCTTCATCGGCACAAGGGACCCAGATTAAACAAAAGTGTACTCCTAGGACTACGTCTAAGTTCTATATTGTAATACTGTTCTGTTTGTATTAAAATTACATCAAAAAATTTTAATGGCAAACAAGCTGGCGACTCTGCTGGGGACCTCTTTCTCCTCCACCAAGAAAGCTGTGTCGCAATCCGACGATATGAAGGTGGGCTCCTCCCACAAGACGCTGGTCGTACGCCTCAATCAACAGGCGTATGAGGAGTTCATTTCTGAAGGCAGTACGAGTCCTTCGAAGCGGCTGCCGAAGCCGAAGAAGACTTGCCAAATCTGGGTACGCAAGGTTGACGCCTCTGGCACCACCACCGAAGGGGATGCGCCGATCCAGCCTTCCCTTCCTGCTGACGTCCTCAGCAACCAAGATGCGCCCACCGGTGCAACGTATCTCTCGGGGAAATGTACGGCTGACCATATTCCCCAGCCATCTCCCTCTCAGGCGAGGAAGATGCGTCGATGGAGCAGGGGCACAGCTAATGTCCCGTGCATCACCTCTGATGCGCCATAGAAGGTCTCTGTCTTTGACAGACTCACTCGCTGTAGTGGCGAGGAGAATTTGGATTCTGAGTACTACGCGCCCCAGTGGCCTAGTACGAAGAAGTCCAAGGCAGCACGGGCCATGCGCCCCGAACGTGCTATGCCAGTAGCAAACCAGAAGCATGCGCTCACAATCATGCGCGCTGCTGATGGTAAGCTGTATAAGGTCGACTCAGGTGCTTCTGCGCCAGAAACGAGCCGACCTTCAAAGTCCTTGTCTCACTTGGGCGTATCTGTTGCGTTCGCAACCAAGTCGAGCGAGGCAAACCCAGTAATCTTGAACTTCCGTACCTCCTCTGGTTGTGCGTCTGAGGTTCATTCAAGTCACTTTAAATGTTGTTCCTCCACTACTGATCTGAGCGCCTGTTTGGTGTTGGATCAGGGGGCGCAGTATTCACTTGACCACCCCGGCGCTTGGCCTTGCCATGCGCCTGAAGGGGGTGCGAAGGTGGTACTCTCCTCCAACGACCTGCGTAACGTGATCACTCACAAACGCCGGTCAAGAGAGTCGACTGATAAGCACGATGCGCCCCTCACAGGGCACACTTGTGCTGTAGTCACCATCAACTACTGTTGTAAGACAGAAGTCCCACCAAGACAGTCAGTGTTCTGGCGGCTGCAATCATCGACACCCCTCCGACGTCGCCTCGGGAAGAAGGTGTCAACAAAAGAGGAGCCAGAACTAAAGGTTGCTTCATGCAATGTAATCTCTAACTTCTTGTCAGTCTGAAAGGCGACTGAAAATTCCTCGTCCAAGAGCCAGCCGAGGAAAACCAAGACAACCATCTCGTGCTCCGGAGTGTTCGAAGGCACTCGGGGGAGGAAAAAGATCTTGGAGGAAGCTGGGGGTAGTCAAGCCCTTGTTGATCCTCCTTCCGAAGACGAAGGTGTCCTCCAAAGCACAGTTGGGGTGGATCTTCATCCTCGAGGTGAAGTCAGCCTTCCGGACGTAGCTGGGGGTCGTCTAGCCCCTGTGGATCTGCATCTCAAAGACGAAGAAGTCCTTCAAGACAGGACTGGGGGTAATCAGGCCCTTACGGATACTTCTCCCGAAGACGAGGGTGTCCTTCAAAACATAGCTGGGGATAGTCTAGCCCCTGCAGATCTGAGTCTCGAAGACGAAAAAGTCCTCCAGAACATAGCTGGGGGTAGCCAAAACAAAGCTCCGGGAACAACAACTCCTTTACAGGAGAGTGAGGCCGAATGCGAAGCCTCAACCGAGCCATCCGACTCCAGCCACGTCATGACAGTCTACATGACTGGGGTTGACACTGAGTCGGATGCGCCACCAGCAGACCTTGTCCAGCGCATGGATACCCTGGAGGGAGGACTCAAAACCCTCTCTGCCTCCATGCAAACACTGACTCAAGTAGTGTTTGAGATACGGTCGGCTTTGGCCAGGGCACCGTCTACTGGTCCTGACCCAGGGGCCAATAGAGAATCAAGTGTACCACTTCAACGGGTATCCTTGGATACGGATCGCCGCGAAGCACCTCGAACGTCGGAGCCATCAAATGCTCAACTCCAGGCGGTACCACCTTCCCCAACTCCCAGCTCCACGGAAGATGTGGTGGAGATGATCAGGGACTTGCGCGAGCGCTTTGAGTCCAAGAATAGACAAGAGGAGCGCCAAAAGATGGGCATCCCCCAACCTTATCCCCTCGAATGGAACAAAGTGGTTTATCCTCCTAAATATAAACCACAAACATTGACGCCATACGACGGGAAGGACTCTCCGTGTCGCTATCTGACGTACTTCCAGTCCCAAACAGGACATCTTCCGAAGGAGGACGCGCTACTCACTAGCATATTTGTCGGGGCACTGAAAGGAGTGGCGTACGACTGGTACTGCATCCTCCCCGGCAATTCTATATCTTCCTTCGATGACTTGACACGCCTTTTCCTCGACCGTTTCTACGACGGCGGGAAGGACATGACAATGGCATCCCACATAGAGATACGCCAGAAGGAGAAGGAAACAGTTCGAGTATTCATCGAACGCTTCCGACATGCCTGCTTCAGACTGCCCCCGGGCATGCCAGAACATGCACTCCTCTCCTCCTGCAGCATGAACATGCTACCTGTAGTCAAACTCTGGCTCAACTCTACTCCTCCTCCCGACTGGAGTTCCTTGATCATCGAAGTAGAAGCAGCAGAAAAGAAGGCGTCCAATGCTCGCCTTCTGGGAGTTAGTTTCCCTGCCTTTAAGGACAAGGAGAAACGGCCTGCAGCCAACAACCCCGGACGAGAGACGAAGGGGAAATAGGCATTGACTGTCAATGCCTCAAAAGGTGCATCAGCACCCACTCAAAAGCCTCCACTTGCACCAAGGCCAAAGGAGGTTTATTCCTTCAACGATGAAGACACCCTACAACTCTTCGAGATACTGAAGCAGGGTGACAAGATCAAATTGTCGGACCCAAAGTGTCCCGATGAGATGGGGAAAGTGGACAATCCGAGGTACTGTCACTACCATCGGTTTGTCGGACACCCAACCAAGGACTGCTACGTCCTCAAAAACTACATCCAGTGCATGATCAATACGGATGTTATCTCCGTCGACTACGAGGAGAAAACGGTCTCGGCCAACCCGGTGTCACTCTAATTTGGCACCTTGCCGCCCACTACAACACAAGATGGCGTCGTCCCCATCCCAAAGGCGACAATGGAGGTAGTTAACTTACCACATACTCGTGACAACGTGAGTGGACTCATCCCACTCACCACTTCTCGGAGAGAGATCTTATGGGTTCACCCTGATCTCATCTCCGAGGTTACTCAACCGGAGGTACGCTCTGCCTCCAAAACCAAAGGCAGGAAGATCAAGTCTTGCCGTATGGTCTCTTCCTTCGCAGAAGAGGCTCTTCCTGTACAGACGCGTTCACAACAGAACGCCCAACCCGACGAAGCTGCCGTCGAGGTGGTGCCTCCTTACACCGTCCCTGCTACCGAAGAAGGGGGTCCGTCCAAGCCTCCAGCAGCTAATAAGCAGAAGCATGTAGAGGTTCGTTTCGACAGGCCTCTGCGAAAGGAGAATGCTTCGGGGCTAGCCAAGCCCCACAACTTCGACATACTGGCACAACTTGCCAGTACTCCTGCCCGCCTATCTCTGTTTGAGCTTCTTCGTCTTTCCAAATACACTCGTGAAGCTCTCTGTGAAGCTCTGAAGGATGCCGAATCATTTATCAGTCAGGTCAAGCAGCCTGAAGATCTTCCAACTACATGTGCGCACTGTTATTATGCGGATGAGGTTATCTCCAATATAACCTTTACCCAACAAGACATGCTGGTCAAGCACAACCGACACAACAGGCCGCTGTATTATACAGGGTATATCGGTTCTGTCAAGGTAAAGCGGATTCAGATCGATCTGGGGTCTTCCCTCAGCATCATTCTGAAGACGCTGCTCTCAACACTAGGGATCCCAATATACCGTCTGGCGCCCTCCAACACCACAATCAGTAGCTTCAATGCCAGCAAGAGTGAACCGCTGGGCAAAATACGGCTGAAGTGCCATATTGGTAACCTCAGAACTGAGGTCACTTGCTATGTCGTGGACGCCGATGTCAACTACAACCTCCTGCTGGGTCGTCCGTGGCTGCATGAGTACATGGTGGTGCCATCCACACTCTACCAATGTATAAAATACGTGTCTACCAATGACATCATTCGGACGGAGTTTGCAGACATCGACCCTTTCAAGGGGGTTGAAGCCTACTTCACTGATTCCAACTTGTACAAATCACCTGACGAGGAGGAAGCTAATGATGCTGACGATGAAGCAGAAATGGCAGCAGAGCCCGACATGGAGCCAGAGACGATTCCTGTCGCTCCTCTAAAAATCTGACTCAAAGGAAAGCTGCCTCAGACGTTGCCTCCCATGAGCATCAAGCTACCTGGAAAAGCAGCAACTGCTCCAGGTAGAACACCGATTGAAGCTCCCTTGAAGATACGGCTCAAGGGAAAGCCGCCTCAAACATCGGCTCCCCTTGTGGCAAAACTACAGGGGAAGGCACCAATTGCTGAAGGCGCAGTTGAGGCACCCCTGAAGGTGCGTCTTAAGGGCAAGCCGCCGCAACCATCTGTCTCATCCAAGATGCCGAAGAAGTCCCACATAGCCCTCTCGGACCCCAGGATCAAAGCTGTGGTGGACTCTCCCGATCCAATCCTAGTACTTACAGATAAAGAGCTAGGGGAATATATCTCTGCTGATGTAGATGCACCCTCTCTGGACAATGTAAGCCCGCGGGATAAAATCTCGTGTTTCATCAATAATAGAATGTCTTTTAATTATTCTAGTCTTCCACATTGGAATGCCATGTATACATTAGATAATGCTCTACGGGCGTTGCAAACACAAATAACGGCCGTCCATCATGTAAATCGAGTAGTCCTGTCCCAAGGGGCCTGTTTTGTAGTCCCGCCGTGGAGTCGGGAAGAAGAATCCATCATCTTCGACAAAGTTGAGCGTCATCAAAAACTCCCGCCACTCGAGCCAGAACCAGATACCGGCAGAATACAAGTCTATCGGTACACGGACAAGGCAAAGTACCTCATCCAAAAGATGGGTTACGACCTAAAAAGTAACAAAGGCCTGAACTACGACAAGGGTCGACGTCTTCCTCTCCGGCTTCCAACACCTAAAGGAAAGTCGCAGGACTACTATCATCGAACTCGACGGGGGGTAGGCTATGTCACGCCACTGTCAACTCCAGAGAGTTCGGAGGCAGAAGAAGTAGAACATTCTCACTCGTCCGAAGCATCAACTTGGTATTCCGATGCCAGTATCGGCTCAGTCTTCAAGAGAGTGCTATCAGCTAATATGACATCTGTACAATCTAAAGAAGATGAAGGTGAAGACCAAACGCCAGAATTCTTCGAAGAAGAACCCTGGGCTCAATGCCTAGGAGAACAGTGGGAGTCTCGTTTTGAGTTACGCGAACCCCCTACCGAAGACGAGGTCGAGCAGATCGACCTTGGGGATAGATCTTCTTCCAGACCCATCTTCATCAGCAAAAGCCTAAAAAGAGAAGATCGGGAATCTTTAATCCAGCTGGCTAAAGAATATATCGATGTCTTCGCTTGGAGCTACGAAGATATGCCGGAACTTGATCCTCAGATCGCGATGCATAGGCTCAACATCTTACCGGATGCCAAGCCTATCAAACAACAACAGCGACGCTTTTGTCCTGACATCATGAACGCTATCGATCAGAAGGTGGACAAACTCTTGACCAGCAGCTTCATCCGTAAAGAACAACACCCGGACTGGGTAGCCAACGTTGTCCCTGTCACCAAGAAGAATGGGAAGATACGAGTTTGTATCGACTTCAGGAATCTCAACACTGCTTGCCCAAAGGATGAGTTCTCGCTTCCAATCACCGACGTGATGATCGACAACACATGTGGCTTCGAATGCATGTCTTTTATGGACGGGTATTCGGGCTACAACCAGATCAAGATATTCCTCGATGACGCAAAACACACGTCATTCAGGACTCCGAAGGGGGTTTTCTGCTACACAGTGATGCCCTTCGGCTTGAAGAACGCTGGTGCTACATACCAACGAGCTATAAGTACCATCTTCCGTTAGCATCTTTGCAAAATAGTCGAATGCTATATTGATGACATCGCAGTCAAGAGCCGTCTCAAAGGTGATCACCTACAAGACCTCAAGACAGTCTTCGATCTCATGCGAGCGCATCAACTCAAGATGAACCCCGCTAAATACTTCTTAGGGGTTTCTAGCGGAAAGTTCTTGGGCTTCATTATCACGGCGAAAGGCATTCATGTCGACCCCGAGAAGACCAAAGCCATCCTTGACATGGATCCTCCGAAGAACCTCCGAGAACTTCGAGGCCTGCAGGGACGTCTGGCATACATCCGGAGGTTTATAGCAAAACTTTCCGGGAAATGTCAACCCTTCACCCAGCTCATAAAAAAGGAAGTCTCTTACGTCTGGACAGAGGAATGCCAAAAAGCTTTTGACGACATCAAGGCTTACTTAACGAGCCCGCCAGTCCTGGTGGCACCCATCGCCGGCAAACCATTTCTCCTCTACGTCCGTGCCATGGATCATTCCTTCGGCGCTCTGCTTGCTCAGAACAGCGACACAGACTATGAGCAAGCTATCTACTACCTCAGTAGAATACTGATCGGGGCCGAACACCGGTACAACCCCGTTGAAAAAGAGTGTTTGGCTTTGGTATTTACCATCCAGAAGACTCGACATTATATCTCGGGCCAGACGATTCATGTCAACTCCCGAGTCAATCTACTCAGAGTTCTCATGACGAAGCCAGGGTCATTAAATTCCTGGCTAGCTACGTGGGCGATCCTGCTAACACCATACATCATGGTGTTCGTTCCACAAAAAGTCGTCAAGGGTCAGGCTCTGGCCGACTTTTTAGCTGCACACCCTATCCCGGAATCCCCTAGACTCTATGAAGACATCCCGGATGAGGTCCAAGAATCAAACGTCACCGAAGAAAGCTCCGTCTGGCGGGTATTTTTCTATGGTGCGTCAAGAACTGGCCCCAAAGGCCAAATCATCGCAGGTGTGGGGGTAGTCTTGGTCTCTCCCGATCAGCTGGTCATCCAGCGTGCCTACTCCCTTTCGAAGCCGTGCTCCAACAATGTTGCCGAGTACAACGCTCTCATCATGGGACTCCAGCTGGCGTAACAGCTGGGGGTGGATCATCTGGAAGCCTACGATGACTCAAAACTCGTCGTTAACCAGGTCAGAGGGCAATACGAAGTTCGCCATGAAGATCTGGTTCCTTACCATGAAGTTGTATTGAACATCATTTCAACCTTCACCAAGTTCTTCATCGAACATGTAACTCGTTTATAAAATCTGGAGGCTGACGCTCTGGCTGGCCTCACAGCCTCATTAGCAGCACCCCTCGGGACTCAACACTACGTTACGATAGTTGGTCGAGATTTGGTCTGTCCTAAAAACAACCTGTGCTCACAAGTGGCCCATGCCATGTCAACAAGTGCTGGTGTTAATGTCCGAGATTGGAGGTTCCCGTTCATCGACTTTGCTGTCTACGGAATTCTTCCAGAGGACCCGAAAGAAGCCGTCTCAGTCAGGAGGTGCTCCCTTCGATTCTATTACGATACAGCTACTAAAATGCTGTACCGACGCTCCTACGATGGACTTCTCCTGCGATGTCTGTCCAACGAAGAAGCAGCCGAAGCTCTTCAAGAAGCTCACGATGGAACCTGCAGAGCCCATCAACCTGGCCCTAAGTTGCAGGATCGACTATGATGCATAGGCTACTACTGGCCAACCATGGCCGCTGACGCTGTCGACTATGCTAAAAAGTGCCATGCGTGCCAGCTTCACGCAGACTTCATCCATATACCGTCAGAACCACTACATCCTACAGTCGCCTCTTGGCCCTTCGAAGCTTGGGGCATGGATATTGTAGGACCGATCACCCCTCCTTCATCGAGGGGACACCGCTTCATCCTAGCCATCATCGACTACTTCTCCAAATGGACAGAAGCAGTTCCACTGGCGGAAGTGAAGAGCTCTAGGGTGATCAGCTTCATCAAGCACCATGTCATCTACCGTTTCGGGGTACCCCGGAGGATTATCCACGATAACGGTCCTCAGTTCATCAGCCATGTTTTTAGCAGATTCTGTGACAAGAATCGTATTCAAAACGTGGCCTCAACCGCCTACAATCCGGCAGCAAACCGATTGGCCGAGGCGTTCAACAAGACTATTGTCAGGCTACTCAAAAAAGTCATCTCATCCAATAAACACGACTGGGACGAAAAGCTCAGCGAATGCCTTTGGGCCTACCGCACAACGTTACGGACCCCGACAGGAAACACACCATTCTCCCTGGTCTACGGAAGCGAAGCGGTACTACCTCTCGAGATCCAGATACCCTCACTCCGTGTAGCAATCACAAACCAACTCACAGAAGAGGACAATCAACATCGTCGTCTGCGAGAACTGGAGGCACTTGACGAAAAGCGTCTCTTAGCTCAACAACGCATTGAACTCTACCAAGCCTGTATATCACAGGCTTTCAACAAGAAGGTCAAGCAAAGGACTTTCCAAGTAGGCGACCTGGTTCTGGCAGTCAGGAGGCCGATGGTGTTGACTCACAAGACACCAGGAAAGTTTGAGCCCAAGTGGGAAGGACCTTTCATCATAGAGACGGTATACTCAAACGGTGCTTACCGCCTCGCTAAACCCAATGGGGACTTGTTCATGATGCCCATCAACGGCAAGTTCCTAAAGAAGTACTACTCTTGACATATTTCAGACATGTACTTCCACAAAGGATCAGTGGACCCAATCATTAGGACTCACATACAATTCCCTTCTACAAAATCATATGCTTCCGGAACCCAGCTGTTCCGTGGCATCCTCCAGTAGAAGGACAACCACGTCCACATTACCTCTGAGTTGTTCCCCTATGCCCTATAAAGCGGAATCTTACACTCCGTAAGACTACGCTACCCATCATGTTTACCACGTCCACATTACCTCTGAGTAAACATCCCGTACAGACAACCCCTGCGTTGCCGTACATTGAGCGCAGAACTTCCAAGTCCACATTACCTCTGAGTAGTTTCGCGTAATCCCCAGAGTCATTCCTACCACGTCCATAATACCTCTGAGTAGGAAGATTCTGTCATTTGAATCCCATATTTGCCACGTCCACATCACCTCTGAGCAAACATGTCGGTTCTCTCGAACTTATTATCTGTACCTAAAAACCAAGGTGCGTAAAAGATAATAGGTCCACACAAATCATCAAGTTCATGACAGCAAAATAAACACACCACAAAAACTTTGTATTCTTTATTTTCAAAAAAAGAGTAAAGGATTACACCCCCCAGCAAGAGTTGCAAATACACAAAAAAAAAGAGACTACGATCCCTAAACATCCCCGGGGTTGGCCGAAAGCTCTTCAATCCGATGCCTCAAGTCTGTCGCTCGAGTCTCCACAGTCGCCAGGACCCGGCGTTCAGCTTCTTGATGCATCGCTTCTATGGCCTCAGGAGAAGTGTTATCCTCACGCTTCTCATCCAACTGTTGTCGCTGCTGAGCCAGGGTAAGAGCCCGGTGGGTGAAAGCTGCTTCCTCCTTCTTAAAGGCTACATGTTCAGCCTGGGCACGCTCAGCATCTAATAGGAGTCGGGCCCACTGGTCCTCAAGGCAGCGAATCTGGGCATCAACCTCCGTGATACTAGCGTCCAACGCAGCTCGCAACTCCACCTTCTTCTGCGTGGACTGAGACAACCGCTCCACTGCAGCTTCAGTCTCAGCTACTTCGCGTTTCCAGACACTCACGGTGGCCTGATAAGAGGACTCAATCTCAGCAATCAGCTTCTCCTTTTCTGCGTCTATCAGGACGGAGAGATTATTCTGCTGGATACGCTGAAACTCGGAAAGCAGCTGGTCCAGCTCAGTCACCGAGGCTTCCAGAATCTCAGCCATATGATCATGGCCCTGGTGGAGACGTATCAGACCGATGTGTGGAAGCGCCATGGATTTTGCCATCGTAAAACTCTTATTGGCGTTCATCACTGTCGATACACCCTTCTGCAACATCTTGTACACTGCCTCAACGATGAATTTCACGTACTCATCCGCATCCGCCAACACTTATGGTGTCACGGCAGGAGTTGGAGGAGCTACCCTGGATGGCGGACCTGAAAAAGACCCGCCGATCTCAATCTGTGAGGTTTGAACATCGACCTCAGCAGACTCTCCCGCACCAGGAACTTGAATTCCGCTACCAGCACCAGATGCCAAGAGTGCAGAAGGAGTTGGGTGGGGTGTCGATATCGTCCCCCAAGTCGAAGAAGCAACAGAGGGCTCTTGCATCAGCAAGCCCTTGCCCTTTCCCGTCTCAAAGGGACTATCAGCATCCGGAGCTGCCTCCTCCACCACCGAGGCACGATCTGTAACCAGCGCGGAGCCTTCTTCTGGCAAGCTAACCGGATCAGCTCCCGTTTCCTGGCGAGGCACGTCTTCTGGGGTTGGGCTCGGCAGACGAGTCTCCCCCGCATCATCGAATCCCTCCACGGGGACCAAATCTGTCGCTACCTCCCGGTCGGCAGCCACCTCAGCCTCCATTGCTGAGCCTGGGGTAGGGCTCGGCAACGCTACAGCCGACCTCCCCGCATCATGATAAGGAGGGGAATCAACCCTCTCCTCTGTTGCAGTCACGTCTGTTGTCCCCGCAACAGACTCACGCATCTCTGGAGGAACTTCATCCGAAGACGACAAACTCCACTCCACCTCTTCATCTGGAAGCCCCGTATCTGCTGGACCCTCAACGTCCAAGGCCCCTACGACTGCTTGCACCATCCCGGAGATTGCTGCAACCTCAGTGTCTCTTCCGACATAGTCTGGAGATACTAAAATCTCCGTAGGAACAATATCTTCAGGATTCTCCTCCCTTGGAGACATTACCATCGGAGGAATTCGCTCATCAGAGGAGCTTGCCATCTCCTTCGGTTTACTGACGCCCGGTTTCGAAATACGGGTCTTCTTCTTCGACTATCCCTACAAGAAAAAAAAATACAGTTCACCAAAATGACAAGATGAGCCAGATTGCGGAGGACTCTTTACCTCAGCAGGGACTGATTCCATTGACGCAGCCTTTGGAGTCGTCACTTTCCTCGGCCTTTTCGGTACAGATGAACCGACTTCTGCGTCAGCCCGCCTCTTCCCAGCAGGAGGATCTCTCACTGATACTACAACAGCAGCCCGATGTCCTGCCAGCTCTGGTGGACAATATGACCGAGCCGTCACCAACATATTCGTCGTAGCCTCTAGCTTAGTTTCAATGATGAAACTGGTCTCCCTATCATAATCAAGAGACACAGTATTCATGGTACAATACAGCTTAACGGCTGAATACAGGATCTGTGGCCGAGGGTTGCGAACTGGCATAGTAAAACGAACACCAGTGCACCCGGCATTGTAATATTGCCAGCCCCGGGCTCCATCCAGTAAACTCCCAACAAACCCCAGACTGTTACTGGGATTCCGTAACATTAGCTGGGTATAGCCAAACTATCGAGCAAATCAGCATGGCAGATAGGGCTCCAGATAACACCTATTTTGGTTGCGGTAGACCAAGTGGGAAGGTCGGATACTCTGCAACCATCGAAACCCCCATTTCGGCAGAGTGATCGCATCCTTACCAGAGTCTTCCAAATCTTGGTCGGCCTCAAAATCTTTGAAGATGGGACTGACCTTGACGATCTCCCACCCCTGAAGGTAAGATAAGACTCCTGCAGACGGGGACGCCGGTGTGCAACCACTTCCTCTTGTAGAAGCGGCGGATAAAGGCGTCACCTTCAACGTGATCCTCCTCCGGGCCTGGACTCATCACGTTCGGATGATATAGAATCAACCATTCCATCAGATAGTGGAATGGTAGCTCAGCCCGAGGAAAGTTGTCGTTCCTACCTCTCACATGGATCACATCCTCAGCAAAGGTCCTCAAGCCCCGCTACAGGTTACACACCATCGCGGGAAGAAGAGCCAAAGAGCGACCAAAAGCCAATTTTACTGCTGGCAAAATGAGGTTCCGGTGTACCCTCTCCACAGAACCTGATCCGCCCGCGAACACAAAATCCCGGAGCCATATCATCAAGTATGCCGTCAACACGGCCTTAGATGACATCCGGTGCACACAATGCCAGAAGCGGCTATACGCATTTTTGCCACTCTCATTTGAACGGGGAGCCCTCTTGTCTAGTTGGCTCATTTCGGAAGTTACTTCCGCAGGTTTCAGCCCTTGCAAGGTCATAAACCGGATCTTCGTGGAATCCGCCAAATCCTGCTTGAAGACGTAATCCCTCTAAGCAGTCACATGAGGTTGAGACTTGTCTTTGTCCCTCCGTTGCATCAGATAATGATGGCTCGCTACCTCTTTGAATACAACCATCATCTCCGGGTCCTTCTTTTCCAAGACAAGGATCTCTTCGTTTGACGAGAAATATTCCTCGTACGGTTCCGAGCCCCAGGGAAGCCTAGATACCTCGTACATTTCATGGAGAGCCAATCCCAACTCCCCCACTGGAGTAAAGAAAGTGCCAGTCTGGGCATTGAACATTTCCAAGAGCGCGAGGAACATGTGCTTATTGAGATCCACGCCAGCCTGTGTGGCACGGATAGCGGCCGTCAGCCCAATTTCTTTAAGCTCAGCCTTGAACTTCGGCAACACCCAAAGGGTCAACTCGTTCCACTTCGGCATATGGTGACACCAACCTTCAACCCTAAAGCTACCTTTCGGATACATGACCCTCGATGTTAGCATCCGATTGGCAAAGGTCGAAGCACTGAAGGCAAAGGTATCATTAGGGACCTCACTATAAAGGCTTCCAGGACGCAAAGTTCGGCAACTGAACGAAGGTCCGACTCGCGAGGCGGCCAAGGTATCCCATTGATTCAAAGTAGCATCAATCGAAAGAGTACCCCCCACTGCCCCCTTGAGAAGGAGTAAGTTCCCAGGGCGTCCTCCTCTTGGAAGCTAAACGACAGAAGGCCGTCAGTGGCAACTGGCGTTCAAGTTGTCGCATATACAGAACCATGCCCTTCGCAGAGAAGAACCAGTCTTCTTTGATCTTCAGTATCTTCGCCTCGGTGGAGATCAGTCGGTCACCGAACAAAAAGGCAGGTTTTAAGAAGGTCACATCCTCAGACTCAGCAGATTCCTGTTTTCCGCTCTCCATCATACTCTGGAGCAAAACTGGCGACTGATTCTGGATTTACAGCATTCTCTCAGGAGGTTGATTCAGCAGGATAGCATCCTTTGCGGGGTTGATAACCTCCTCGTCAAAATCAACTCCCATTTGACAAAGAGAAGCATCCAGAAGAACTTCATTCAGCAATAGGATAGTCATCAACACTGACACAACAAAAACAAAAGTCAGGGAAGAGGCTTTAAGAAGACAAAGTGTGTCAAGCAGCCTGGCGCATCATCAGGGTGTGAACCCATGCGCGTCAGCAGTGAAGCTTCGGCACGTCATCGGAGTTTTAATCCATGCGCATCAGCTGTGGAGCTTCGGCACATCACTAGGGTTTTAACCCATGCGCGTCAGCAGTGGAGCTTCGACGCATCATCAGGGCTTAAACCCATACGCGTCAGTAGTGAAGCTTCGGCGCATCATCAGGGTGTAAACCCATCCGTATTAGCAATTAAACCTCAGCGCATAATCAGGGCCTAAACCTATGCACGTCGGCGGAATAAACCTCGACGCATCATCAGGATAGAGGTCCATGTGCTTCGGCAACAAAGAGTTGGAGCACACCAACTCAGTCGTATGATCCAAAACGCGTCTGAGTTAAAAAAATAATAATAGAAAAGACGACACCTACCCGTCACCACAGGCTGAACGTCGGCCGGAGTCGCAATGGTGACCGGAGCGTCTTCTTCGGCGAACTCCGCAGGCTCCTTTCCCTTGCCAGCACCGCCACGAGGAGTCTTGGAAGCCATTCCTTGAAGGAAGAAAGTTAGGGTTTTTCGAAGAAGAACTCTAAAAGAGAAAAGCAAAAGAGAGGAAGAACTCTCTCTCTCTCTTCACCTCACGCCTATTTATAGGTTCAGTCGCACGCGCGAACCGATAAAGTGTGACCTCAGCCGCCGCCTCGGGTTCTGCGAGGAGATAACTGCAAATAAATCCAAAAAAATCATCATTAATCTTCTTGGTTATCGAGGCGTTATCATTTGCATTAACTGAGAGGAGCATACGCCCCATCACTGATGTGCAGAATATCCATGCGCCCGAACAGTCATGCGCCCCAACCACCATGCTTCTTATTCAAAGTATTCCAAAACTTGACGAAAAAGTTTTAAAAACTTTGAAGGGGGTCTTGTAGAAGCATGGAATTTTACGACCAGAAATCCTATGTGCCAAACACTACATGCGCCAGGGAGCTCAGACAAAATACTTGACACAACAAAACAAAAGTATAGACATTGAAAGAGGATTTTTATTTGCATATAAAAGTCTATTACATGTCTAGAAAAGGCTGTACAAAGGAGAACTTCTACAAAAAGAAAAGACCCTAAGTCTACAGCCAGGCGCAGCAGTCATCATGCGCTCTTGAACAGGCGCATCTCACCATGCGCTCTCAGTCAGGCGCATCCCACCATGCGCTCTCAGTCGGGCACATCCTTTCAGCAGCTCAGTTATGTGCATCCTTAGTTATGTGCATTCCTTCTTCCTCAGTTATGTGCATCCCTTCAGCAGCTCCGTTATGTGCCACCCTTCCAGCCAGGCGCATCTCAGCATATGTGCCATCAAATGCTTCGACTAATGAAGCATTTATTGAGCAGAACGAGGGCGACAATCAACCTTCTAGCTGGAGGAAGAGCTTTCCAAACCAAGGAAGAGGAGAGCACCGCAATCAACCTGCGGCTAAAGGAGCAGCTTTCAACCCAACCAGAATGGGCAACACCCATTCTAGCAGGAGGAGGAGCTCTTCCAAAGGCCAATGAAGATGATCGGGGCACCGCAATTCCGATCTGCAGCTCTTCCAGCATAACGGAGACAAGGCTCGAGCATCCCGATCTTTGGATGCAACAGGCACCTTCCGCCTGCCTCAGAAGCCCTCGACTCCGACTTTTGGATGTAACAGTCACCTTCAAGTGCATCAATGAAGACATTGCGTCGCATCTTCACCTTCGGGAGCATCTCGTCAACAGAATGTGCTCGAGTAAACAAATTTATTTCGGAAGGACGTGAGAGAACGAGAAGCAAACCCTCTCCATGCCACTATTTATAGGCCGGGCAAATCAAACCCATGCGCCAAGTGGCTGGCTCTCCGAATCCCATCCAATGAATTTGTATTAAATGGATGAACCTGATGCTTCGAATTCAGCCAAGTCAAAAACAGCTATTTAAAGCACTCGAAGAACGTAACAGTCGTACCAAAAGACGTGTCAAGCGGAGCGGATGCACCGGACAGACCGTGCATCACACAGACGCGCCCCTCAGCACCAAGCGCTTCACAAGCATACGCCCCTATGTGGCCCCATGTGCCTAGTAGAATACCGATCGATGCACCCACTCAACAACCCATCACCTGTCAAAGAATATTAAATGCTGAAGTCTAACAAATTTGGCAGCACGTCCCCCGAAGACTGTAGTTGACAGCTTTTTCAGAAAACGAAGCGTCGCTGACGTCAGCATCATTATTACTTCCCTTCGACGGTTACAACCACGTGGCCGTCCAACCATCTCGCATGTGCCTCTGCAGCCATGTGCCCGAAGCTCTGTATGCGCCTCAAAATCCATGCGCCTTAGACTTTTCTCTGATCCCTAAAGACAGAAGTAAAGTCACTACTGAAGCCTCGCATGTGCCTCAAAAGCCCCGTCCCGAATGGTTCGTGACTCCCAAAGGTTACGAGCCAAAGTCTTCTCATGCGCCCAATCCCAGGCGTATCCTACCAGATTATTCTCCACCAAATCCGAGATCTCCGAGCCATGGGCCTACGACACGTGTCCTTTGACTCGATTCATCCAAGATCTCAGCAACAGAAAGATTCTCTCCCCTGCTACGTGCCAGCCCACAACGGCAGCATGAAGAATTCAACTCCTCAATCAGGGCGCATCGTCCATGCACCTCCATCAGCAATCACCACGTGGCGTCCCTGCGTCCAGGTGCATCCTACATATGCGCGTATGAGCAGCCAGCCTACAAAGCTATAAATAGAGGGATCATCTCCTTCCAACACACACAAAGACAGAGACATCGTGCAATCATCAGCAACATATAGAGAGAGGCAGATACAGACACTCAACGCCTTCTTCCTCTCCGCAAGCTCCTGCACCTAGAGCAACCCAGATCTTCAGAGAATCGAGAACCGTCGTCAGATCGTCAACGGAGTCAACGCATTACCACTCGCTCCATCGGCACAAAGGACCCAGATTAAACAAAAGTGTACTCCTAGGACTACGTCTAAGTCCTACATTGTAACACTGTTCTGTTTGTATTGAAATTACATCAAAAGATTTTAATGGCAAACAATCACAACATAGCATCTATAAGCGAAAGTAAAATAAGTACAGACTTAATAATACACTTCCAAAGTATTAAACTGGAGACAAAGTCCAGTGACTACAAGATACAGTCTAAACAGTTCAATATCTAAGCCAAAAAAAAAATCTAAGCGAGACTACCAAGCGAGGTTCCCTGCGGGGACTTCCTCGGAAGCAATGACCTGGTTCTGTCACTACCATATTTCTAGTGTGAGGGTATTTTTGTCATTTTTGGTGTAATTTAAATTTATTAGATTTTATTTGAATTTATGGGAATTTTTAGGAATTATTTTGGAATATTTTGATAGAAGATTGACTAGGCTGACTTTGACTAGTGTTGACCCTTGTAGACTAACCTAGGAGCTAACCCTAGTTAGTATGGACATGGTTAGGTTACGTGACTCTAGTCTAACCTAGCATGACTTAAGTTAGTGGTAATTAGTTCATTAGAAATTGAGTGAGGAGATTAGGAATTAAATGGTTTGAGAAATGGCTTGTGCTTTCACAAGTCATTTTGTGACTTAACCTAATAGGACTAGCCAACCTAGTGCAAACCCTAGCCTAGCCCATCATGGCCGGCCACCATTAGCTAACCTAGGGATTCCCCCCACTATATAATCTCTCCTAAAATCTAGGGTTGCCTCTTTCTTAGGAAAAGCTCAAAGTTCAAGAAGGTTAGTTTCCTATTGTATTTTTAATCCCTAGAACTCCATTCCTTTTCCTTTTTCTTTCTAATTTATTTCATTAGGTTCTAATATGCCTATTCTTGCTGTTGTTAAGGTTCCATCTCAGTTTGATGTGATTTGAGTGGATTGGGACATCAAGACAAGAGCTATTGATTGAAGATTTTTCTTAAAAGTTCAAGAATAGGTAACTTTCTCATTTCTCCATGAAATTTTGTTTTGTCTTCATGATTAGGAAGCCCTAGGGGTCCCCTAAGTATCTGTATTGGTGTCGTGTTAGGTTTCATAGGTTTTGTGTCCATTTGGATACGTATCAGGGATATAGCGTAGGTGTTTGTCGAAATGCTGGCATTTTGATCTCTTTTGTGCATTGTTTTTAAATAGGAAATTAGGTTTTACTATTGCCTAGGCATTCCTGTTCTTCTGATGAGGATTTGGTGTCGTGTCATGTCGAATCGGACACGTGCACATGCGGGTGGACACGCACGCGTACAAGCAGTGCATCCCCTGCTACTCGTGGTCTCGTGCTCGATGCACAGGCCACGTGGCGAGCTGGGATTTGATGAGGGGGTGGGGGCAGTGTCTGACACGAGGGCCCCCAAGCCTCGAGATGTCTCGTGTTGTGTCGGACACGCACGAGGCTCTGCACTGGGTTGCCTGATTGTTCAGTCGGGTTTTTCTTTGTCACTGATACGGCACTCGTATCTGACACAGACACGACTTGGACACGGGCTAACTAGCCTATTGGGTAGCCCTATATGTGGCCTACCTAGGTTGATGACCACGAGACACAGTAGTGTCCTGTGTCGTGCACACGACACAAGTGCACTGGATAGTGCACTGTTGTGTGTGTTATTGGGTTTCTTTGTTCTGGACACGTTTGTGTCGTATGTATAGATACGTGATGGACTCTGGGACACGTACACAGTATGTATTTATGTTACCAACCAATAGGTTCATGATTTAGTTTAAATTTCCTATTCGATTCTCATTAACCAATTAACTGATACCTATTTTGTCTGTTAACTATTTCCAGTTTTTGAATTTGGTTTTGTCTGATGAATTTAACCTATTAATCACTGATTAATGCATGTTTTATAAGCTCTAATCTATTCTCCTATATGTGACCTATTTGTGGTTAAGTTTGTGTGGTGTTTGGTGGGTTTTTGATTTCAAATTTGGCATGTAGCAGTGTAAAACTGATTTGAACTCAGTTTATAACCTTGAGTTATTTTTTTTCCTATCCCTGTGTTGATAGGTTTGAACTGAGCCCAGATTTAGTTTTATAAATGAATCTGAGAATCACATAGATTTAACACATCACTCTTTTCATACACACATCACACACACAGAAAAAACACTCACACTGTCACAGGGTCTTTAAAACCTGAGAACAAGTTTAATTTGGTTAATGTAAATTGCTAGTTAGGTTTCCATTAGTCTGAACTGTCATTAAGTTCTCAATTCCTAGATACTAAAAACCTGAGAATTGATTTCCTATTCCTGAACTTTTGTTATTCCCATTGATGTTCACTGAATGGCATGCTTCATTTCCAGTTTCCTATAACTCTATGTAGATAGTTCACTGATTTGGTATGGGCGTATGAATTCGAATTGGTTTGATTAGTGAACTGTAAATGATTCACTGTTTGTTATTTGACACTGTCACAGGAGTTCTCAAACTGAGTTTGACTCTTCATTCCTTCCTTAATTGAAATTTGAAAGCCATTGCCATGTTTTCCTTTTCTGTAATCCAATCTCATATGTGACACTCACTGTTCACAGGTTTACACCACACTTTAATTCCAATGTATTACACCAACTGTCATGTATCCTAAGCACCGTCACACACAAATACAAACCTGAGAACACCACATAATGTTACACCTTGACACACAATATGTTTACACACACTCATAACCATTGCAACTAATGTATGCAACTGTTTTCCTATTTCAAAATTTAGCTATCACACATTGTCACATTACCCACATATTGGTTACACACACAATTGCACACACACAAGATTACATGTCCATATACACCTAGACACACACAAACACATGTACCTATCTCTCTATGAATGATATATTATAATATGGATATTATATAAATTTTGATATATATATTAATATGTGTATATATATGTTAAGTTTGAATGTAAATAGCTTGTGTTGGTCTTGTGGTATGTAAGACAAGACAGGTGGATTGCATAAGCAAGCAAGCAGGAACACCCACGGTGTCAGAGCAAGTTACAAGAGTCAAGTTTAGTCAGCTGGCGCAACAGCATCAAGTCAGGTTAAGTTACAAGTTACAAGTTACATGGCTAGGGTGCGCCGCCACGGGCTACTTATCAAATTATCAAGTTACAGGGGCTTAATCATGAATCACAGGTTACAAGTCAAGTGTGTACCCCATCGGGTCACTATCAAGAAGATCCAAGTACTAAAGTCATACTTCACAGAATCAGGAAAACCACATTAGTCATAAGCAGAATCATCAAAAACCGTGCCAGGTCGTGTTGGGTCAAGATAGTCGTGCTGTGTGGGACAAGATCTCAAAATCCAATCCACGAAATAGAAGCCAAGTCCAAGAAAATAAAACCAAATCATTTGGGCAAATAGGTTGCGCAAAGGGGTAGGTTGCGCAAGAGAATGGGCTGCGCAGGGGTGAATGGCGCAGGAGATGGATGGCGCAGGGGATGGATAGCGCAGGGTGCAGGTTGTGCTGGGTCAGATGGCGCAGGGGATGGATGGCACAGGGTGCAGGTTGCGCTGGGTCAGATGGCGCAAGGGATGGATGGCGCAGGGTGCAGGTTGCACTGGGTCAGATGGCGTAGGGGATGGATGGCGCATGGTCCAAGTGCACAGGAGGGCAGATGGCGCAGCGACCGACGACGCAGCGGCCAATAGCTCATGGGCCGATGGCGCAGCGGCCAATGGCGCAGGGGCGCACGCGCAATCGGGCAGCGGCCAGGGCTGCGCGGTCAGTGACCAGCGCTAAAGAGCGCGGCACGGGGGAAGGACAGCGCAAAGCAGCCAAGCGCACGGGGCGCAAGGCAGCGAAGCGCGCGGGTCAGCAGCACGCTAAAGAGCGCACGCTGGGGAGGGGTCTTCTTCTTTCTCAAGCTTGAGAGGAAGAACACCCATGGCTACAAATCTTTAAAACACCACAACTTGGCCAAATCACAACCAAAACTAGAATTTCAAAGTTCTATCTTGGGTGAAATTTGATTCTCTCCAACATAGGAACATCAAAACCCACAAAAATCCAACTTAAATAGATCAAAACCATGTAAATCTGAAAATAGTCAAAACTTAGATCTAGGAAAATGGAAACTCCAAATCCAAAAATGTCAAGTTCTAATGTTGATCTCCATGTCCTAATCTAGCTAATGGACAAATAAAATATAGTACTTATTTGTTGGCAAGGTGCACTTGCCTATAGTGTGGGTGTTGTGTAGAGGAAGGAAGAAGAAGATGGGAAAGTAAATGAAAGAGTAAAGAGGAGAGAGAAAAGGTTGGTAGGGTTTTAATGAGGGTGGTTGTGTTGTGTTGAGGGTGGAGCATAGGCTAAGGTGGTCCAATGCATGCTAAACCAAACCAAACCCATCCTACTCCACAAAATAAAACTAAGCCATGCCAAAACCCGTTTTACGAGAAAACTAAAAAAATCTGCAAGTCGAGCCAAAATACAATTACAGGCCAGAATCCAACTACGAGTATAATACGAAATATGGGAAACGGGGGTGACAACTCTACCCACCTTAAAAGAATTCCGTCCTCAGAATTTAATCAATGAGCTAGAGATTGCCACGACAAGCTACACTAAGCAAGCAATCATACATACAAGCAAGGGATGGAAAGCATAAGGCATAAGGAAGACATTATACCTTACGAGTCAAACAAGTCGGGATATCACGATCGGATGTCGTCCTCATGCTCCCACGTTGACTCACCTAGAGAGTGATGACCCCAAGCAACACGGACTAAACTAATAGTCTTGTTCTTGAGTATCTTCTCTCTCCGGTCCAATATAGACACGGGCCTCTCCTCATACGAAAGGTTGGTACCAACAACCAGTTCCGAATGATCTAGAATATGGCTCGGGTCCGGGATATACCGTCGTAATTGGGACACATTGAATATATCATACACCTCACTTAGCGACGGCGGAAGAGCAAGACGATAGGATACATCTCCTACTCACTCCAGGATATCGAACGGCCCTATATACCTAGGACTAAGCTTTCCCCGTACGCCAAAACGAATGACGCCGCGGTTAGGCGAGATCCTAAGGAATACATGGTCGTCGATAGCAAACTCTAGGGGACGCCGATGAGCATCGGCCCAATGCCGCTGGCGATCTTGGGCAACTCGAAGATGATCCCTGACTCTTCTGACTACTTCAACTGTCTGGGCAATCATTTCTGGACCGAGCATCTGCCTCTCTCCGACATCGTCCCATGCTAGCGGGGACCTGCACTTCCTACCATACAGAGCTTCGAACGGAGCTATCTGAATACTGGCCTGGAAACTATTGTTGTACGAGAACTCCACCAGGTGCAGGTGATCTTCCCACGAACCACCGAAGTCAAGTGTACAAGATCTCAACATGTCTTCAAGGGTCTGGATTGTGCGCTCTGACTGGCCATCTGTCTGTGGATGATATGCTGAACTGAACTGGAGACGAGTCCCCAAACTTTCTTGTAGGCTACGCCAAAAGTGGGACGTGAACCTTGAATCTCGGTCCGAGGTGATGCTGACTGGCACACCGTGAAGCCTGACAATCTGCCTGAGGTAGATCTCTGCTAGCTGAGCTGTAGACTGCCCAACTCTGAATGGAAAAAAATGAGCCACCTTCGTGAGCCGGTCAACTATAACCCAAATGGCATCTCGACCAGCCGGAGATCTAGGCAATCCAGTCACGAAATCTATGGTCACATGCTTCCACTTCCATTCTGGAATCGGCAAGGGCTGAAGAAGTCCAGCGGGCCTCTAATGTTCAGCTTTAACCTGCTGGCAAACCAAACACCGAGAGACAAACCGGGCTATCTCCCTCTTCATGCCATTCCACCAGAAATACTGACGAATATTTCGGTACATCTTCGTACCACCAGGATGAATAGAATACTGTAAACTATGAGCTTCTGCCATGACCTCTTATCTGATATCTCCACTGGGTACACAAAGACGAGTGCCATGTCGAAGTGTACCATCTTCATGAATGCACAACTCTGGTCTTCTTCCTGCCTCACACTCTGCTCTGAGCCGCTGAGTCTTGGAATCTGCAGATTGCGCCATCCGGATTCTCTCAACTATGGTGGACTGAACCTGTAGACTGGCCGTCAATGCCACGCTAGTAGGAAGAACCACTTCAATTTCCATCTTCTGAAAATCTGCCAATAACTCTGGTTGTACCGTTAGGAGGTAAACTCCGGCTCTCCGGCTCAACGCATCTGCTACAACGTTAGCCTTCCCTGGGTGATATTGCAAATCCACATCGTAGTCTACCAATAGCTCGAGCCATCTTCTCTGCCGCATATTAAGGTCCTTCTGGGTGAAAACATACCTCAGGCTCTTGTGATCAGTAAATATCTCCACTCTATCTCTATACAAGTAGTGCCTCCACAACTTAAGTGCAAATACTACTGCTACCAGCTCCAAGTCGTGGGTCGGGTAATTCTTCTCATGATCACGAAGTTGACATGATACATAAGATATTACCTTTCCATGCTGCATCAAGACACACCCTAATCCTCTGCCTGAAGCGTCACAATAAACTGTGAATCCTTCGGTCCCATCAGGAAGTGTGAGAATGGGAGCCGTTATCAAACCTCGCTTCAACTTCTCAAATGATTTATGATACTCCGCTGTCCCAGCGAACTGTACATCTTTGCGGGTCAACTGGGTCATCGGCGCTGAAATCCTTGCAAAATCTGAAATGAATCACCGGTAGTAGCCGGCCAATCCAAAGAAGCTGCGTACCTCTGCCACTGAGCTAGGTACTGGCCATGACTCGATAGCAACAATCTTCTGGGGATCTACTTCCACTCTACCTCGAGTAATAATGTGACCCAAGTAGGAAATGCGATCGAGCCAGAACTCGCATTTACTGAACTTGACGTACAACTGATGCTCTCTAAGCGTCTGAAGGACGACTCTGAGATGCTGCTCATGCTCTGCTTCGCTCTTGCTGTAGACCAGGATATCATCTAGGAACACGATCACGAACTGATCCAAGTAAGGCATGAAAATGCGATTCATGAGGTCCATGAATACGGCTGGCGCATTGGTTGCTCCAAAGGGCATAACAAGGAACTCCCAATGTCCATACCTAGATCGGAAAGCTGTCTTCGGGATGTCCTGCTCTCTGACTCTGATCTGGTGGTATCCTGATCGCAAGTCTATCTTCGAGAATACTGAAGCCCCTTTGAGTTGATCAAACAAGTCATCTATCCTCGGAAGAGGATATCTGTTCTTGATTGTCACTGAGTTCAAGGTACGATAATCTACACATAACCTGGACGTACCATCCTTCTTTTTCAAAAGAAGCATCGGGGCTCCCCAAGGCGACCCACTTGCACGAATGAATCCCTTGGTCCTGAGTTCTTCAATCATCTTGTATAAAATCTCCAATTTTGAAGGCGCCATCCTGTAGACTCGCTCTGATACTGGTGCTGTCCCGGGGATCAAGTCTATAGTGAACTCGATCTTCCGCTCTGGCGGCATTCCTGGAAGTTCATCTGGAAAGACATCTGGAAACTCTTCAACTATCCTGGGCAACTGCTCTGCTGCTACTGCCATCCGCAACACTGGGGAAGATGGCTCCACTGCGCCTCTGGAAAATGAGAACTCTGGCTCGCCTGGAATGCTGAAAACAACCCTGCCAACATGGCAGTCTATCCTAGCATACAGGTTCCTCAACCAATCCATGCCTAAGACTACATCATAGTCTGCCATAGGGAATTCTATAAATCTAGCGGGGAACTCTCTACCGCTAACTATGATCCAACACGAGGAAAATACTCGATCTACTCCCACAAGACCATTACCAGTAAGTATATTGAGCCTTACTGATAATGACTCTGGCTCCTATCCTATTCGTGTCACGAATCGTACAGACATGAATGAATACGATACACCAGAATCAAATAATATCGATGCTGGAAAGGAGTTGACGAGAATAGTACCTGCCACTACCTCGCCTGGTGTAACTTCTTCTTTCATAGTCATCATCATGGCCTGACCTCTAGCTGCGGGTCCCCTCTGCTGGAAACCTCTCTGCCTGCTCTGCACTGGAGCTTGGGTATACTGCTGCTGGTTCTGCTGATGAAACGCCTGGGCCTGAGGCAACAATAGCCTCGGGTACTACTGCTGCATAGGTGCTGGTCCCCTAATCGATGGACTGGTTAGGTTGGAAGAGGAAGAACTACCCCTATTCGGACAGGCTCCTATCTTGTGATCTGCCGCTCCACAAGCCAGGCACAAACCCTGCGCTCTGCGATAATCTACTACCACGTGCCCTGGCTTTCCATAATGAGAACATCCCATCGCGGAAGTCTGCTTCTGCTGCTGCAGGTACGTTGGGGTCGAATGCTGAACCGACGTTACTGAGGTCGCCCGCCTCGGAGTTCCAATAGTCAAACTCCTAGCTATCGGGACTGGAGCTGATGATTGGTGCATCTGACTGTGGGACCGTTTCCTACCTTCGGTCCTATCTACGATCCTCTGGAAGGTGTACTCATGCCTCCTGGCTGCTCTCAAAACTGCATCGAACGTCTGGTGCTCGAACTGCTCGACTGCCAACAAGATCTCCAAATGCAGTCCCTGCTGGAACCGCTGGGCCCTATCAAACTCGGTTGCCACCAAGGTGGGGGCAAACCTACTGAGTCTAGAAAACTCAGATGCATAACTGTCGACCGTTCTGCCTCCTTGCTTCAAGTTGGCAAATCTCGTCTGCAGGTCGTACCGAACCACCGCATCAAAATACTTCGTCTGGAATCTCTCTCTAAACACCGCCCAAGAAATGGGTGCCACTAATCCCATGGCCTGCGCTGCCCACCAACTGCGAGCTAAGTCTAACAACTGCAGGCGCACCACCGCCACCTTCTCATTCTAAGGTGTCCTGGCTGCTTCCAGAATCACCTCGGTATCCTGAAGCCAAGCGTCCGCGGCAATCGCATCCTCGCTGCCGTCGAAGAATGGAGGGTTCAAGCACTTGAAGCTGTTGGCCACGCTGTTCCCTGGATGACCGCCTCTGGTCAAAGCATCTGCGACTGCCTGGTACAAGGCGTCTCCTCTGCGATCTTGGAAAGCTATCAAGGTCCTGACGAGACCTACCAAGGTGCCATCATCAGGCTCGACAGGCTGAACGGGCTGAACTGGGGGCTCTCCTCCAGTAGGCACAACTCTGGAGGCTACTCCGGAGTGCTGGGCTTGATCTCCAGGTTGCTGCTGAACCACGGGAGGTGCTCCACCTTGCTGATCGGCTGGTTTATGAACAATGCCGCTGAAGAAAACGACATAGGAAATAATAAGGAAGGACCAGGATAGATCAACGATACAAGCATGTGATCAGGTCAAGATTCCAGAGATTCAGAGGATATGAACGGAGATCAAGGGCGAGTACTGATTAAGACATCTATTCGGTAAACCCTCATATTTCTTGAATGTCAAGACCTGCATGGGCCACCAACTTAAACCATGTCACGTCCCAGAACCAGAATACTGGAGAGCGGGGACGAACATAGCCAGCTACGTATATTGAAATGAAGTCCATCTCGCTATACGGTCATGACTGTCTAGATATGAGGGTTTACTACAAGCCAACGGTCTCTTAAGGTCAAGCCTATTGTCTCAATCTCAAGCAAGTAATATAGTTACAAGATGTTTGACCACCAAATATACAATAAAAGGCGTCCCAAATATTACATATCAGCTGATCATGAAGCTAGTCGTACAAAATGCAAGGACTAGCAAGAGTTAAGTCATACATGATCAACCCTAGGATTTGTTAATCATGTTTACAGCCCGTAGACAGACAGTGAGTAAATGTGCATCGAGCTATCAGGTGCTCGTCGGCTAAACGCCTTAAAAAAATAATTTATAATAGAGTGAGCGAAACAAAATAGAAAATCCACTCGTAGCCCGGGTTCCTTCTAGTCGCCACCATCGGGCTGGAGGTTCGGTAGATCCTCGGGAGCTGCTCCGAAATCTGGCCACACAAAACCAGCTGGGTCAAACCCCAGAAGAGCAAGTGCCACAAAGGAGGCCACGAAATAAGAACAAAACCAGCATATTAGAACATAAGAAAATGAAAGAAAAGTACAAGTAATAAAAGTACAGCAGGACAATAAGCGACTAGGGACATGGAACCATTCCGGGAGCCAGATTACAACCCGTAAACCAAACAAGGACCGGGGTTGTAACCCTTCGCCCGAATAGCACTTGTCCCTATCCATTTATTGTTTAAGATAAATAAAACAATCATGTACAGGAGTACCAGGTATAGGGACTTAGACAAGACTTAGACCAGGCTGTACACCATCCATTCACAAGCGGCCAAGCAATTACTACGGCTTACTACTTTAGCTAACTAAGGTTATCACAAGCCTAATTACTAACAAGATGCAATGAGAATTTCCCAGTCCCAAGCCCTGCAGACTATCCAGTTATCCTTCCGTGGGTTGAGAGTATGGTTGGGTACATCGTCCAGGAGACAATATACCCTTAGGTGACTTAGAGGGTGCAACACATGACAGTGTGCTGGAAATGTGCTCTACTCGTCGGCAAGCTACAAGTCCAATTAAAGCGCCCAGATAACGAGATCGCCTGTGACTGGAAATTCTCCATGAACTATAGTTAGATCTAGTCATTAGCCTAATTCCATATTCAGTGCGAATCCCTGACCGTGGGAACCAGGGAGTCACGTCCTAGACATAATACAAGACAAGACAGGTAGATTGCACAAGCAAGCAAGCAGGAACACCCACGGTGTCAGAGCAAGTTACAAGAGTCAAGTTTAGTCAGCTGACGCAACAGCATCAAGTCAGGTTAAGTTACAAGTTACAAGTTAAAAGGCTAGGGTGCGCCGCCACGGGCTACTTATCAAATTATCAAGTTACAGGGGCTTAATCATGAATCACAGGTTACAAGTCAAGTGTGTACCCCATCGGGTCACTATCAAGAAGATCCAAGTACTAAAGTCATACTTCACAGAATCAGGAAAACCATATTAGTCATAAGCAAAATCATCAAAAACCGTGCCAGGTCGTGTTGGGTCAAGATAGTCGTGCTGTGTGGGACAGGATATCAAAATCCAATCCACGAAATAGAAGCCAAGTCCAAGAAAATAAAACCAAATCATTTGGGCAAATAGGTTGCGCAAAGGGGTAGGTTGCGCAAGAGAATGGGCTACGCAGGGGTGAATGGCGCAGGAGATGGATGGCGCAGGGGATGGATGGCGCAGGGTGCAGGTTGCGCTGGGTCAGATGGCGCAGGGGATGGATGGCGCAGGGTGCAGGTTGCGCTGGGTCAGATGGCGCAGGGGATGGATGGCGCATGGTCCAAGTGCGCAGGAGGGCAGATGGCGCAGCGACCGACGACGCAGCGGCCAATAGCGCATGGGCCGATAGCGTATGGGCCGATGGCGCAGCGGCCAATGGCGCAGGGGCGCGCGCGCAATCGGGCAGCGGCCAGGGCTGCGCGGTCAGCGACCAGCGCTAAAGAGCGCGGCACGGGGGAAGGGCAGCACAAAGCAGCTAAGCGCACGGGGCGCAAGGCAGCGAAGCGCACGGGTCAGTAGCACGCTAAAGAGCGCACGCTGGGGAGGGGTTTTCTTCTTCCTCAAGCTTGAGAGGAAGAACACCCATGGCTACAAATCTTTAAAACACCACAACTTGGCCAAATCACAACCAAAACTAGAATTTCAAAGTTCTATCTTGAGTGAAATTTGATTCTCTCCAACATAGGAACATCAAAACCCACAAAAATCTAACTTAAATAGATCAAAACCATGTAAATCCAAAAATAGTCAAAACTTAGATCTAGAAAAATGGAAACTCCAAATCCAAAAATGTCAAGTTCTAATGTTGATCTCCATGTCCTAATCTAGCTAATGGACAAATAAAATATGGTGCTTATTTGTTAGCAAGGTGCACTTGCCTATGGTGTGGGTATTGTGTAGAGGAAGAAAGAAGAAGATGGGAAAGTAAATGAAAGAGTAAAGAGGAGAGAGAAAAGGTTTGTAGGGTTTTAATGATGGTGGTTGTGTTGTGTTGAGGGTGGAGCATAGGCTAAGGTGGTCCAATGCATGCTAAACCAAACCAAACCCATCCTACTCCACAAAATAAAACCAAGCCATGCCAAAATCCGTTTTACGAGAAAACTAAAAAAATCTGCAAGTCGAGCCAAAATACAATTACAGGCCAGAATCCAACTACGAGTATAATACGAAATACGGGAAACGGGGGTGACAATTTTAAGGTACTCAATCACTTTAGGAAAAATTCTTTTATTGCCATCTAAATCCTTATTGTCAGTTGATCCTTTGAATTTTTAACTGTCCGCCTTTGTTATTTCACTTCTTTCTCAGAAATTGATACTCTTGTTTGTCTATCTTCAGGATGGTAGAGACTCGATCGCAGCGTGCCATTCATGAGGATGCTATAGAGGGGACTGCTACCTCTCAGCCAGTACAGCAAGGCCAGGGGACTGCAGCTCCTGCCACCTCTGCTCGTATTGAGACCTCGGCAGCCGCAGCAGGGGGTATACATCCACCGACTCGGAGGCAGGACCCAGTCATTCCAAAGGATCCCTTCCAGCAGCCATCGCCTACAGGATACATAGATGCAGTGCAGATGTTCGCATACTTTCAGCAGTTCATGGACCGGCAGCATGCACGACAGGACAGAGGTATGGAGCTGGCCCTTACGACGGTTGCAGCTCGACCGGTGGTTCAGCAGCCGAGGACACCGGAGATCGAGCAGTTTCAGAAGATGAGCCCCAGAGACTTTCTGGGGACAGAGGGGATCCTATATGCCGATGAGTGGATCGAGCATATAGAGAAGATCTTTCGCTTGGCTAGGATACCATCAGATCTTCAGATCGAGGCCGCAGCTAGCCGGATGTGAGATCTTGCTCGCACCTGGTATCAGTCAGACCCCAGGATGGGGGTAGCTGAGCAGACTTGGGAGCAGTTCAAGGGCTTCTTCAAGAAGAAGTTCTTCCCAGATTCAGCACTCAGAGCCTTGGAGTCGCAGTTCGAGAGCCTAGTCCAGGGGAGCCTTTCAGTGGAGGAGTACGCCGGGGAGTTTGGCCGCCTCGGCAGGTTTGTAGAGGGCTTGACCGAGACGGCGAAGGCCCAGAGGTTCCGGAAGGGTCTAGTCAAGGAGGTCAAGTCCTTGACCAAGGGTAACCGGGATGCTACGTTCGAGAAGATCTTGACGGGAGCCTTGCTAGCAGAGGATGATCTTGAGCTTAGGCTCAAGAGGGGGCGAGACCCAGTTGGGGGCAGCAGCAGCAGCGGGGGCCAGGCCAAGAGGCTCCACTTTCAGCATCAGCAGCAGAGGCAGTTCCAGCCGCAGCCGATTCAGCAGAGGCCAGTTCGCCAGCAGCAGTTTCAGCATCAGGCACCCAGGCACCAGACAGTCAGTTGTACCTTCTGCAAGAAACCTGGGCATGTCTTCAACGAGTACAGAAAGAGGCTCGGGAGGTGCCTTCTTTGCGGAGCAGCAGATCACCAGCTAAGGGATTGTGTTAGGACTGGGGGACGAGCAGGCCCGGGAGGAGGAGCCAGGGCTCCAGCAGGCCAGCAGAGGGGACCAGCCCTGCCGACGTAGCAGCAGAGGTTCGTCCAGCACCAGCAGCAGGCCAGGGGAGGCCAGCAGGGGCGAGCTTTCGCCATGGCAGCCGAGGATGCAGAGGCGATAGGAGAGCTGATTGCAGGTTCGATCCTTCTCGACTCCAGTCCAGCATTTGCATTATTCGATTTCGGTGCTTCGTATAGCTTCATATCAGTATCTTTTGCGATTAGATACGGTATCATAGCTGAATCATTGCCTAGGACTTACAAGATCATGACCGGGGGTGGCATTATCCTCGTGAGTGATGTTTGTAAGGGTCGGAGAGTAGTTTTGGCAGGCCGTGAGTTGGAGGTGAGCCTGCTCGTAATGCCATTGTTGAACTACGATATAGTACTAGGCATGGATTGGTTGAGCAGGCACCACGCCGACATTGATTGTAGAGGGGGTAGAGTTCTCTTCAGAACACCGGGGGAGCCAGAGTTCGAGTATTCCAGACGTCAGGCAGAGCAGAGCAGCGGAGTCTTCTGTGGAGTCTCGGTCGAGGAGCAGACGATTCTACACCCCTTGATAGCAGATTATATGGATGTTTTCCCAGAGTAGTTACCGAGATTGCCACCAGACAGAGACATAGAGTTCTCGATAGACTTGGTTCCAGGAGCGGAACCCATCTCTCAGCATGTCTATCGGGTGAACAACAGCGAGCTGGTGGAGCTGAAGAAGCAGGTAGATGAGCTATAGGACAAGGGCTTCATCCGCTTGAGTTTATCGCCATGGGGTGCACCAGTGTTGTTCGTGCCGAAGAAGGATGGGTCAGTATGCATGTGTATTGACTATAGGGCACTCAACAACCTCACGATTAAGAACAAATCCCTACTGCCGCAGATCGACGATCTATTTGACAGTTGAGCGAAGCTCGGGTATTTTCCAAGATTGATCTTAGGTCGGGATATCACCAGGTGAAGGTAAAGAGGGAGGATATTCTCAAGACCGTTTTCAGAACGCGGTACGGGCAGTTTGAGTTTTTGGTTATGCCGTTTGGGCTAACCAATGCACCAGCAGTATTTATGAACCTTATAAACATGGTGTTCCACCAGTATCTGGATCAGTTTGTGGTGGTGGTTATTGACGACATCATGGTATATTCCAAGACTGAGGAGGAGCACGAGGAGCATTTAAGGATCGTACTGGAGACTCTCAGGAAGGAGCAGCTTTACGGGAAGCTCTCCAAGTGTGAGTTCTTCTTGGACCGGGTGGACTTCTTGGGGCATGTGGTGACTGGAGATGGTATCTCAGTTGACCCCAAGAAGATTGTAGCAGTTGAGGCATGGGCAGCGCCGACTTCAGTTGCAGAGATCAGGAGTTTCCTGGGGCTGGCAGGATATTATCGGAGATTTGTGCAGGATTTCTCCCGGGTTGCAGAGCCATTGACTCGGTTGACCCGGAAGGATGCTGAGTTCGTTTGGTCAGAGGAGTGTCAGGCAGCTTTTGATGAGTTGAAGAAGCAGCTTACGATAGCTCCGATTCTGATATTGCCTTCAGGATCAGGTGGTTTCACTATTTATAGTGATGCTTCAGGGAAGGGGCTGGGTTGCATCTTACAGCAGCATGGGAAGGTGATTGCCTATGCTTCCAGGCAATTACGTCCCCATGAGAAAAACTACCCTACCTACGACCTGGAGCTGGCAGCAGTGATATTTGCTCTGAAGCTGTGGAAGCATTATCTGTATGGTGAGAGGGTGGAGATCTTCACAGATCACAAGAGTTTAAAGTATGTGTTCACTCAGAAGGAGTTGAACATGAGACAGCGCAGATGGCTAGAGTTGATAAAGGATTTTGACATCCTACTTCAGTATCACCCAGGGAAGGCCAACGTGGTTGTCGATGCCTTGAGTAGGTATCCGACAACCATGTGTTTGACCATGGATCGACATTTGCTTGCAGACTTGGAGAGCCTTAGGATTGAGATGATCGTGCCCGGAGTGCAGATACAGTTATGGGGGATACAAATTCAGTCAGACTTGGTGGAGAGGATCAAGTCGGCACAGTTTGAGGACGTTGTTCTGCGGTGCCTCCGAGAGCAGGTTCGAGCAGGATTGCTGGAGGGCAAGTTTTCTCTTGCAGAGGATGGTGTCTTGAGGCACGGTTCCAGGTTATGTGTGCCCAGTGGAGATCTCAGGGAGCAGGTTATGCAGGAGGCCCACAGATCTCAGTACTCTATACACCCGGGTGCCAACAAGATGTACCGAGATCTGCGAAAGCATGTTTGGTGGTCAGGGATGAAGCGGGAGGTGGCTCGCTTTATGGCTAGGTGTTTGGTCTGTCAGCAGGTCAAGGCAGAGAGGCAGAGGCCCGGTGGATTGTTGCAGCCGCTGCCCATTCTCGAGTGGAAATAGGAGCATATCACTATGGACTTCGTTTCAGGATTGCCGCATACTCCAGAAGGAAAAGATACGATTTGGGTCATCGTTGACAAGTTGACCAAATCGGCCTACTTCTTGCCATTCAAGGTGGGTACGTCTACAGAGAGGCTGGCGAAGATGTATATGCGGCAGATAGTCAGGATTTACGGAGTTTGGGTCAGCATCGTCTCAGATCGGGATAGCCGTTTTACTTTTCATTTCTGGAGGAGTCTGCAGACCAGCTTGGGCACTCAGCTCAAGTTTAGTACTGCATACCACCCCCAGACGGACGGACAGTCAGAGCGGACTATTCAGACACTTGAGGATATGCTACGGACGTGCGTCCTAGACTTTGGAGGTTCCTGGGAGGATCATCTTCATTTGGTAGAGTTTGTCTACAACAATAGTTTCTAGGCCAGCATTGAGATGTCACCTTTCGAGGCTCTGTACGGGCGTAGGTGTCGTATACCCTTATCCTGGGATGATGTTGGTGAGCGAGCTTTACTAGAGCCAGAGATGGTTGTTGATGCAGCCGAGAAGGTGAAGCTCATCAGGGACAGACTTTGCGTGGCACAGGACAGACATCGACACTGGGCCGATAGCCACCGGAGGCCATTGGAGTTTGAGGTACAGATTAGAGTAGGATTAGATTTAGGTTTGGTTGTTTGTGATTTTTTATCATATTTGTTTATTATTTTAATTGAGACCTTGCTTGTGATTAGGTCGGAGACCAGGTTTTCTTGAGGATATCTCCGATTCGTGGTACAATACGTTTTGGTGGAGGCGGAAAGCTTAGCTCGCGCTTCATCGGCCCTTTCGTTATCAGCGGGAGAGTCGGTGACGTTGCATACAGGCTAGACTTGCCGTCTGTGCTAGTGGGGGTCCACAACGTATTTCATGTATCACAGTTAAGACGGTGTGTGGCTGACCCTAGCCATGTGCTCGATCATTCAGAGATAGAGGTTGGGACTTCTCTCCGCTATCCAGAGCAGCCAGTGGAGATTCTGGATCGACGGGAGAAGGTTCTGAGGAACCAGGTGATACGCTTGGTGCGCGTCGCATGGAGACATCATTCTCCAGGAGAGTCTACCTGGGAGCGGGAGGATGAGATGCACGAGCTCTACCCTTATCTTTTTGGACCATAAGGTATGCTTTCTATCCTTCTCATCAGTTGTATTTCGCCTTTCAATTTCGAGGACAAAATTCTTTTAAAGAGGGTAGATTTGTCACTACCACATTTCTAGTATGAGAGTATTTTTGTCATTTTTGGGGGAATTCAAATTTATTAGATTTTATTTGAATTTATGGGAATTTTCAAGAATTATTTTGGAATATTTTGATAGAAGGTTGATTAGGTTGACTTTGACTAGTGTTGACCCTTGTAGACTAACCTAGGAGCTAACCCTAGTTAGTATAGATATGGTTAGGTTATGTGACTCTAGTCTAACCTAGCATGACTTAAGTTAGTGGTAATTAGTTCATTAGAAATTGAGTGAGGAGATTAGGAATTAAATGGTTTGAGAAATGGCTTGTGATTTCACAAGTCATTTTGTGACTTAACCTAATAGGACTAGCCAACCTAGTGCAAACCCTAGCCTAGACCATCATGACCGGCCACCATTAGCTAACCTAGGGATTCCCCCCACTATATAATCTCTCCTAAAATCTAGGGTTGCCTCTTTCTTAGGAAAAGCTCAAAGTTCAAGAAGGTTAGTTTCCTATTGTATTTTTAATCCCTAGAACTCCATTCCTCTTCCTTTTTCTTTCTAATTTATTCCATTAGGTTCTAATATGCCTACTCTTGCTGTTGTTAAGGTTCCATCTCAGTTTGATGTGATTTGAGTAGATTGGGACATCAAGACAAGAGCTATTGATTGGGGATTTTTTTTTGAAAGTTCAAGAATAGGTAACTTTCTCATTTCTCCATGAAATTTCATTTTGTCTTCATGATTAGGAAGCCCTAGGGGTCCCCTAAGTGTCTGTATTGGTATCGTGTCAGGTTTCATAGGTTTCGTGTCCATTTGGACACGTATCAGGGATATAGCATAGGTGTTTGTCGAAATGCCACTGAGGGCATTTCGATCTCTTTTGTGCATTGTTTTAAATAGGAAATTAGGTTTTACTATTGCCTAGGCATTCTTGTTCTTCTGATGAGGATTTGGTGTCGCGTCGTGTCGAATCGGACACGTGCACATGCAGGTGGACACGTGCGCGCACAAGCAGTGCATCTCCTGCTACTCGTGGTCTCGTACTTGATGCACAGGCCACGTGGCGAGCTGGGATTTGACGAGAGGGTGGGGGCAGTGTCTGACACGAGGGTCCCCAAGCCTCGAGACGTCTCGTGTCGTGTCAGAAATGCACAAGGCTCTGCATTGGGTTGCCTGACTGTTCAGTCGGGTTTTTCTTTGTCTCTGATACGGTACTCATATCTGACACAGACACGACTTGGACACGGGCTAACTAGCCTATTGGGTAGCCCTATAGGTGGCCTACCTAGGTTGATGACCACGAGACACAGTAGTGTCCTGTGTCGTGCATACGACACAAGTGCACGTATGCACGAGGCAGTGCACTGGGCAGTGCACTGTTGTGTGTGTTATTGGGTTTCTTTGTTCTGGACACGTTTGTGTCGTATGTATGGACACGTGATGGACTCTGGGACACGTACACAGTATGTATTTATATTACCAACCAATAGGTTCATGATTTAGTTTAAATTTCCTATTCGATTCTCATTAACCAATTAACTGATACCTATTTTGTTTGTTAACTATTTCCAGTTTTTGAATTTGGTTTTGTCTGATGAATTTAACCTATTAATCACTGATTAATGCATGTTTTATAAGCTCTAATCTATTCTCCTATATGTGACCTATTTGTGGTTAAGTTTGTGTGGTGTTTGGTGGGTTTTTGATTTCAAATTTGACATGTGGCAGTGTAAAACAGATTTGAACTCAGTTTATAACCTTGAGTTGTTTTTCTTCCTATCCCTGTGTTGATAGGTTTGAACTGAACCCAGATTTAGTTTTATAAATGAATCTGAGAATCACATAGATTTAACACATCACTCTTTTCATACACACATCACACACACAGGAAAAACACTCACACACTGTCACAGGGTCTTTAAAACCCGAGAACAAGTTTAATTTGGTTAATGTGAATTGCTAGTTAGGTTTCCATTGGTCTGAACTGTCATTAAGTTCTCAATTCCTAGATACTAAAAACCTGAGAATTGATTTCCTATTCCTGAACTTTCGTTATTCCCATTGATGTTCACTGAATGGCATGCTTCATTTCCAGTTTCCTATAACTCTATGTAGATAGTTCACTGATTTGGTATGGGCTTATGAATTCGAATTGGTTTGATTAGTGAACTGTAAATGATTCACTGTTTGTTATTTGACACTGTCACAGGAGTTTTCAAACTGAGTTTGACTCTTCATTCCTTCCTTAACTGAAATTTGAATGCCATTGCCATATTTTCCTTTTCTGTAATCCAATCTCACATGTGACACTCACTGTTCACAGGTTTATACCACACTTTAATTCCAATGTATTACACTAACTGTCATGTATCCTGAGCACTGTCACACACAAATACAAACCTGAGAATACCACATAATGTTACACCTTGACACACAATATGTTTACACACACTCATAACCATTGCAACTAATATATGCAACTGTTTTCCTATTTCAAAATTTAGCTATCACACATTGTCACATTACCCACATATTGGTTACACACACAATTGCACACACACAAGATTACATGTCCATATACACCTAGACACACACAAACACATGTACCTATCTCTCTATGAATGATATATTATAATATGGATATTATATAAATTTTGATATATATATTAATATGTGTATATATATGTTAAGTTTGAATGTAAATAGCTTGTGTTGGTCTTGTGGTATGTAAATACTTATTATAGGCTTGTTAGGGTTTAGCAAGATTGTTAAACCTAGTTTAGGCTAACCTAGTCTTGTTAGACCTAGTTTGACCATAGTTGACCTAGTTTGACTTCTAGGGTTGACCAGAGTTGACCAAGAGTTGACTTTGGCCTAGATTGACCTAGAATCATGTAGAATGCATAGTAGGACTTTATTTTACCATTTTGGGCTTGTTGTGACTTGTGCTGTTCTGATTAGGAGCCAGACACCACTCCTCGGACAGTACCTTCATATTGGACACTCAAATACTAGGCGAGTACATTCTCTGATCATTTTATATCCTGCTTAGAATTATTTCCTGCATTAAATTACTTTACTTGTGCTGTCACGACATTATCACGGATTAGTACTATACGGATCTCTTCATGCGATGTTATCCCCCTCGGGAGCATCGGGTACATTGTGTCATGTGCGTTTCACTTTCATCATGTACTCCTGTGCTTTCACCATATATGTACACTCTTGTGAACCATATACTCTCATGTTCACAGAGCCTTCATGTATACTATCATGTGCACCCTTTCAAGGGCCCCATGTGATATCAAGTACAATAACATAACCTGCTTAGATCCTTGTGGAAATGGGGGAGTGCTAGTAGTCATGTGAACAATTCTATAGTAGTGTAGATCATGTACAACTCTTTAGTGTAGATCATGTACAAATCTGTCCTGTTCACATGTGCTATCCTGTACTCTGACTCACTAGCCACTGTTAGTTCCTTACTTATAGTAGATATTTCTATTACAGTTCTCTCTCTCTGTTTACATACTGTATTCTTCAGCACCTGTATTTTACTTTACTGCATGATTATATTTTCTAACCTGTTATGAACTGTTGAGATGTACTGTATTCGCTCCTGTCCTGACTGGACCTGTTGAAAATATTACAGAGGACGAGGAGGAGGCTTGTCTGGATACTTACTACGGGGCAGCCTTAGATGACACTTGCGAGCTGGACCCTCAGGAGGACCCAGCTCTAGCTGAGGACATCACCCCCATTGCCTAGACTAGATTAGTTAGGCTTATCTTACTTTATGTAGTCTTGAGACATGTTTAGCTAGACTTATTTTCTATTCAGAGTTGTTGAGCTTTGTATATATTCTTTCATTCTATATCTGAGACCATGTACTTCTGGATTTTGCTGGGATTATCTTAGACTACTTTCATCTATTCGTTTCCTTGAGTTCTATTTCATATCGTGTTATCTCTTCCTTAGTTGTGATTGAGTTTATTACTGCTATGACACCCCATTCGGGGAGTATAAACTGTTTAGATATATATATTGTTAGATGTATGTTGACCTAGGACAGCGTTCTACCGCCGACACTGCGGCGTAGGCTGGACGTACCCACGTCTCGTGCCCTTACTCTAGGGTGCGGGTCGTGACAGGTTCTCTAGAGTGGGTCCATAGAAAAGATCACAGAGCAAATCTTCCTCCGAAAGTATGCCTACAACATTATCCTGTCAGGACGAAAGAAAGTACTGGTTCTACAAACTAAACATACTGAGCATGGAATGAAAAAAGATGTAATAAATAAGAATCATGTCATATCTCATGTCGTATCACAATCATGACATATCATAAATCTATCATGTCAGGAATACATTTGTCATGGCGACACATGTATATATATTGTTTAAAACTGGAGCAGGTACGTGATCGTCAATAGGTGTAAAATGTACTGTGGTACAAGTATATAAAATGTACTTTCATACAAGTAAGCAAGCGATAGATGTACATATGCATAAATACAGCTGGTGCGCCTACAACAAGGTATACATATAAAATGTCAACCTTGCTCGGTACATACATACGGGAGAAGGGGGCATGATCACGTACTCAACTATCAGTTTTCCTATAACCCAAGCTATAATATGTGAGAGATACGAGAGCAGTTTAAAACATGTGAAAGATACTGGAAGCAGTATAAAGCATGGTAGGTACTGAGAGCAGTATAAAACATGGTAGGTACTTAGAGTAGTATAAAACATGGTAGGTACTTAGAGCAGTATAAAGCATGATATGTACTTAGAGCAGTATAAAGCATGTGAAGATATGACTTGCAGTTCAAGAAACGGTATTTTAACATGGTTCATGCGCAATTCATTATCATATGCAGTAAAATAGAGTTTGTAGGGGTACTCGCCTCGAGCAAGACAAGAAAATGAAAAATGTAGAGGAAGAAGCCTGGTGTCCTGTCACTGTCAAAAAGGGAATAATAATTTCAGATCCTATTCTATGTTCAAGACTCTAGACTGCTAACTCCAACACTAGTGGTGTGCCATGACTTCTAACTGGAACACTTAGCTAAGTGATGTCCTAGCATAGTAGACCAATTTGGGGTGACACTAAGCCTATAGCCAACACTTAGAGTCCTTAGAAACTCAAAGATCATTATAGAGTTTTACAAAAACCAAGTATACAAATATACTAATAATAAGAATTAATTATAAATTAAAGATGATACACAAGGAAAAATCTACAGATGTCGTCGGATGATAAAACAAATATCACCAACGTGTCCAGAATGGTCAAATTAGCTAGGATAGTCTACCCATAAGTCCAATTTAGACACAGGGGCAAAATGGTAATTTTGGGTCAAAATAATGTTCGCCATTGGACCCACTTTGTACCAAAAAATATGTCAGGATAGAAGTCTACAAAACCTAGCAAATTACATGTTCATGATTCCAGAATGACGATACGAACCCAACGGTATGTCCGAAATGGGATTCCGATGACCCGATCACAAAATGGTCCATTGACCTCGATATTGGTATCCAATTTACACGGAAATGCGTGCCGAAGCCGAGGTCCACAAAACTCAGTAAATTATATGCTAACGAGTTCAGAATGATGATACAAACTCAACGGTATATACGAAATTGGATTCCGATGAGCCGATCTCAAATTGACCCGTTGGCTCGGACTATGGGGCCCATTTTGTACCAAAATACATGTCGAGGCCCACGTCCTCCAAATGTAACAAATTATATATGAATTCGTGCCAGAACGACGCCATGAGTCTACTAGTGGTGTCAGAATTGAAATTCGGAGTCCCGAGTTCAAAAATAGAATTTTACAAGTTGGAAATTACAAATTCGGACGGCCAACTTTGGTGTCAAATTCAACCAATCAAACGTGCTGATAATGAAATGAAACTTAAAGAGCAGGAAGAGGGTTATACCAGCTGTGTACAGGAACTGACGGCGCATCAAACGGAGGTACGATGGTGGAGTTACGAGCCGACGAAGTTGGCTCCACAAAACTGTCGAAAAATAGTACAATTTAAAGTGTCAACTTGGCGGCCGATTTTGATGTATCAAACGACAAAATTAACGGATAAAACTTGAGGAAAGTGAAGAGGGATATACCGAGATGGAGACAGAAGAAACGAATCGATCATCAAACGGTCGAATTTCTCGAAAAGCGCGTACGAAGTCGCTGCGATGAAGCGCACTTTCTGTTTTCACAAATCGTGCGTCACGACGGGATTTCGTGTGAAATGCACAAATAGCCTACGTATCGCGTCGGAAAGGAGGAGGATGGCAATGGGGAGTTCACCGGAGGGTCGCCAGCGGGGGAGGTGTTGGTGAGTAGTGATGGTGGTGGTGTTGATGATGATAATGGTGAGGGTGATGGTGATGATGATGGAGTGCGAAGAAGAAGAATAAATGAGGGGCAGGGTGTTGTACTGTGGAGAGAGAGAGAGAGAGAGAGGAGAAAGAGAGATATTTAAAGAGAGAGAGAGAGGTCGGCTAAGGGGGGAGGTTGTCGACAGAGAGAGAGAAAGGGGGTGTGTGTTGTGCTGTGGAGGGAGAGAGGAGAGAGAGATATTTGTATATATGTATATATATATTATTTAGAGAAAAAGAGTGAAAGATATTTATTAAATAAAAGAGAAAGGGATACTTTAAAATAGGAAAAAGAGAAATTCTATGGGGTGTTTGGGTAGTAGAGCTGTCAAGTGGGCCGGGCTGGCCCGGCCCGGCACGAATTTGAGTGGGCCGGGCCGGGCTCGGGCCGGGCCTCTTGAGCCCATAAACTGTAGCGGGCCAGGATGGGCCGGGCCGGGCTCGGGCCGGGCCTCTTGAGCCCATAAACTGTAGCGGGCCAGGATGGACCGGGCTATGGATGAAAATATTAAGCCCAGCCCGGCACATGACCCACGGCACGGTGGGCTTCGGGTCGGGCCGGATGCGACCCAATATAAGGGACTGGCCGGTCGTACTGAAGGCCATCATTTTGATTCAATTCAGTCAGTATATACATATATCATTCATGGATACATGCATGTATGTTGTTGTTGCAGTAACTTGCAACTAATATATATTGAAATGAATTGAATTGAATTCAGTTCAAATATTCATTTCATTTCAATTCAGTTCACTACTTTGCTGTATAATCATAATAATAACAGAGGCCACCACCACTTGTACTTGTTGCTTTATTTAGGCAGTGGTATAAGTCATATTTGGAGGGAGTGTTTGTTGTGTACATGTTTTTTTTTCTTGTTTAAGTGACAACACTGCCGTTAGCTGCTAGGATTTGGGACAAATCAAAAAGATTCTACAGGGATGTTGCAACCGGGTCAAGCTTCGGGCCGGGCCTCGTGCCAGGCCGTGTCGGGTCGGGCTTGGGATTCAGGCCGGGTCGGGCCGGGCCCACGATTAATTTGGCCGGGCCGGCACATGGGCTAATTTTTCGGGCCGAGCTCGTGCTAGGCTGGGCCGGCCCGACCCAATTGACAGGTCTATTGGGTAGTCATGAGAGGGCCTACATAAAATCTGGTTAGGTGTTGGGTGCAGTTCGATGGAGTTTGGGCTAGGGTTTGATCATAATTATAAATTTAAATAATTTATAATCATGGATGAAATAGGAGCATGCAGGAGATCAATTGGGTGGCACGCAAGTGGCACGTGCATAGTAGGCGTAAAATAGATCAGAACCGTATACTGGGTCAATTTGATTGGACCGATGTCGGGCCCTGAAATTAAATTGGAAGTTGGATCAGGTTTTACGGTAGATAATCAATTGGCCTAAATTGACCCGAAAGTTGTGCGATACAAACAGAGTACAAGGGAATAAGTTTGAGTGGGACACCTTATACCAAATAAAGATAATCTGGTCTACTACAAAACTCATGAAGAGAGTTTCCAGAGATTGGCATCCCTGACGCTTCAGAAATCAAAGTCACGGAATAGTACATTTAATGATCAAAAATAATTATAATAAAATATTTATTAAAAATAATTCATTTAGAAAATTTAAAATAAACTCTAAATTTCAGGGGGCTTACACACAATCCTTGTCATTTCAAGGTCATTACGATCTCAGCCGAGTCGTAAAACTGTAGATCTTGGATGTGAAAGAGGTGGGACAATTAGGGTTTATCATAAAAAAGCTGAACTTTCTCCAAGAAAATCTCTGGAGAAGGCGGTAGGGACAAGGAAATATGGTTGTCCATTCAAGGTAGTGCTGGTATGCAAAAAATGGAAAGTGGATAGTTGTGGTGAGGAATGTGATGCACAATCATAATCTGGCAGAGACACTTACTGGTTATCCGTATGTCGGAAGATTGAACGACTATAAGAAAAAGTTAGTTACAGATGGTGTGCCATACTAGAACCTGAGAGAAAGTCCATTGAGTTTAAAATCCAAGAACTTGTCCACCCGACAAGTAGTCATCTGCAGGAGTGTCACGTCCCAGAACCAGAATACTGGCAAGTAGGGACAGACCAGGCCAACTACGTATACCAAAGTACTCCAGTACTTCGAAACAACGTATAAGCTGTATAGATGGGGGTCGCTGCTACAAACCAACAGTCAATCCTAGGTCACATAATCCTAGATATCTCAGTCTCAGACCAGAAGTAAGTTACAAGAATGTGATCATCATGCATATAAGACAGTAAAGTGTCCCAAACTATAATATATAGATGATCATGAAGCTAGTAATACAAAATGAAGAACAGGCAAGACTAAGTAATACATGATCAGCTCTAGTTGCAGTCTAGAAATATAACATCATGTCTAAGCCCATAGGCCAAATGTCAAGTCCAAAACACGAGCTAAACACGTGCTCGGTGGCTAAATGCCTCAAAAGAATATGTACAGAAAAAAAGAGTGGGTAAGAGAAAGAACACCCACTCAAGTCCCCTGGTGCTTTGGGTGGTCACCATCGAGTGGAAGGTCCGAAAGATCCTTGGGCTCCTCAACTAAATCTGGTCAATGCAAAACCAGTAGGGTCAGAACCCCAATAACAAGTACCACAAAGGAAGCCAAACTATGAACTAAAACCAGCATGCAATTTATAGCATCTCTAAGATAAAGCAGTAAACGAGATTAGAATAGTAAATTGGTACCGTAGTGTTTACAAAAGGAAACTGGAACATGCAAGAAGGATAGCAAATGAATACATAGAGTAAATTGGACATATGAGCATGTGTTGAAGCCGAGCATGTAGTAGGAAGAATAACATGTAAAGAATGACAGAAAGCTAAGTACTACAATAAGATAAACTGGAGCAAGACTAGACTAGACAGGAATGGACTCCATCCATCAATTACGGCCAAGCAATGAGTACGGCTTAATACTTTAGCTAACTAGGATTGCCACAATCCTAATTACTAACATATGCAAGTTTGAAAAATTCAAGTCCAGTTAACTGCCTGCTACTACCTGAATGATCTAAACCAAAAAGAAAATAAGTATAGCAGACATACTACAGTAAGATACATGTGTCCTAAGGAGATGCCCCACTCGACGGTGTGCTGGAAGAGTGTTCATCATGACAGATAGCTCCAAATCCCATGTATATATATAAGACCAAGACCAAAGGGGCAACAGGTAACCGGAAAAGTCTCCAATAATCTAGGTAATCAAGCGAGTTGTTTAGTCCTTAACATTTTCTTGTTGGATTCTGGTGTGACATTCCGCAGAATCCATCCTAGATATGAGACGAGCAAGACTGGACAAGACAAGCAAGATTGTGCACTACAACAAGCCACAACAAGACATGACAATATCAAGACAAGAGTGTGCTACGACGAGCCACTATCAAGGAGCTAGACATGTACTAGAATCAAGAGTGCGCCAAGACAGACCACTATCATGCAAGCTAGGAAAAGACATGTTCAAGAGTGCACCACGACGGATCACTATCAAGTAGGTACTGGACATGACATAGACTGTAAGGTACAATAAATCTGGAAGAGCATAGCAATACATAGTGAGTATAAAAGAACATATAAACATAAGCTAGTGTCAAGGGTATATAGGGTGTACAATCATTCTCTAAGTATACAAGGTCATCTAATCATGTTAAGAATTTATTACACTCGAAAGAATATCAAAAATGGACAGAAACGGGAAGAAACGGACAAAAATAGACAAAAACAGCCTAAAACGGCATACCGGCGGTATACCGGCAGTATTTCGGCCTAAAGCCAGAAATTTTCTGGTGCAAAAATCGGCATAGCTTCGGTATACTTCGGTATACCGTCGGAATTCCGACTTTCTAAACAATAACAAAATCCAGATTTTTGCCAAAACTTGTTTCGGCCATAAAAACTTCATTTTAAATCAAAATTCAGATTTTCAAAAGTCAAAATCGCATATAATTTAATTCCCTACAATATGGAAGTATTAGTTTTCACAAATGAAAATGTTTGATAGATCAATACCTCAAAATACTCCAAAAATAGGTCCTCGGGATACCGAAACGGGTTTTGATTCCACAAAATTCAAAATCCATGGTATACAAACTAGGTAAGGGCATCATATATATATATGACCAAGATCCATGATGGTAACACCAGTATCTCTCTTGATATTGAGTTTTCTACTACGTTAATGTTAAATTTTAACAGAAAATCAAGAACTAGTTCTAACCAAATTTAGAAACATGCATATAGACGAGAATCACAAGGAAAACATTTTTAACAAAATAAGTTTAGGATAGTTCTACGCTTTTAATACCAAGGAAAACAAAATGACAAACAAATATTATGGTTCAAGAATTTGGCAAGATGTACTTGCCTAGGTTAAGCTCCAAGTCTAATCTTCTACTCCACCACCAAGAGGGGTACGAAACCACACTCTAGACCTCAAGGCCAAGCCTTCCTAAGCACTTGAGGAAAAGAAATGAAAGTGAAGAGGGAAGGAAGAAAAGGTGAAAAGGGGATGGAGAGAGAAAGTAAAATGGTATATATAGAATGGAAAATTAATCTTGACCATCGGATGGTGATCCATGTCAAGGTCTAGGTCAATCATGGCCATTCAAACAAAACCAAATATCCCTTGGATAGTAGGGTGCATCTACACTATTTACGAAAATATCTAAACACTATTCACAAAAATATCCGAAACACTATTTATGAAAATATCAAAAACACTATTCACAAAATATCTGAAATTGAAAATATCTAAAGTATAGAAAATCTGTCCAGGCGGTATGCCATCGGTATACACCTGTATACCGGCGGTATGCCGATCAAGGAAAAAATCTATAAGTTGAGAAAAATTTAAAGTGTTTCGAAAACTAAAAAAATACGAAATACACTACAAAATACGTATCCGTATATAAATACTGATACCGTGAGACGAGTCTCACAAGGAGCTATCTGTTATCATTGCTCCGAAGGGTAGACCGCCAATAAGACTTATAAGAACACAGAAGAAGAAGCTCGAGAGAGAACTCTCACTATTTGAGCATATTGAAAGGAGTATGGAAAGGGTAGTCATTTCGAAGAGGAAGAGCAAGCTCCCTACTCATAGAAAGAAACAAAAAAATGAGTGTAGCAAACACGCTCGATGTGTACATTAGTGTATTTTTACCCGGCATGCAGGAATACATGGTCTATTGACGATGTGCCCGAAGATGCACATTGTGGATTTCATGTGCTTGCGGGAATACATTTGGTCTACTTTTGTAACATTTTGCATAGAAGAATGGAAGAAATATATTACATTGTGTGTATCCTATATGTATTATATACATATCCTATATGTATACTATTCGTATCCTATACGATTCCTAGCGCGTCGTATTCGGGTCACATATTGAGTATCTTATTGAGTATCATATTCGTATCACTTACTAAGTATGTTATTGACAGTAAGTTTGCGTATCATAGTTTACGTCAATAATTGAGTATCTTATTGACATAATGATCAAGATTTGATAGTAAATATACATGGACTGCCCAGAAAATGGACAGTCCTACTCACAGCAAGTTTTGGACAGGACTGCCCAGTTTTCTGGCAGTCGTCTTTGTATAGAGGACTGTCCAGTTTTCTGGCAGTCCTCTATGTAGCAAGTTTTGGGCAGGATTGCCCAGTTTCCTGGAAGTCCTCTATATATAGAGGACTACCCAGTTTGCTTGCAGTCCTCTATACATAGAGGACTGCCAGAAAACTAGGCAGTCCTCTATACAAAGAGGACTGCCAGAAAACTGGGCAGTCCTGTCCAAAACTTGCTGTGAGTAGGACTGTCCAGTTTTCTGGCAGTCCTCTATAAATAGAGGACTGCCAGAAAATTAGGCAGTCCTGTCCAAAACTTGCTATGAGTGGGACTGCCCAGTTTCTGGACAGTCCTCTATGTACAGAGGATTGCAATAAAACTGGACAATCCTACTCAAAACTTGCTATGAGTAAGGACTGCCTAGTTTCTGGGCAGTCCATGTATATTTACTATCATGAATCGGTATGATACTCAAATAAGATATGCAAACTTGTCGTCAATAAGATACTCAATAAGATACGCAAACTTCCCGACAAACTATGATACTCAAATATAATACGCGATATTTTCGTCAATAAGATACTCAATAAGATATTGAAATATAATACACCAAAATGATACGCATGTATGATGCGCAATTAACAAAGTACTGTTGACACAAAAATTGTTTAACCCAAACTGTTATAATTCTAGTACAACAAACTACTAAAGTTTAACAGTCACGACACACAAAGTTTTCAAATACAAACTACAGAGTCATTTTTTTTCATGACGCATCTTTGTCCGTCGCTCATCTTCGAGAAATGGATAATCGGCTGTGATGTTTTGCATCTGGAGTGAAACATAAGTAAATGCTACTTTAAGTTAGTATTGTTTCACCTTCTTTGCCTTCATATCTTCTAGTGCAACACATAGGGTAGCCAACGTATATGGATGTTTGATATCTATCTTAGCTAGCTTCCACTTACACATTCTAGGCATCTGCTCATCATAATCTCTATTAAGAGTAGCCCTCTTAAGCGTTAGGAAATGCTCGTATATCCATGCCTGAAAACGTAAAATAGAATAATATCATCATTATCGACATAATTTTATATTACCTATAATAAAGTATGAGTTTATTTGCTTACATGGAGCAGAGTTTGACAACCAGCTATTGTCTTTGACCCGACTCTAGATGCAGCACCAAGTTCGTGGTAGAGATGTGATAGTATACCGCTTTCGAAAGATATTTGATCCACAATGTTCAAGTCCGTGAAATTGTTTAGATAGGAATGTCGACGGCCCCTGGGATGAACTGCATGTGTCCCTGGGACACGAAATCATCATCAGCATCGTCGTTGTCGTCGTCGTCGTCGTCATCATTGAATGTATTCCTCAAAAAACTTAAAGGAATTCCGTATGACTTCTTAAATTCGGGGATGGTGACAAAAGTTTTGCTTCAACCCCGAAAGAATTGGCGACCAATTCTACCGTCTCATCATACATCTCAAAGTCGCCCTCAGAATAATCCATCAACATTTGACGACCATCAACTCTAAGTCCCAAAATGTGGTGGATGTCATCAAGGGTGATCGTCAACTCTCCGTTTGCGAGATAGAAACTATTGGTTTCTGGATGCCACCGCTCCACAAACGCAAAAAATCATTGCATGGTCCAATATCTTATACGAGTATTTTGCCAAATTTTCCAATCCGGTGGAGGTGATTTTGGCCTTCACACTCTCTTTTAACTCATCAAATTCCCACGTACTGCACATCTTCGTATGGTTTATTACCCTCAAAAGGCACAAGCTTTTTTGCTAATAAAACAAGATAAAGAAAGTTTAAATATTAAATATAACTATTGTTTTGAATAGTTAATATATATTTAAGGTAATCAACTTACCGGATCCTTTCATATTTCATAAGAAATGTGGTTCTCGATTGACTTCAATAGAGAGCAATCGATTGGGCTCACATCTTCCTCGACTACATGAGAAGGTCCGAATCCAACGTCACCTCTCCTTCGAGCAATGGGTACATCATCATAATCGGAGGAATCATCAGGACGATCGAGTCATCGGTTGCTTCGAACGACTTGCAACTTGTTTTCTTCCATGTGTTCTTATCTGTGAGGGCACCTCTGGTTCTCTGATTGTTATCGGTTTCTTAAGAACTCTACCAGCTTCACGTGCCTTGCGCTCCGATGCGGTAGGACGTTCTCTTTTAGGCCCGATCTCAACGTCCTTCTCCTTTGGATTCGGTTCGTGACTACAAATATTAAATCTTAATTATAGAAGATTGAAATTATAGTCCTACAAAAATTGCTGTTCAACAAGTGCAAACCAGGACTGCCCAATTTTTTGGCAGTCCTACGAACTGATAAGACTGCCAGAAAATTGGACAGTCCTAAGTCACAGCATGTAAAACAAAGGACTGTCCAGTTTTTTGGCAGTCCTACATATATTCAGGACTGCCAAAAAATTGGGCAGTCTTAAGTCACAACATGTGAAATAAAGGACTGCCTAGTTTTTTGGCAGTCCTTCATACATTCAGGACTACCAGAAAACTGGGCAGTCCTTTATTTTACATGATGTAGCTTAGGACTTTCGAGTTTTCTGTTGGGCAGTCCTGGTCGACGCAGGTTTTCTTTGTTCGTGCATACTTGGGTTTAATTTAATGAGTAATTCCCCAATTCGAATGTAGTTTAATTCAAATGGGCTACAAACAATTGAAATAAATAATGTAATGGATGCTTGAATTTTCAAAATAAATTTTTAGGGTTTTGGAAACAAATAGAGAAAGTTTTAGAAAGAATTTGTACCTTGTTTGTGAGGACAGTTTGGATGCCATCGGTCTTGTTGAGAAGAGGAGGATGGTGGAGGAGAAGAAGATTATAAGTTCTTGCTTAGGGATGGAGGAATGGTGGAGGAGAAGAGGAAAAAGAAGAATAGAGCAATTAGGGTTTTGGAAGAGAGAGAAGGAAATTTAGAAATGAAACTAAAACTATGGGTTTGGGGGGTGAGTTTGGGACAGCCCTAGGAGTAAAAAAATGGGTTGTCCTGAGTAAATTCCTCCAAAACCTGGGCTAGCCCCAACCCGGGCTAGCCCCGATCAAAAATTGATGTGCCCTTATAAATAACCTTTTATTTACTCTAGTAAAACTTCTGTCGAACATGAATCAGATGCAGACCATATCCCTCGAGGCCTCTTACACTTCCTTATAATTACAGTTTGTGCGATATATTGTTCATGATATATAGTAATTGACATTTGTAGGCTAGTAGAATAGTAGAAGTATAGATATCTGGTCTATGATAAAGGCACGACTTTTTTTATTATTGGAAAACGTCACAAAAATGTTAATAATGTTCATATTTCAATATCCAAAATATTCATTTAAAAAATATATGAGGCATCACAACTTAAGTATAAAAAGAACAAAAAAAAATTACTTCTTCATCTTTCTTTTTAAATTCCTACGTTTTAATCCTTGTTTTATTGCATAATATCATAGTAGATAGTCTCATTGAGACTATTTTTGAAGTTTCGAACTCCATTAATGGAGTTTCGAAGCTTCAAAAGAAAAATTCTCATTGGTAACGATAAATGACTGCTAAAATTTTGACAGTCCTAACAATCGTGAAGACAAAGAAGTATGTATTCATGACTGCCAAAATTTTGATAATATAGAGAAGTTCATCTTCAGGATTACCAAAATTTTGACAGTCCTGGATATATATATACGACATCCAAAATTTTGGCAGTTCTAAAAATTTGTAGAACTGCTGAAATTTTGACTGTCATGTAGTCATATGAAAATATGTGGACAGATTGATGCTACAAAGTGCAGTAACAGTTCTTTCCCATTTATTGGCTTAATGGTGTTTGTAGAGGACAAACTATTGCTGCAAAGTGCAAGAAAAACATATGATGTACCTAAATCTGTAATGCACATCTAAGATATTGTCGATTTGGTACGTCTCAATTGTATAACTAATATTTGTGTTTGTTGAGCAATGCACATTTAAAATATAATTGTCTTTACAGAAGAATTGACAGAAAGAAGGTCGGGAAACATTGGTTTGTTTCAGAAATGAATATCCTTGAATCTTGAAAGTGATGCATTCGTGTAAAGCTACTTCCCGATTTGTTTCAATCATCCGAATTAAAACTAATATTATTATTTCCTAATTCACATACCCAAATTGTTAAATCCTTTATTACTAGATTTTATTTTTTAATTCCAAATCAATAAATTCCTACTATGATGGACAAGATTAGAGAGACTCAATTTCAGGATGAGAGCCTATGGAGTATCAGGACAAAGGTACAGACAGGACTGATAGATGATTTCAGTATCTATGAGGATGGATCCTTAAGGTACGGAGATAGACTTTGTGTTCCCAATGGAGCGATATGAGAGGAGATCATGCAGGAGGCTCATAGTTCGCAATACTTTTATACATCCCAGAGCAATAAAGATGTACAAGAATCCATGGACATATGTTTGGTGGTATAATATGATATATGAAGAAGAAAGTTGATCGCTTTGTTTCTAGATGTTTAGTATATATGCCAATAGGTCAAAGTCGAGAGGCAGAGACCAGGAGGATTGTTGTAGTCGTTACCCATTCCATAGTGGAAGTGGGAACACATTGCTATAAATTTTGCATTATGACTTCCACGTATACCAGGAGGTAAGGACACGATTTGGGTCATAGTGGACGTGTTGACTAAATTCATACACTTTATGCCTTTCAAGGTTGGGTTACCGGTAAAGATACTAGCATGTCTATACGTCCGACAGATTGTGAGACTACATAGGTTCCAGTGAGTATAGTTTTTGATAAAGGCTCTCGATTTACATCCCATACTTGTCATATTTTACAGGTTAATCTCGGTATGCAGCTGAAGTTCAACAGCATATCATCCCCAAATAGATTGACAGTCCAAGTGTATCATTCATCACTTGAGGACATATTGGAGGCTCATGGAAAGATTATTTACACCTGGTGGATTTTTCATACCACAACAGTTACCAGATAAGCATAGAGATGACACCCTTTAAGGCTCTATATGGACAAAGATGTCATATCCTATTATCTTAGGAGAGAGAGAGCAATATTGGGCCAGAGATAATGATTGATATAACTGAGAAAGTGAAGCAGGTTCGAGAGAGGCTCCGGGTGGCTGAGGATAGACAGAAGCATTGGACGGACAGTCATCAGAAATGGTTGGAGTTTGAGGTAATAAAAGTGTAAAATTTTGATTTTTAAATCTATTTATAAGTATGATGCTTATACATCGTTATATTGATTAAGGTGGAAGATCTAGTATTTTTGAATATCTCATTGACATATAACACTAACAAATTTTGGAGGAGGTGAAAAGCTTAGTCCTAGATTCATTCGACCATTCGGTATCATAGAAAGGATTGGAGAGGTGGCATACCATCTGACATTGCCACATACTTTAGAAAGAATGCCTAATGTATTTCATGTGTCATAGCGGAGAAGGTACGTGGTGGACCATAGTCACGTTCTGGATCATTCAGAGATCAAGGTAGGACCTAGCCTGACCTAACATGAGCAACATGTGGGGATCTTATGTTAGCCCAATGATTACATCGTGTTTTTGAATATGGCTAATCAGTTAAGTTTAACATAATGATGTCACTAATATTCATATACTCACTATCATGTTGTTACATAAACTTAGCATTGTCCTAATTGTCCTATATCATATTGCCATACTTGTATCATACTGTAACATATTTTGCTCGCCTAACATGTATTTGTAGACATGCAGTAAGCATGATCAAACATGATCAAACCAGGACATAGGCAATAAAGAATTAATGATGGACCAAAGACGGCGTCATACAAAAAGATTTCTCCGAACCGCCTAACGACCTATCCGGGGCTTCACATCAGGGGTTCCGCTGCCCGATCAGCGTACAGGGGTCGAGGGGGCAGCGCCCCCCGTTAGGGGTTCGGGGGTGAAGCCTCCGAAAGGTATTCAGATTTTCAGGTCTGTTTATCTTTGGACGACTGCTATCAAGAAAAAAGACGTCTTCTGGTCTGCTCAAATATCAGGAGAAATGCGTCATCAAAGGGCTCTTGGTTTTCCTATTTGTTCCAAGTCTGTAATCTTTAATTTATTGAGTCTATAAGAATGTGTACGTTGAGTCGCACTGTGTCATCTCAACCCCTAGACATATCTCTCCAAGCTCTACCATACAAATAGACAAATTCCTGAACCAAGCCCAAGCTCCACCAAGCCAAACAAAGCCCAAAGGCCATTCTGCCACCTAGGAGGCAAAGTTTGGGCCGAACTCTGCTCCCACACAGAGTTTGGGCCAAACTCTGTCTCCTGATTTTTAGTACCCTGATTTTTAGGGCATGCTTGGTACAAGCTGTCCAATGTTCAAAAATTTGAATTCTTGGGGCAGAATTGGGGCCGAACTCTACCTCTCCAGAGTAGTATAAATAAGGCTTGATTTCTCTCATTTTATATCATCTTTCTATCTCTCACTCTCAATCATCTAAGCCTTATACTACCTAAGCCTTACTCTTCCAATCTACTAGCTACAAAACTTCCAAAGCCCCAAGGTGCTCAAGTGCAATTAAGCTAGAAGTTTTTGTGCAAGAGTTGAAAAAAAAGTTACTTAGACAATTCCAAGTTTTGCCACCTGTGAATCTGTAAGAAGTTGGCGTGCTCTTCTGAGTAAAGGCACGTAGTTGTATACTATTTTACAAATAGTAGATTTCAATCCTGGGCTAGAGTTCTCAGGCCTGGACTAGTCCTCCACGAGGGAAACCAGGTTAAAACTGTTGTGTTTGCGTATGCTCTTCTGATCTTTATTTACTTCCGCATTTCTCTCTGATCTATTTACTATCTTGATAGTTGTTTTGTGGAGGTGATATAGAGATATTTTTTATTCTGTGATTATCGACACAAACTCTATTCACCCCCTCTAGAGTTGCCTACACGTTATTTCAATTGGTACCAGAGCAAGGACTCTATTGTTAGGCTTAACATCCTTAGAGTAGATCATTGCTAATTTTTCTATGGCATCGTATTCCTCCTCCTCCGATATAGAGGGTTTTGCCTCTAGTAGCATGGGCAATCATGTTTCTTCTAAATGCAAGAAATGCTCTAAGTGGAAAGCCATGGCTAACCAATCCTTAAAGATTGTTAAGGCTTTTCATTCTACAAATAAAGAACTTTCAGAAAAGGTTATTCATTTAGAAGAATCTAATAAGTTTTTGAGAAATAAAAACAATGATTTATTATCTAGAACGTGGGCCACCACTACATAAACTCGACCTGCATGGGCCACCACTAAAAACGTGTCACGACCTGCACCCTAAGGAAGGGCACGAGAACGTGGATACGTCCAGCCTATGCCGCAGTGTCAGCGGTAGAACGTTGTATAGGTCATCTATAACATCTAACATCTAATAACATGATATATAAATCTGCCATCTCCGTACGGAGGTATAATATAACATCTCAATCATAAGTCTAGGGAAGATAGAGCACGATATAGAATAAGATAAAAGGAAGAACTGAATATATAAGTAAAGTCATCACAACACACATATAGATATCCAACACTAATAAATACAAGTCCTAAATATAGCTAAGTCTCAACTAACAATCGAAACAATCCGATACAAACTGAAAGGTATAAGTACTAGACTAAACTAGGCACCCTCTACTGAGCTAGATGCTCCTCAGGCTCTTGAATGTCACCCTCATATGCCCCATAGAAGGTAGGGCAGTCATCATCATCATCTGTAATATTTTTAACAGGTCCAGTCAGGACAGGAGCGAGCACAATACATCTCACGCAGTTCATAATATGTTAGAAAATATAAAGCATTCAAAAGAGTAAGATACATGAACTGTAAGAAGATGTACATAAAAACGAGAGATATTTGTAAACTGGAAATATATATATGATAGGTAAGAACTGTAAGTGACTAGTGATTTCGAGCACAATATGGTTATACAAACAGGTTAGGTTATACAATAAAATGGGACTCCATTATACACGAGGGTACAATGGACATATACAATAGTTTATACAATATTTGTACAATGGGATTTGATTACATAACCATTTCTTACTCACCCTCCCCAATCAATACACGAGGATCCAATCCAGTTACGTTACCTTGTACAATAGTTTCTCCATGAAGCTCATGTGATCATGAGAGTACAAGATGCACAATGAGTATACATGAATAGGGGTGTATAATAAATACAATATGTTTGTGAAATGCACATCACAATATGTATCTGCTGACCATAATGGGGATAACATCGCAAGAGAAGGTCCATATAGTACCAATCCGTGAAAACAATCTTGCCAGTATCAGGTAAAGTAATCTAGAGCAAGAATATAAGTCCTGACAAGTATGAAACGATCAGAGAATATACTCGCCTGTCACCCTGAAAGACTGATATGAATCGATGTCCGAACTGGTGTCACAGAGTCCTATTAGAGTAAAACAGGTTATAAAGTACTCAAATTGTAATAATGGAAATATACAATTCAAACTACATGATTCTAAGTCAAACTAGGTCAAAGTCAACTCTTGGTCAACTTCCTAGCCAATTATTGGTCAGACTAGTCAACTGGCCTACCTAGTCAATATCTGTTCATGGCTAGTCAACTAGCTATGATTAGTTCTACCCTATATATTGTATCTGCTTATACTAATACTCATATTAGGATATTGCCTATACTATGTATATACAAACCTATAATTCATTACCTATCCAAGCTATAGATAACTTCTCCTAACTCCTACTTAATGGGTTACCCTTAACTACCTAGGTATCTTAGTTATGTAAACATATTGCACATGTATCACACAATCAAGGTATTTTTAATACATACCAAACTAACCAACCTAATATATATATCTCTAAATAACATATCTGATACTAACCCTTATTAAATACTATAACCATTCACATACTAGGATACTAACTGAATACTGAGCTAACCTTAAGATACTCTATGACACTAAGGCACATGCTTACCAAAATTGCCTACTAAAAAATCTGGAACCACAAATGTCATTGGCCACACAACTTCAAGTTTATGCAAACCTTCCCTATAGAGTAGGTAAACCTTATTACCTACCCGCTCTCTCACTAATCTTCCTACTGTCCTGTATATTAGTATCAGGAAGTCCTCTCACTAACTGATACCTCACCTAAAATCCAACTCACTAATACTTACACTCTACTGGGAACACATGACAGTATACCCAAAGCTCTCCATTATAACTCAAGCCAAATGGCCAAACCAAGGTCATTCCAACAAAGACAAGGTAGCAAAAGGGAAGGAAATCATGTCCCTCATCCCTTACTGCTGCCTACAGTAGGCCGAGCCAGTTGCTACTTGCTAACCCCATGTATATGATAAAAGCAACATGGCCAAGTGGCCAAATCCTGAATCCAAAATATACTAACCAACCACTCACACAATACTGCTACTGCTATCAAGCCTAACCCGAGCCCATCATTCCTACAATACCATTGCCACCTGAATCTAACTCCTAGAACCTCAATCAATATAAACTAACACACATATATATACAACTCAACCCAATAACTACATCATATATATAAACCTCAAATCTCAAACATATATGGACAGAACAGGATAAGAGAGGGAGTGATGTGTGTGTGCATAGTGAGTGTCAGAACAAGTGTCGAACATGTGAGTGAAACACAAGCCAATCCCAGATAAATCTCAGTTAACATTTGAACATCATTTTCAGTATTCAAAAACCGAGTTTTCAGTTTCAGTGAACATGAAGTTCACATTTCGATTTCGAACTCAAAATCCAAATAAAAACTCAAATCAAGTGTGCAGAGGTGTCACACACATGTACACATGTTAGGGGGTATCCTCGTGTCCACAAATCTGGACACGAAGTGTCAAAGTATACAAAAACATGTATCAGTGCACAGTGTACAGTATGGCCTCGTACGGCCATATCGAGTCCAATAGGACTCGGCACACAACACGAGGAGGGTCGTGTCCGTTTCCAGTAATAGAGTAGGTCTAGGGCTAGGATTAGGGTAGCCTGACACGAGTCCAAGTGTCCTCGTATCCACGCACGAAGTGCGTATTGTAACTCCCCTTCCCAAAAATTTTTGAAATATTTTTTTATTATTTATTTGATTTAAATGGTGATTTTTATATTTTTATAAATAATTATTTAGTTAGTTATTACGGTAAATGAGTTTAGCCACGGTTGAGTTTTGAAGTACAAAGTGCTTAGAAATCGTGGCACGGATAGTGCAATGGCGTGCTTTGACTAGTGTATTAGCCCTGGTAGGGAAGGCCGAGCTATAGTGACATCCTAACTAGGAAAATCAGGCCAAGTTGCGACTTAACCCATACCAAAGATTTTATTTATTATTTAATTATATTATTGAGTTTTAGGGAACCCGGTTGTACCGAACCTGTCCAGATTGAGTCCAAGTCAAATCCAAGCCCATGTAGGCATGTAGTGGAACCAAATATGGCCTTGTAGACATGTTTGGTATAATGAAAATATTTTTGTATATATTTTTAGGAATTGGCAATTATTTTCTAAATATTTGTTATAGGTAGATTATAGGTATTATTATTATTAAATAGTGTTTTACAAAATTTGTATGATCTTCTGGAGTCAGATAAGTAGTGTGCATGTTATATCCATCAGAAACAACTATTGGGCTATTTTAATTGTTATTAGGATTATTATTATCATTAATATTACTTTGTTATTATTAAATGATAACGATTTATATTTATTAAATCATTTATTATATAAAAGATATGTGTATATGTGTGTGTATATATTTCTATAAAATTTTTTTTCTATAAATAAGACATTATATTATGAATATATATTATTAATATTTTTGCTAACTGAGTATTTATTGATATGTATATACGAGTATTTATGCTAACTGAGTATTTATTGATATAGATATGGATGTGTATATATACATATATATATAATCATAATATTTTGATATAAATATTCTCGAAGTGTTATAGCATTTTATATATTTTCTAGTTTATTTAAAATTTGGAGGTACATGTATATATATATTGCTTTGAGTGTATATATATCTATTTAAATTGTATTAATGGAATAATGTATATATATCATTATATAAGTGTATATACATATATATTTATAAATATACATATATGTATACATATATATATCTATATAGAGTAAATAATAGTAGCCCAAGCCCTGCCCGTGAACCCAGCACAGAGAAGGCCCGACCCCTTGTTGTGAACACGCAAATAACAGAGGCTAAGTATATATTCATGAGGAGATCGAAAAAGAGGGGAGAAAAAATGCGAACCCTAGCACAGATCGACCACCTATCGCCGCCAGAGCCGACGCACGACCTGACCGTCAGAGCAGGCGTGCGACCTGACCACCTGCAACCGTCGTGGGGGGCGCCGGAGCGTGTGCAAACGGCAAACACGCGCAGGACAGGACACAGCCGCGGCATAAGTGTCACAGCGAGGTACACCAATTCAAATGCTATTTTCTTCCTAGTCGTTCAATAGTTTTCGAAGCCGTAAATTCCTACTTAGAGCCTACTAGACCCTCTTCAAACCCCTTCAGATGGATTCTATTCTACGATAGTAGAAACCCCAAAAAATCGACACGGAGGCGATTAAATAACCATCAAAAATAGAATATTGGAACTATTTTGGAACCCAACTTCGAAGGCTGTTGTTGAACCAACCAGTAGGTGTTTTCAAAAACAAACTAAATACAGACCTAGACAACCGATAGGGCTTCACAACCCAATTTATAGAATCTGATTTCATCGACTATGTGCCGAGAAATCGGATTTCGAAGTTTAGCAAAAACCTGTTTTTCTGTTTTCAAAATAATAGAAATATTGAAAAACCCTTCGATACGACGTGAGTCCCACCATTTCGGGCGACGTGATCGTGCACCGTAAGTATTGAAAGGTGCATACGGATATTGCGGACGTGTGGGCTTTGACGGAATTCAAATTGGTTGCGTGTGCGCGACAAATTTGATGCGTATCCATCGAAATTCACCGTATCGACCTCTATGCAAATTTCCTAATTACTTTGTGCACGTTCGTCAGATCGAGACAAAACTTGCGCAACAGGACCATATCATTTTTTTGGTCCTGAATGCCAAGTTTGGTCCGGTTCTGAGACAGTTGATCGGATCGCCGTTTCGTGGGTCCCACGATCCGATTCAACGGGCGATTTTGTGTACGGCCCACCAAAATCCACAATTGGACATACCATTGGGTTCGTATCATCAAAACGAATCCATAGACATATAGTTTGATGACTTTAGAGACTATTGACTCTGGCACGCTTTTCGGTGTGAAGTGGGTCCAACGACGGATACCGTTTTGGCCCAAAATTATCGTTTTGCCCCTGTGTCCAGAATTGGACTTAAGAACAGGCAATCCGAGCTAATTTGACTATTCTGAGAATGTTGGCAATGTTTGTTTCAGCTTTCGAAGATATTTGTGGATTTTGGACTTTACGGCGTACCAGTTGACGATAACTTATTGGTTCTTCGCGCTACCACCAGGCAAGATACCTTGTCTCCCTCTACAGTTTATTTACATACATATTTCTATTATTATATAGTTTTACTGGTTGATTATTGACATGTGATTTGTACATCGTGCATGCTAGTATATATATATAGTCCTTATTTATAGTTAATTCTGTGGTTCATATTGGATTGGTTCTCTCATGTATCATGATTGTGTCGTGTCGTGTCATCACCTGTACTTGGACTGATTCGCATCATGTCATAGGATGAATAAGTTATAACGAAACTGTTGTACCTTGAATTCTTGAAGCTAACCTGCGAGTCCATACTAGGGACGAGGGTTAGTAGTTATCTGTATCTTGATTCCTGAAGCTAACCTACGAGTCCACACTAGGGGCGAGGGTGATTTCCTGAAGCTAACCTGCGAGTCTACACTAGGGGCGAGGGTGATTTCCTGAAGCTAACCTGCGAGTCTACACTAGGGACGAGGGTTAGTAGTTATCTGTTCCGCACCTGCGAGTCCACACTAGGGCGAGGTTGAATTCTTGATGCTAGCCTGCAAGTCCACACTAGGGGCGAGGGTTAGTAGTTGTTTCAAACCTGCGAGTCCACACTAGGGGCGAGGGTTTGAGTATTCTATTGGTTATCCGTTGACATCGTGACATCGTGTTCTCTTGTTCTCCTTCAGCAGTTCATTTATGCGTAGTGGTTCTTCCAGTCGTGTATAGTCGTATTTTCGTGTTGATTGGTCTTTTCCCATTTATTTCCTGTATTTTCTTTATTGCATGATAAACTGCTAGATAGGCATGTTTTTATGTATCTTGCTATGTCCCGTGAGGACCTGATGATCTCTTCAGGTTTAGTGATTACATGGAGTTAGCTAGTAGTTCTGGATGGCGGATGTGATGATACGCTTGCGAGATTCAGGTATCGTTATTACGTTTGTTATCCTTTCGTGCTTTACATTCCTTATCATGAGATATCTTGCTTATTGATTCAGTTTAGAGACACTTGTTATATTCCATGGAGTCTCATCGGACATGTATGCTAGTGGGCTGCAGACCATGACCCATAGTTGTCACGACCCGCACCCACCTTTCGGATACGAAGCGTGTCCAAGCCCAGCCTACGCCGCAGTGTCGGCGGTAGTGCGCTGTCTATACACAAGTCACTGAATCTATAATCATGGGAAAATCTATATCTCATCCACACAGAAATCACGATACAATGAATATCCATGAAACTAGCAATACTAAATATAAACTGAATGTATCCAAGAATCCAATGTTACGTTCGGTGGACACAAATCCACTACCAGTAGACGGATAAATAGAGAAATACATGGAGTAACTAACTGAATAAAAATTGCTAATTTAGACCACAACCTGCTAACCAAGTAACCTCAACTGTAATGCGCTGCGATCTGAAGCTGACTCAAACCTTCTCGCCCGCTCCTGACTCAAACTCGACTAACCTGAATAGATCATCAGGTCCTCAGAGGACTAGCAAGATACATAAAAATGAGCCTTTCTAACAGTTTATTATGCATGGAGAAAGATACAGAATAACAAGTAAAACTGAGTAATGAATAAAGCACGAATCTGTACACTGTCTACACATAAATGAACTGCTGATCAAGGTCTAGAAAACTCATGTCAAGATGTCAACGGATAATCGAAACGAATACTCAAACCCTCATCCCTAGTGTGGACTCGCAGGTTTGAACTACTAACCCTCGTCCCTAGTGTGGACTCGCGGGCTAGCCTCTACTACTAACCCTCGTCCCTAGTGTGGACTCGCAGGCTAGCATCACCCTCGTCCCTAGTATGGACTCGCAGGCGTAAACCCTATACCACTAACCCTCGTCCCTAGTATGGACTCGCAGGCTAGCATCTACTACTAACCCTCGTCCCTAGTATGGACTCGCAGGCTAGCATCTACTACTAACCCTCGTCCCTAGTGTGGACTCGCAGGCTAGCATCACCCTCGTCCCTAGTGTGGACTCGCAGGTGTGGACCAATAACTACTAACCCTCGTCCCTATCGTGGACTCGCAGGTTAGCTTCAAGGTTCAAGACACGAAGGAAACAACAATTTGATACACGACTCACGACACGACTCGATCAAGGCTCAATGAATACGTCCAATAAGGTACAAGGCTAACAGTGAACACTGTCTATATAGCAATGATACAAGCATAAAAATAGGGTATGAAAGATACATGGCAATAATATGTTGAAAACTGGATAATAATGAAAGACAGTGCATGTAAATAAAGCTGTGTAGAAAGGCAAGGTATACTTGCCTTAGGTCCTGAGCTGCTGGCACGGGTCAAAATCCGTATCAAGTCCAAGTAACCTATTTTTGTGAATTTCCATATCAATAAGTGTTTCTGAAGAAAAGATTTACTTATCTACTGGGTCTTAACCATGTTTGATAATTGGTAACTGTCAATAGTTATAATCAACATTGATTTCTACCTACTTGGCTTACTAAGCCTCTGATTTGGTTTTCCTAATTCTCTAGGTTGATTTGGTTCCCAGCCCTCTACAAGGATTAGTACTTGAATGGCACCTTGGTCTTCTGTTGAACCTGTTACTCGGTTGGTAGGTATTACCCATAGACAAGGCACCCCATTTCTTTGACTCTCCCCTGACCATTTTCTAACCTGATAGGAACATCCTGCCATCACAGAATTTCCTCATTACTGGTACTCACCATTTGATACCCCAATTATTTGCTATAGGCTTAGTTTGGTTAGACCCTGTATTTCATATATGTCAAGCTTTTGCCAAAACCTGCGTATGTTAACTTCAGTTAATCCTGAACCCAACCATATTGCCCTCCTTACTTGGCATAGGAGATTTACTGATACCTCTATGCTGAACATTTGTATCCACGTGTTTATTGGCCTGATATCAAGTCTTGTTTAATGTGTATTCCTCCTGAAATCGACCCAGGTGAGTACTGTGACTGATATGGCTTGAACCACAAAGGATAAAGACTAAAACTTGTGAAACAAAAGGAACTAAAGGGTTCTCAGATGCAAGACATCAATATACCTGATATTCAAAGGAATGGCCTATACTTATATCTGTTTGCAGTTTGCTACATGCTGCCCTGCCCGGTAGGTTCTGTAGGATACCTGGGTCCTATAGCTAGCCTCTAATGTGGACAACCATATGGCAAGCTGCTAATGTAGGACTTCAAAGTCCCCCAACCTGCTTCACCCTTTATTTCCTACTGCACACTAGAGTCCAATTCCTCCCCCAGTGTAGTGATATCCCGATTCCTGAGGTTTATGGATCCCTCTTGAAATGGATGATGCTTACCTTATGTAAATATGAAATTGTACTTGGATACAATCTCACAAATAAACACATGATTGTAAGCATGCCACATTCCAGAACCATGTCTTCTATTCTGTAGTGTTCCCAGGAGCTTAACCCTATCATACATACTGAATATTAAGTGGTGTTCCATGTTACTAAGTTCCTGCTCTGCCCTAATGCAACCTGGAAATAGCAATCTACCTAACCCAGAGGTCTTGTTCATCTCAAACCTGGCTGTATGATACTCCTATTGCCAAGCCAATGGAGATGTCATACCAAGGTTGAGCCAAGGGACATACAGAACATTATGGCATCCTACATTATATTCCAAAGCCTTGCTACCAGGTACCTGGATCTCTATGGTCCATGGGTTAACAGGGATCCCTTGCTGGTGGTTTAATTTCAGTATGCACAGACTACTACTAGTCCTAGTACCATTTGGTACATGCCCCTAATATCCCGATACATGCAACATGAATACGATACTTGGAGTTCAAGTCTGAACTCACAGGTGTGCAGAATTCTGGACATATAGAGGTTCAAGCTCTGAACATCAGGAGTGAAGGTAATCGAGGGTTTGGCAATTTAACTCAAAGCATGACTGCCTCATCATACTGATTCAAAGGAACGTAGAACACCAAGGTGCAGGGCATTATGGGTATGCAAGATAACTGAACAAGGGAGACTCAATCATAAGTTAATGTGGTTCATTGACTGGGTGTTGAGATATCTGTCATGGGAAATAATGTGGACAGAAGTTGACACCTGATTGGTGAAGTAATAAAAAATAGAATACTGCAATAAATTCATCAATATGACCCCAATTGATTTCTATGGCTATGTTGTCCTCTTTCGGTTACCTATGTTTGTGTACATCAACCCTCTGTTTATGCAACATAACACCTATATAGGAAACACTCAAGGACATGTACTTACTAACATATGTTTGTTTCCTGAAGGGAAGGCACCTGTGATACACCTGTAATGAACCCTACATAATCCAAATTCATGTGCACTTGCACAAAATACTGGTTCCCTGAACATCCTCACTCTGAACGAAATTTACCTGCAGACTACAGATCACTACAACTATTCTCATAAGGATGATGAACAGATACGGAAGACAATCACCAGGCATCTTTTCTCAAGCAAAGTAATAGCATGATGAAGAAGCACAAAGATGTAACCAACACGAGCCAACATATTTAATATATGCAAACTGACTCGACAAGTGATTCTACCCACACACATGCCAGGTACTCATACCTATCTATTCTAGGTACAGCTACCCATCTGAGACTGAAACTTGGTTGAACACGATCCCCTGTTCGGTGTAATACTGGATTCCCAATAGTTTTATGGCAGCCATCTAATTTGTATGAACCTGATACGTAAAAATATCAGTTGGTATCAGTAGCAGGGAACCCCCAGTGCACAATATAATACGTTCCATATTCAGATGGCTATATGAACACATGTCGATTTGTACAGTGGGCTGTACATAGGAAAATCCAATTGAGGGTCACAAAAGGAATTCATGATACCAAGAGGGTCTCATTGGCATAATCCCAAACACCCATACTACACAGGACAGGGACAATTGATTAAAGGAAATGTATGCTACGATTTCATAGAGAAGGGATTACATGGTTTGAAGAGTCGATTGTTTACTCGACGATTCCACAAGGATTTATCCCGGCTCCAAAGAGGGAACTGCGGCAGCAATTTGGGTTGAGTTGCTAGGGTTTTTAAGAGAAAGGTTGCTATACCTTCCCTTATAAATATATTCAGGATTTGAATTTGCATATCAAATTCTAACGGATTGAAGAAATCCAGTTTGAATTCGATTGCTCTAATCTCTAATAAGTCGAGTTTTAAAAGAAAATGGCCAGGGATAATTTGAATTAAGTGAAATTTCAATATAGCCCCTGTCCATATCTATATTTCCCTTTCTTGCTATTTCAAGTAAGAATATAAAGCTTAACACTTATATCCATACAAACAATAAAGAATGATTTTTTAAAAAAATTAATAAGTAGGAGAAAATTTTGATAAGGGGTTGACAATAGTGTTCATTCATGTTTCATAATCTTATTGTGGATTGAGATATAGATTGTATTGCCATGATTTGGCAGTATACCATAGCCTTGACAGCGTTTACGTACTCGAGTCGTGCATGAGTCCGCTTGATACGTAGCTGGCTTGCTCACGAGCTCGCATCCAAAAAGCGGGTACGGGTCGTGACACGTATCAGAGGAGGAAATTTCTGTGCGTGCACAGTAGTCGAATCAGTGCGAGTGCAATAACATGTCCGATACGACACGAGGTATCCTAAAACTTTAGAAGGTTAATGTCAGACATTGCCCCAACATCTACCTCAAAAATCTCGTGTCCACGTGTCCTGTGTAGGTAGAACTCAGTGCATGGGAAATAAATAACACACATATAGGACAATACACACATGAAATCGGTTTTGAAAAAGGTGATTAAAACAGTAGCTTAGACATTTCATTAAACACTTGTTCACAAGCACTGATACGTGTCCGATACGGACACGAAATGGACACGATTTCCTACCAAACTTGAGGGACAGCTAGGGTATACCTAAATGAATGCAACTATGGAAAGAAATTGGGAATTTAAAGGTGTTTGATAGGTTTTACCTATTGAGGGTGAAACCTCAATGAATAGGCTTTGAAATGAGAGCTCTTCTCCCACTTGCAATGATCCCAAGCCCTTGAATCCTTGCTAGTTGCCTACTATTGGTATCCTCTACTGCAAGGGAGTCCAACACAATTGATTTGGTCCAATTTGGAGTTGATTTGAAGAAAGGGGGTAAAATTGGAGAAGGACACTAAACTAGGGTTTGTAGGTTTAAATGAAAGAGGCAAAGCGATGTGAACATGTGTTTATATAGGGGTGGGGGTCCTTTGATGGCAGCCTAGGGTTCATTCTAGGGTTATGGTTAAGTTTCATAAGGTTTAAAGGCCTCTAGCTAGTATAATTTAAGCCTCAAGCTAAAGGCCCAAATGATAATATCTAGCCTTTAACAAATATCCCCTTCCTAATTAATATCTAGATATTCCTAACCTTGTCATGTAATGGAAGCTTCTAATCTAATATCTAGGCTATGACTAACATGTAGATTAGGTTAACTTCTAGGTAAGTTTCTAACAATTTAATTAGCACAATATCAATGAATCAAAATTCATTTTCATTAATAAGTCAAAAATGACCAAAATACTCCTAGGCTAAAAGTCATAATTAGTCATCCTAATCACATGGTTAGGTCCCCATGGTCATGGTTAGTCTCTAGGTCATGCAGTCTCTAGGGTTGTACTAGCAAAACATCAAAATCACAAGTCATGGTTTTAAATAGTTTTAAATTGATTAAAAATCACCATAAATCATATCATGATTTAAATAACATTATTATATAATTAAAAAATATAAAATTTCAAAATTACCCTCATTTTAGAAATTGGGTGCTACAAGTCTACCCTCCTTAGAAGAATTTTGTCCTCGAAATTAAGATGGTCGTACTCCTTTTAGGTCAAACCCCCAACAATCAAGGTCGAAGCCTCTTCCTAGCAGCACACAAGATCAACAAGTAAAATATGGGTAGTAGGCTTAAAATGGGTCATGTCCAAAATTTGGCTCGACAGGTTTAGGTTGAAAAGGTGTCCCCAATTCGAGTCAAAAATAAAAGCGACTCCGTGGGGTAAATCAATATGGGATCTTATGTCAGGAAAGTCGTATGAAGCAAATAAAGCACAAGATGGTGTGTCCGAGTGGGACACAAAGGTCATGGGTGTAGGGTATCATGTTTAGGACATTCATGTAAAATTATTTTTGAGAAAACAACTAGTCTTGTGCTCCTAAATTAAAAGTCACAGTAATGTGCATATGATAATCATAATTTAAGTGGGAATGGTCGAATGTCCTAAATTGAACTGAAAGTTGTGATGCAAAAGTAGTACAAGGGAACAAGTTGAGTGGGACAGACTCTAGTCATGAGTGCCAGACTGGAAAGATAAGCAAAACAACGAAACAATCAGGGCTGTTAGGCAGTATCATCTTATATGAAACTGGAAACTGGCTGCAATGGTCACCATTCTACGGTCAGAAGTACACTATCAATTCTAAGTCAAAAAGTCCTAACACAAATCATCAATTCATTATATTTAGAAGAAATTTATATTAAAGGAAGTTACACAAAGGATTATACTAACAACTAAAATTACTCCTACTCCTAAGTTAATTGAAGGAGAACAAACAACAATTTTTTTTTGAAAAGACTGAATGAAAAAGGTAGAATAATATTTTATAAACCTTCTTGAGATAAAATCTGATAATCATATACGTCTGTCCAAAATCATGATACTCAGAATCATCGTCATACTAGTAAGCAGGGCTACGATAACCATAGAGTCCATATTAAGGTACATACCTCTAGAATAATGGTATTTATAATTTTTGCTCTGCCGCTAGCTTGGCTGCAAAAACCTTAAATTCCTACACCCGAGAAATATATCCAAAATCAGACTGTATGTCCTCACCATGCTTGCTAATGTGACTATAGAAGATTTTAGATTCCATAACTAAGTCGACCTAGCCCATATGATTCATCTTGGTAGAATATTTCAAATTAACCTTGATTACCAAGAATCAAATTCATCAATAAACAAGGAAGATAAACAGAAGCTGTTGGAATCGAATTTCGAGATATTCATAATGAGATTCTCAAGGGTCATCCAAGGAATCTCTCAAGTAGTCCTAACAGTGATTGAGTATCGCAAAGTATATCCTAATTCTACTGCAGGCTGTTGTGATACTCTAGTTCGAATACCACTACATAAACTTGACCTGCATGGGCCACCACTAAAAATGTGTCACGACCCGCACCCTAAGGAAGGGTACGAGAATGTGGGTACGTCCAGCCTACGCCGCAGTGTCGGCGGTAGAACGCTGTATAGGTCATATATAACATCTAACAACAAGATATATAAATCTGTCATCTCCGCACAGAGGTATAATATAACATCTCAACTCTATATCTCAATCATAAGTCTAGGGAAGATGGAGCACGATATGGAATAAGATAAAAGGAAGAACTGAATATATAAGTAAAGTCATCACAACACACATATAGATATCCAACACAAATAAATACAAGTCCTGAATATAAATAAGTCTCAACTAACAATCGAAACAATCCGATACAAACTGAAAGCTATAAGTACTAGACTAAACTAGGCAACCTCTACTGAGCTAGATGCTCCTCAGGCTCCTGAATGTCACCCTCATATACCCCATAGAAGGTAGGGCAGTCATCATCATCATCTGTAATATTTTTAACCGGTCCAGTCAGGACAGGAGCGAGCACAATACATCTCACATAGTTCATAACATGTTAGAAAATATAAAGCATGCAAAAGAGTAAGATACATGAACTGTAAAAGATGTACATGAAAACGAAAGATATTTGTAAACTGGAAATATATATATGATAGGTAAGAACTGTAAGTGACTAGTGATTTAGAGCACAATATGGTTATACAAACAGGTTAGGTTATACAATAAAATGGGACTCCATTATACACGAGGGTACAATGGACATATACAATAGTTTATACAATATTTGTACAATAGGATTTGATTACATAACCATTTCCTACTCACCCTCTCCAATCAATACACAGGGATCCAATCCAGTTACGTTACCTTGTATAATAGTTTTTCCATGAAGCTCATGTGATCATGAGAGTACAAGATGCACAACGGGTATACATGAATAGGGGTGTACAATAAATACAATATGTTCGTGAAATGCACATCACAATATGTATTTGCTGAACACAATGGGGATAACATCGCAAGAGAAGATCCATATAGTACCAATCCGTGATAAAAATAGTGCCAGTATCAGGTAAAGTAATCTAGAGCAAGAATATAAGACTTGACAAGTATGAAACGATCAGAGAATGTACTCGCCTGTCACCCTGAATGACTGTTATGAATAGATGTTCGAACTGGTGTCACAGAGTCCTATTAGAGTAAAACAGGTTATAAAGTACTCAAATTGTAATAATGGAAATATGCAATGCAAACTACATGATTCTAAGTCAAACTAGGTCAAAGTTAACTCTTGGTCAACTTTCTAGCCAATTCTAGGTCAGACTAGTCAACTGACCTACCTAGTCAATATCTGTTCATGGATAGTCAACTAGCTATGATTAGTTATACCCTATATATTGTATCTGCTTATACTAATACTCATATTAGGATATTTCCTATACTATGTATATACAAACCTATAATTTATTACCTATCCAAGCTATAGATAACTTCTCCTAACTCCTACTTAATGGGTTACCCTTAACTACCTAGGTATCTTAGTTATGTAAACATATTGCTCATGTATCCCACAATCAAGGTATTTTTAATACATACCAAACTAACCAACCTAATATATATATCTCTAAATAACATATCTGATACTAACCCTTATTAAATACTATAACCACTCACATACTAGGATACTAACTGAATACTGAGCTAACCTTAAGATACTCTATGACACTAAGGCACATGCTTACCAAAATTGCCTACTCAAAAATCTGGAACCACAAATGTCATTGGCCACATAACTTCAAGTTTATGCAAACCTTCCCTCTAGAGTTGGTAAACCTCATTACCTACCCACACTCTCACTAATCTTCCTACTGTCCTGTATATTGGTATCAGGAAGTCCTCTTTCTGACTGATACCTCACCTAAAATCCAACTCACTCATACTTACACTCCACTGGACACACATGACAATATACCCAAAACTCTCCATCATAACTCAAGCCAAATGGCCAAACCAAGGTCATTCCAACAAAGACAAGGCAGCAAAAGGGAAGGAAATCCTGTCCTTTATCCCTTACTGCTGCCTACAGCAGGCCGAGCCTGATGCTACTTGCTAACCCCATGTATATGACACAAGCAACATGGCCAAGTGGCCAAATCCTGAATCCAAACTACACTAACCAACCACTCACATAATACTGCTACTGCTATTAAGCCTAACCCGAGCCCATCTTTCCTACAATACCACTGCTACCTGAATCTAACTCTTAGCACCTCAATCAATATAAACTAACACACATATACATACAACTCAATCCAATAACTATGTCATATATATAAACCTCAAATCTCAAACATATATGGACAGGACAGGGCAAGAGAGGGAGTAATGTGTGTGTGCATAGTGAGTGTCAGAACAAGTGTCGAACATGTGAGTGAAACACAAACCAATCCCAGATAAATCTCTGTTAACATTTGAACATCATTTTCAGTATTCAAAAACCCAATTTTTAGTTTCAGTGAACATGAAGTTCATATTTTAATTTCGAACTCAAAATCCAAATGACAACTCAAATCAAGTATGCAAAGGTGTCACACACATGTACACGTGTTAGGGGGGTGTCCTCGTGTCTATAAATCTGGACACGAAGTGTCAAGGTATACAAAAACATGTATCAATGTACAGTGTATAGTATGGCCTCATGCGGCCATGTCGAGTCCAATAGGACTCGACACACAACACGAGGAGGGTCGTGTTCGTTTCCAGTAATAGAGTGGGTCTAGGGCTAGGTTTAGGGTAGCCTGATATGAGTCCAAGTGTCCTCGTGTCTACGCATGAAGTGCGTATCAGAGGAGGAAATTTCTGCACGTGCACAGTGGTCGAATCAGTACGAGTGCAACAACGTGTCCGATATGACACGAGGTGTCCTGAAACTTTAAAAGGTTAATGTCAGACATTGCCCCAACATCTACCTCAAAAATCTCGTGTCTACGTGTCCTGTGTAGATAGAACTCAGTATCGAGCAGCAGGGCATGTGCACAGTATATCGTGCAGCGTGTCCATATCGATTTTCGACACAAAAACGATACGAGCTTGTGCTCAGTGCATGGAAAATCAATAACACACATATAGGGCTATACATACATGAAATCGGTTTTAAAAAAGGTGATTAAAATAGTGGCTTAGATATTTCATCAAACACTTGTTCACAAGCACTGATACCTGTCCGATACAGACACAAAATGGATACAGTTTCCTACTTAACTTAAGGTACAGCTAGGGTATACCTAAATGAATGCAACTATAGAAAGAAATTGGGAATTTAAAGGTGTTTGATAGGTTTTACCTATTGAGGGTGAAACCTTAATGAATAGACTTTGAAATGAGAGCTCTTCTTCCATTTACAATGATCCCAAGCCCTTGAATCCTTGCTAGCTGCCCACTATTGGTATCCTCTACTGCAGGGGAGTCCAACGCAATTGATTTGGTCCAATTTGGAGTTGATTTGAAGAAAGAGGCTAAAATTGGGGAAGAACACTAAACTAAGGTTTGTAGGTTTAAATGAAAGAGGCAAAAGGATGTGAACATGTGTTTATATAGGGGTGGGGGGTCCTTTGATGGCAGCCTAGGGTTCATTCTAGGGTTAGGGTTAAGTTTCATAGGGATTAAAAGCCTTTAGCTAGTGTAATTTAAGCCTCAAGCTAAAGGCCAAAATGATAATATCTAGCCTTTAACAAGTATCCCCTTCCTAATTAATATCTAGATATTCCTAACCTTGTCATGTAATGGAAGCTTCTAATCTAATATCTAGGCTATGACTAACATGTAGATTAGGTTAACTTCTAGGTTAGTCTCTAACAATTCAATTAGCACAATATTAATTAATCAAAATTTATTTTCATTAATAAGTCAAAAACGACCAAAATACTCCTAGGCTAAAAAGTCACAATTAGTCATCCTAATCACATGGTTAGGTCCCCATGTTCATGGTTAGTCTCTAGGTCATGCAGTCTCTAGGGTTGCACTAGCAAAACTTTAAAATCACAAGTCATGGTTTTAAATAGTTTTAAATTGATTAAAAATCACCATAAATCATATCATAATTTAAATAACATTATTAAATAATTAAAAAATACAAAATTTCAAAATTATCCTCATTTTAGAAATTGGGTGCTACACATGCTCATTCCGATACATGTGCACACACTAGTATTAGGTTCTTCTATTGCTCTCGTATTGGACACATGAGTGTAACTTATCCTATTCGTAGGAGTTTTTCTACCAATGCTAGAGTAAATAGTATATGGATCCCTAAAGCTAACAAATGTGGATCCAAGTTTATTTGGATACCAAAGTCTTCGCCTAATGTTATAGGTGGAGCTACTTGTATCAGGACATAGCACCGAGGAGCGTGTTAGTGGTTGCAAAGCTCAAGGGTCATCTTTTAAGCAATTGCACCAGCATAAGTGTGGCCACTAGAGCCACTTTGGTAATATTTTAAACGATTCTCTTTAAATTATTTATATTTATTGAATCTAGCTTATTTCTCTTGATGTCTTGCCACTAGCTCACATTGATATCCTTTAGTTGTTTATTATATAAATCAATGTGAGATATAATACTAGCATGCTTAGTTAATTTTCTTATTATTTCTTTTATCTAGCATGACTAATTACTTAGCTTAAATGATTAGTTCACACTATGTAGTTTATCACTCATTTTCTAGTAGTATGACACATTTATATATGCATGCTCGTTATTCTTAATCCTTATTTATAAAGCATGCATATCACTCTAGTTCATAGGATCTTGGTTTTGATTTGAGTTAATATGATTTTAACTCTCCGTCTTTAAAAGTTATGCGATAGTTACTTCTTGCCGATTTGTATTTAATATGTCATATTTATCTTAATCGGTATTTGTGAATATATATGCTTAGCACAAGCTTCTTATCACTTGACAAGTATATACTTATACTTCATTTTTAACCTTATGCTTACATAATATATTCATTATTGATTTTCATGTTTTAATTTGATTAAACCTCTTATGAATCAATTATGTATTTGCCTAATAAAGTCTATTTATACGTGTTTTTGAATTTGTGATAGTTTTTCAAACATTCATTAAGGATACATGACTATATTCATTAAATCTCCATTTACATGTATATCATGTATTTCTTATATTGATATATATTTTTGTATAAATAACTTTTTGTGGGCATATGAGTCAAGCTCCAGTTTTATATTGTTTTAAGGAATATTTAATTATACTTGCTTCCTTCAAACTTGTGCTTATCCTATACTTTAGCTATTGATTCCTTGACCAAATTTGTGTTATATTTTCTTGAATCAATTAGCTTCCTCTTTAAAGCTTTCTTTTGATAATATTTTTTTTCTACTTGGGTGACTTTATGGATACATGTCTTTTACTTGATTCTTGAATATTTTCATGTATGCCTATTATATATATATATATATATATATATATATATATATATATATATATATATATATATATAAATATATATATATATATATATATATATATATATATTTATTTATATATATATATATATATATAAAATATATATATATATATATATATATATATAAAAAAATATATATATATATATATATATATATATATATTTTATATATATATATATATATATATATATATATATATATATATATATATATATATATATATATATATAGTTTTATCTATGTGGTTCCAACTGTTGATATTTATTTATTCAATACCTTTAAGTTAGAATGTTAAGAGAAAATATTTATTAGTGTCTTGTTCATGACTTTTATGGAAGTTTTTTTTGAATTGCTTGGTTTTGTGCTTTACCTTATTTGTTAAAATTATCGTACTTATTAGTGCACATTTTGAGTATGTATCTTCTATATATTTATCTCCATAAGTACATTATGAAAATGATTGTATTGAAAATATTCTTAGCAAATTTTGATGAACATTCTTTCATTATTATTTGAGTATTTACCTTTCTTATACTTAGGGATTTTGGATTTTGATGTTGTTTCATGATACTGCATATATTCCTTTAAATCTAAATTCTTAAAAGTAAAGAACATTTTGGAAACAAGCCGAAAGGGTCCTTCTGTCATACAGGTATAAATAGCCTTAAGCGACACGGTGTACTAGTCTTCGGATTACCGCTAGTTGGAACCAGCCCCTACAGCTAACCCAAAGTGATCAATACTTTATAGACTTAAGATTTATTAAGGTCTACTTGCAACCATTATCTAGTTTTGGATCCACCCCTAAGTTCCCGAATACATCATCAAATCTAGCCCTATATTTTGAGCTATAAATATTTTATTATTATTGCCTAATGATATTTTTGTAGCACATGAGAATACATATAATTGATATATCATACTTCTCATGTCTTTAGCTACTATGGGATGAGCTTTTGCGTTGAGATTTTCTATTTCTAGAGAATACACTTTCATAATAGTTATAATTTTGCATTCTCTAGATCAATCTATTATTTTATTATCTTCGGTTAATCTCAATACTTGGCAAAGAGATTTGTTTCATTGTGTTTTCATGAATATCCTTTTAGCCTCACTTTGAGAAGAGCATAATTCTTTTATTTAAGTTATCCTCTTGCTCTTATCCTTGCTCAGCAAAGAGTATATAAATCATTTTGATCATTCCAAATGTATTACCCTTATTGTGAACTCTATGCTTAAGCATATATTTTTAGTGTTAGTGACTTAAGATTTAATGAGCACATTTATCCTGTTAATGGCCTACCTCATTAATCTTAATTAGTTATGTAGCTTGCTTATTTATGATATATTATTAAGTTACATAATTTTTGTTCACTTTCACTCATCTAGCTATCTTCTTGAATTTCAATCTATATGTAATATGCTAGTTTAAAAAAACATGATTTATGAATTTTCTTGATTTGTATTCTATTTTAGATACATATGTTTGGTCTCTAAAATTAGTTTGACAAATTTTTTATTTAATCCTGTTTCCATTGAGGTTTGTGATTCATCGCTTTAACTTCCTTTTATACTAGTCATTGGTAAGCATCTCTTAAATTTCTCTCATCTTTGAGTCATAATTTTATCGTATTATCATATTACATCTTTCTAGATTAAATCTGTAATACTTTAAATAAGATTGACTCTTTTCTATATTTTCCATTGGTTTGTTTATATAGTTTTTAGATGAGATTTATGATGGATCATAATTATTTATTGGTTTACTTTATGAATGATCCTAATGATTGAGTCGTCCTATATTATCTAATTATGTGGTTATCAAGTTAATTTATTACTCTACTTTGACTACTCATGGATTATCACATATGCTCTTTGTTATTTGAACTTCATTGGTTTCTCATTTAGTATTAGCAATGTTGGATTATTACCCGTTGATGGGTACATACGTGGTAAAACATACATAGTTCATGCAAAGTAATAAATTGGTTGATTCGTTTCTTAATTAGATAATCATGGACATGATTTTTGACTTTTAATTTTTTTTGCTATATTGTGATTCTCATCATGATTGTTTTAAATGGACCTTATTTCTTTTCATGATGACCTCCTTCTCAAAAGGTAATATGCACTGATATATCATATTTAATTCTTCTATAGGCTAATGTATGTCTCTTTTGATTAGATGTGCTTAATTGGAATATTATTTTGGCTATTAAGTGGATATCTCTTCTTGACTAAAGATGATATTATTCGTTTTGTGACATTTTTATAGCCTTATATGCATTGAGCAAGGGGAGAAATCATTAGTTGATTTACCCCTAGATCTTGAAGTTATCATTTTTTAATGCTATAAGTGCTTTGGAACTAGATACACATATTTTAAGGGAGAGCAAATAAATTGGTTCAATTCATTTATACCCTTTAATATGTCGTATACCTAGTTCATCATTGACCCATATTTTTATCATTATTTTAGTGATTGAGGTTATGATACTGTTATTTTGAAAGGTTTATGAGAGTATATGCAATTGTTTTCATCATATTATCTCTCTCTTTTATATGAGTTAAATAGGTCATCTTGTTAATTTTAACTTTTATATCTTATCTTGGTGACTATTGTGCTTTCTTTGATTTGACTTTCCTTGTATGCTTAATTGATTTGGCTTTCCTTGTTGAGGACTTACCCAAATTTTATGATTTTATCTATATTGTTAATAGTTTGAGGGGGAGCATTCAAGACGACTGAATTTCTTCTTCTCAAGTATTTTTTTCTTTTACCTTCATGTTTCAAGTTTATTTATTTCAATTGATATCAAGTTTATATATTTCAATATCTTCAATTGGTATCCTTCTTCTTTGATATCTATTATTTACAATTATCTAATCCCCATGGTTTTTGACTGAAATCCTTTATTTCATAATTCTCTTTCACAACTAGAGTCATATTTCATATCATATTATGTTTTGGATTTCTTTCTTGGATTTCATGTTGGTAAATTATATATTGATTATTATCAAATTCTCTTAGTTTTACCAACTATTTTATGCTTTGACAATTTTTTTTATTTGGTACTCTACATTTGGTATGTAGTTTATATACTTGTCTTTACGCACTTCTCCTATTGTTCTTTATTTTGTATATCTTGATCATGATTGTCTATGCCTTCCTCCTTTACTTATGCTTGAGTTTGTTTTATCTCTTATTATGGGAGAGCTTATTTTTTTGATCATGTCAAAGGGGGAGAAATAAGTTTAAGTTAGCACACAATCTTCTAGTAATATGTGTTTATTAGTGATACATGCATCTATCGTATCTGTCTTAAACTTAACCGATTTGCCATAATAAAAAAGGAGGAGATTGTTAGCCCAATGATTACATCGTGTTTTTGAATATAGCTAATCAGTTAAGTTTAACATAATGATGTCATTAATATTCATATACTCACTATCATGTTGTTGCTTAAACTTAGCATTGTCTTAATTATCCTATATCATATTGTCATGCTTGTATCGTACTGCAACATATTTTGCTCGCCTAACATGTATTTGTAGACATGTAGTAAGCATGATCAAACATGATCAAACCAGGACATAGGCAATAAAGAATTAATGATGGACCAAAGACGGCGTCATATAAAAAGATTTCTCCGAACCGTCTAGCGACCTATCCGGGGCCTCGCATCGGAGGTTTCGCTGCCCGGTCAGCATACAGGGGTCGAGGGGGGTAGCGTCCTCCATCAGGGGTTCGGGGGTGAAGCCCCCGAAAGGTATTCAGATTTCCAGATCTGTTTATCTTTGGACGACTGCTATCAAAAAAAAAGTGTCACGACCCGCACCCTAGAGTAATGGCACGAGAAGTGAATACGCCCAGCCTACGCCGCAGTGTCGGCGATAGAACGTTGTCCTAGGTCACAACATCTAACAATATAAGGTACCTGTACAGTATATACACTCCGAATGGAGGTAACAAAACAGGAATATAGTCTCAATCACAACTAAGGCAAAAATACGATAAGATAGATAGATATGAAATGAATCCATGAGATACAAATAGATAGAGAGTTCTAGGTGTCTAAGATATCACAGCAATCCAGAACATCCAAACTCAAATACAATATCCAGAGAAAATAAGTACAACTGAAAATCACTACACTAGACTAAGGGTGTGTCATCCACTGCTAATGGATCCTGTTGGAGATCCAAGTCACAACATTCCTTTAGGGTAGTCCCATAGTAAGTGGTATAGAGTGCCTCGTCCTCATCCTCTGTAATATTTTCAACAGGTCCAGTCAGGACAGAAGCGAGCACAATACATCTCACACAAATTATAACAGGTTAGAAAATATAAACATGCTAGAGAGTAAGATACATGAAACTGAAAGAACAACATGGTATAAAAGAGAGAACTGTAAGTAAATAGCTACAATATATATAGAGAACTATCAGTGACTAGTGAATCAAAGTACAAGATAAACATGTGAACAGCTGGAGGTGATTCATGGCTATACTAAAGAGTTGATTCATGACTACACTACTTTGGAATATTCACATGTTTAGTTCTACTCCCCCATCTCCAATCAATACACAAGGATCCAGTCAAGTTACGTTAAGATTCATGACTATGCTATTGGCTTATAATGAGTGATTCATGAACAGATTCATGAAGGCTCTATGATTCATGAGAGTACAGGAAGCACAAGCAGATTCATGATAGATTTATGATAATAGAAGCATGAGATACATAATGTAAGTGAAACACACAAGATATGAGTATCCGATGCTCCCGAGAGGGATAACATCTCATGAAGGGATCCATATAGTACCAATCCGTGTTACCAACGTGTCAGCATCAAGTAAAGTAATCTAGAGCAGGAATATTAAGCAAGATATGAAATGATCAAAGAATGTACTCGCCTGATATCCGGAGTATCTGAAGAGAATATACTGTCTGAGGAGTGGTATCTGGCTTCTATAAAATAGTACAAGTCACAACATATCCAAAATGGTAAAATAGACTGCTACAATGCATTCTTCATGATGTTTGGGTCAATCTAGGCTAAAGTCGACCTTTGGTCAACTCTAGTCAACTACACTAGTCAAACTAGGTCAACTAGGTCAAGCCTAACCCAAACAAGTCTCACTAAGCCTAGCCAGTCTATTCTAGCAAGCACACATCATCACAAGGCCATACAAGTCTATCAATACCGAAGTCACATGTGTATACATGTCATATACACATAGGCTATATTATAGGAATCTACATAGGCTACATACCATAGGAAACCTATATTGGCAATACATATATTCAATTACCACATCCACATATACTAAAATAATATAGGCAATATGCATATATATTACATATTACATATTTATCTAACAAATTAGAGATATTATATATATATATACACATAGAGAGAGATAGAGTGACATGTGGCATGTGTGTGTGAGTGACAGGTGTGTGTTTCCAGATTTTGGGCTCATGTGTGAGTGTGTGTACAATATATTTCCAGTCTATATGTGTGTGTGTGTAGATATTGTGTTCTCAGCTTGTACATAGAAAATTAATAGTGTGAGGATCAATGTGTGAGTGTAAATGTATATCAGTTTACATGTGCGTGGGTGGGCTAACAGTAGATAGGGTAGTATGTGTATAGGAAATCAACATAGGCTATAGTGTGTTGTGTCAATATGTGTGAGTAGCTGGAAAACAGTGTACATATGTGTATGAGTGTGTGTAATAGGAATATCAGTGCACCCAACAGTTTATATGTGTGTTTATAGCTATTCACAGTTTTATATGTGTGTGTGTAAAGGGAAAAACAGTATCAATTCTCAGGAAAATTTCAGTAAAAATGAATGTGTGTGTGTGGGTACAGGTAGCAGTGGGTAGGTTCAGGAAATCAGTGAATGAATGTGTGTGTGTGTGTGTGTGTGTGTATGAGTGTGAGTGACAGTAGATAGCAGTAGTGTGTGTGTGTGTGTGTGTGTGTGCACAACAGTGTCTCAGGTTACATGTGTGTGTCCTGTTATTATATATATGTGTGTGTAACATTGTATAAATTCTCAGAAAATTAGTGTTCACATTAACAGTTTCAGTATTTCAGTCCAAAAGCAAATCGAAACCAACTATTCCATGCTAACATGAATACCTAACAAGTTCATTAACTCTTACATAAATAGGTGAACCTTTCATGGCATTTTAATCATCAAAGAACAGTTTAGAATACAATCAATCTCAGAATTTCAAAATCAGTGAACTAGGTGTCAGTGAATTGGGGAAACTCGATTTTGAATCAAAAATACAATTAATATTCGAATCTAATGGTTGGTAATTAATGTGTTACATGTAAGAGTGTCATAGGTGTGTCCTAGTGCCAAGGAACTGGACACAAACATGTCCGAATCATTTTTCCACACATGAGTTCAACAGAATTGTGCACAGTCTCATGCATGCGTGTCAGTCGGTCTAGGACACGACACTCGACACGAGACACTTTGTGCACGTGTGAGCCCTTGACCCGAAATCCCCCAATTTTTTATTAAATATTGCTGAATTATTAATTAATGCCTAGATATAATTGAATAATTATGTATATGTAATATGTATTTATATTTTTATTTCCTATAAATAATAATAAAAGACAGGAAAATGGGGTTTTTCAAATATCTCAATAAGGAGGGGCTAAATTACAAATATTAAAGTTTAAATCCTAATAACTAAACGGCCATATAAATTCAATTCCTTCGATTAAATGGATTCAAATCTAGCTTTCGATCGGAGAGAGGAAATTCAACCTTATCCTCTTGACCCATCCGAACCCTAGTATAAGTACGAGGGATCATCAATGCCCTGTTTTCGAACCCTAATTTCCGCCTCGACCCTTCTCCTGCTCTACATCGAAGAACTGCTCGAAGAGTTGAAGCAAATCAAACCATTGACAGGTAACAATTCCCCACCATGGCCTTGATTCGTTGAATTAATCTATCCTTAGGCTTGCAAATGCTTGTTATTAATCAACATAGGATGAGAGGGGTAGGTGTTCGACTTAATGTCCAACCACGGACTTATGGGATGTACTCGTGTATCGAGCATGAGGTGTTAATGATACATCAGCCCATGTCCTGTCTTAGGATGCCATGAGAATTCACACCAATAGACATTGATAGGAACATGGGGTATTAACAGGGACAACCTTGACCTTTGATGTATACTTGGTGTATACTTGCCTGACATCAAGATGTATACTGGGTACTCGATGTCACCCTTGACCCTTGGTGTCCTGGGTTGCTATAATTGGCAATGGGAATATGTGAATCTGAGGCTAGACCCCATGGTCTATGAATCAGTAGTACCACTCGAGTAGAGTCAATGGCTACCACAGTAATGGGAGCATGACCAATGGTCTAGGTCACAACCAAGAGTTCCCCATGGGTATGTTGCCCTGTGTTATGCAGTTCACATAGGCCTAATTATTTCCAATCCAGTTTTCTCTTATGACAAGAGGATTGATACTCTTATAAGAATCCATCTTCATCAATATATGTTCAATTCCCTGGACTGGGATTTTAGAGGAAAGGGAAGTGTGGAGGCTCAAGTAGAACATGGCCTTCATCACTTAATTATTTCATTCACTTAATGTAGTAGACGTTGCTCATCTACCTTGCATCAAGAATACATCACTCCATATGGTGTCTATTTTGCCCTCCCTCACTATGTCCTGTATAATGAATGTTTCATCTTGATAGCAATTTAAACAAAGGACTGGAGTTAAGGATATAGCCGGACATCTTCCTTGATTGTGGGGTAAGTCCCATCTCCTTGTCCTTCAGCCTCCATGAGTTAACTTGCATCACCTGGTATTGTGGGTATAATCTTGATGGGTACTTGAATTCAGGGAATTATACAGTATAGGAATTTAGGAAGTTTCACTAAGCAGGGGATGTACATTAATATGGCCAAGAGGTTGATGTATCAGTATGCACTGATACATCAGTACATAACTGTACCAACATATCAGTGGCTCAGACCATGTATCTGTCCTAGTAGGAAACCACCTACAGGTTGTAGATGAGTATTTAGTGGTGATGTACCCACAATCATATGACAGTTATACTTATATATATAACAGAGGCAATATGTTTATATGTATATATGTAGGTACACAGGGAACCTGTGGAATAGACAGAGTGCAAGGCTATAGTTCATGGGTACTGTAGATTGGTATCCATGCCTGGCAGTAGGACACTAGTATAGGTACTTAGGTATACACTGTGAACTCCTAAAACAGGGATAGATTGGTTGTATCAAGGTCCCTATTAGGTGTCAAGGGCACATGATGCATCAGTGCCTAGGAGTTATCAAAGGACCCTAGTCTTAGAGGAATAGATGAGACAACTCATTAGGCTAATAGGTACCTGCGTATGGAATACTCAAGGTGAAGTAACAGGGTAGTTGCAAAGAATTTGCAAACAGAGGGAGTAGAGCTCCTGGGTCTAGTGGTTAGTTTCATTCGAGTGAGGTTTACAATGTTTATGAGGTCTTAGGGCTGTTTAGGAGATTAAGGGCTGTGTGAGTAGATGATATCAGTTAATGATTAGGCATAAGGGGCTAGTTATAATCAAGATATGTAGCATTGAGAATATGAGATTAAGGTAATAGAAGGAGTTTAGACCAAGTATCCTAGGATGCTACTAGCTTGAGGATACTAGTGTTCATATAGATTAGCAGACTGGACTTGTGTAACAGGAATTAGGAAGTCAATAGAAAATGGGTCTATAGCTCAGTCATTCCTTCGTTGCTTAGGCTATGTGAAACCCAGTCCCTGTACTATTTGTTTTGTCCTGCAACTGTATCAGTAGGTAATCGAATCCCTGTGTATCAGTTGAGAATTATGGTGGTGAGGTTTGAGTAAAATGTGATGTTAGACATAGGGACTGTATAAATGGGGTGTATGAGTTTATCCAGACTAATACTTAGTATCAGTTCTTAACTGATATTGTATCAGCATACCCACTGACATTTGTGGACCAGTCACCATTGTGAGGTTTGGAGATTTTGGTTCATTGACTCAGGGAAAATGGTGTAAGAGGGGACTTGATGACAGTTTGTGAGCTGGGTATCAGTCAAGAGACTGATATGAGGGGACTTGGATATCAAGTCATATGAGAGGGGAAAGTTTTAGAAGTCATGTCAGATAGGAGAATGATAAAGGAAGTATCACGTGACCATAGATGTAAAAGGGTACAACTGTATGCCTAACATTCAATTGGGATGTTGCCCTCACCTGTGTATAGAAACCAAACCATTTCTCTTCTATCCAGGGAAAACTATTAGGCACCCAGTGTACAGGAAAGATGGAGATTCACTCAGGGAATGAGAGTAACAAGAGTATATCGAGTAATAGGGAAAGTGGATTATTGTCAGATTTTCTATACTAGGCAATTTGTGTCCAGAATACACTAAGACAGTGATACTAGGAATGCGTATCAAACCAGGTGAAAGATATCAGGTAAACTGGAAGGTCTGAGCCAGCATTTACCTAGTAAACACAGGTTAGTGGCAGCTGTTGGTGCAAATATAGATACCCAAACCTAAATGACTAGGCTAAGACATGGGTTTAAGTAAATAACTTGGTTTTAGGTACCTGTGAACGAGCCAGATGAGCCCAACCCCATCTGCAGGAAGGAAAATACCAGACAGGTATTGACCAGGGTGTAGGAGTATGTGGAAGACCTGGACTCATAGCCCCAAGGCTGAACCTTAAGCCTGGCACCTTAGGCCAATTCGACAGGGTACCTGGCTAGTGCTACTACTGTTATCTCTTAGCCTACATCTTTTATTGAGACTATGAGATGTGAAAATAGTAATAGTATAACTGAGTATAATAATGGGGCCATGACATGGTTCGACTGCTAAGAGTGATGCCTGTACCTTGCTTGTTCTGCTCAACAAACAGGTCCCTGTATCCATGGATGTAAGAGACTGATCCTGTAGGTATTACTAGTATAGGATGCCCTAGAACAGGACAAGAGGAGAATCAAGGGGGAATCAAATAGGAAATTGTGTTAAGGAAGGGAAGTATAGCCTAATTAACTATCTAGGCATGTATAAGGGTAAAAGTTCAACCTATCACAATGTAGGAGTTATACCAATCCAATTAGGAATTCCATAAGAGCCTTTGCAGATTAAAACTAAATAAGTAAGTTTAGATTCGTTTTTGTTATAATTATTGACAACATTTATTATCAAAATAGGTTACTTGGATCGAGGTACGGACTGTGACCCATACCAGCAGCTCAGGACCACAGGCAAGTGCATATACTGATTGTTACCGTCTCTGATAGTTTTCTTTACATGTCACACATATGTCTTGCTGCTTGTTGACACGATCATCACACGGATACTAGTTTCATGGAATTATAGTACATTTTGACTGCCCTTACATATTTTTCTTATTGTAATTAATTCCATGAGTACTAGCTGGGCGGGAAAATATCTTAGTAGACGTGTGGACTACCCATTCTGTCCCCATGATGTCTATTCGTGAATAATAGCATCTGCACACGACACGTGCAGGTGCCAGATTTATCCTTTAGTCGTTCACACGTCGAACAGGATATTTCAACTCACGTAGATAGTTTTATTTCAGTCATTTCATCTTGCTTTGTCACTTGCCATGTCACAATGATCTACATATTTGTTTTCTAGTAGATACTTCTCATTGATAGAGTTTACCTGTCTTTTTCCTTTATACTATGATGCTAGTTACTTCCTAGTTTCATTCTCATATGTTACATGCATATTTATGATTCGGTTAGAGTTCGGATAGTGGTCATATGTGTACTTGTTCCATTCCTGACTGGAAAACCAATATTTTAGGTGATAAGTTAGAGGAGTTCTGTTCCACTTACTATGAGCAGACGGTGGACCCTGATCTGAGCATGCAGGAGGACTTGGATGCGGGGCTACTCTCCGCAAGAGACTTTTAGCTAGATATTATTTCATAGAGCATGAGTTGCTCACAGAAATTCTTTCTTTATTGTATTTTATTTTAATCGTGGATTATGAGAGTGGAGTAGTGGACATCCTTTCGGTATATTTGTCTCTTGAGATTATTTTATTTATCTTATTTTGGTCTCTATCTTGGAGGCTATTTATATCATTCATTATCTTCATTCTCACTACGATTATTGTGTACATCTTGCTATTGTGGATTAGATGTGGATTTTGGTTATGATTATGGAAATCTATAAATTGCATGGTTGAATTTGATAAATTGTGGAGATGACTAGACATCGCTCTACCGCCGATACTGCGGCATAGGTTGGACGTACCCACGGCTCATGCCAAAATATTGCATACGGGTCGTGACAACACGTGTTCACGTGTTCGCCTAGCATAGGTCTACGTGCACAAGTGTCTGTTTTGTGTCCACGTGAACCGTGTCGAGCAAACGAGACGCGTATCAGTCGCGGATCTCGCGCTAGAGCAGAACAGTACAAAATTGATGCGGGTGGGATTTCTTCCAAACTACTCAATCAAATGTCTTAAAATTTTGTATGTGTCGTATCAGTCATGTGTCAAAGGTGTCACCAAAATTTCACACCAAATGGTGTCGTGTCGTGTCCGCTAGGACACCCGATAGGCAGGACACAGTGTACGCTGTATCGTGCACGGGTTCCCGTGTCCAAAACTGACACGAATTGTGTCAAAAATCAACTCAGTCGAGTTGGAAATTAAAATACACATATAAATCTACATTCCTATTCAATTAATTTCTAAAAACAGCAAACTAAAACCCATTGGGGCATTTCAACAAACACCTAGTTCTAGGTTAGGATACGTGTCCGATACGGACACGAAATCAATGCAAATTGACACCAAACTTACACCACAGCTAGGGGACACCTAGATCTAGGCTAGGATGCAAAGAAAACAGAATTTAAATACAATTTGAAGGGTTTACGTATAGTGTGTCAAATGGCAAGAAAAGCCCCAAATTGAATGGTTCCCCTTACTAGCCAAACTCTTCAAATTGTTCCCAAACTGAAATTACTCTCCATGAACATCAAGTAGAGGATGTTTAGATTCTATTGCAAAAGATTTGGATCAAAAAGGAATAAAAATGGATTTGTTATAAATTTGGGAAGATGGAAATTACCTTTCCTTCAAAAAGTTGATTCAACACAAAAAAGGCAAGAACAAAGGAATGAGAGACTTTATAGGGGGGAATCCAATGTGTGGCCGGCCACCTATGGCTAAGTTAGGGTTAGGGTTTCATGGCATGCCTTGGGCCAAGTTTCATTAATCATGGAAATCAATTCATAAGTCACAAGTCATTGAACCTAGTCTTTATTCTCCTATTGAAACTAGATTCTAAATGACTAAAATTGGGTTGACTTAAGTTAGACTAGGGTCCCACCATGCTAATCAAGTCACCATAGCTAGAGTCAACATCTAGATTAGTCTCCAAAGTCTCAACTAGTCAAAGTCAAAAATAACAATCACCACTTTAATAAATCAAAATAAATTCAAAATTCACAAAATGACTAAAATACCCTCAAGCTAAAATGTGGTAGTGACAAATCTACCCTCCTTAAAAGAATTTCGTCCTCGAAATTAAAAAGAAGAAACTAAACAGATGAGAAGGATAGACAATCATACCTCAAGGTCCAAAAAGATATGGGTATCGCTTGCGCATCTCATCCTCCCGCTCCCAGGTAGACTCTCATGGAGGATGATGTCTCCATGCGACGCAAACCAAGGGTATCACCTGGTTTCTCAGTACCTTCTCTCGACGATCCAGAATCTCTACTGGCTACTCTGGATAACTGAGAGTAGGTCCCACCTCAATCTCCGAATGGTTAAGTACATGGCTAGGATCAGCCACATACCGTCTCAACTGTGAGACATGGAATACGTTGTGGACACCCACTAGTGCAGGTGGCAAGTCTAGCCTGTATGCCACGTCACCGACTCTCCCACTGATCATGTAAAACCCCTAAATTTTTACTTTTTTTTTATTTTATTAAATTTGGTACTAATTTTAAAATTTTCGTATTGTACGTCGCGTAGTCGTATTGTACGTCGCGCACAAAATATTGTTTTTCGTAATTGCTTGTTGAGTGCGAATATGTGCGAGCGTACATACTTTTAGAAAACATTTTAGATTTTATTTATGTAATATAGTTTTTAAAATAATATGTGGCAATAATTTTAATTACTTAAAATATTGGAAAATGGCACGTCGAGATTTCCAAATATCAATTTTTGACATTCTTAATTTATTGTACAAAATAAGCAATAGTTGAGAAATTTATTCTTTTTATTGATATTATCGGCAAGCGCGTACATGAAATTCAATTCATGTATATATTTTGAATTTTCGTGATTTAGTAATTATTTAATATTTATTACACTTTCGAAATTATTTTATCCTAATTTAATAAAAAAATAATTTTAAGTATTCACTATTAATATTTAAATATTGATTTCAATTTTCAATATTAATTATTATATAAATTCTATAAAAAGATATTTTGGATTTATTTATGATAAATTAAATTGTTATTAGATTTATTAATTTAAATTAAATAGTTTAATTTAAAATGTGTAATTTATCTATATTTAAAATGGGTTTGGATTTAGATATGAATGTATTGTTTTAAATTTAATAGTAAAATTATCTATTTGGGTTTAAATTAATCCCAATCATTATCTACCAAGGATTTCCTCAACCCTGTATATATGGGAGCCTCCACATTATTTTTTTCCTCCACCATTACTCCACAATATTACTCCCCAAGTTGTGCATTGTGTCCGTGTCCGTGCCCCTTTCCATCTACTATATCTCTTCCTTTACAACTACAATGTTTCCCATCCCATGTCCGATAATCCCGGACATCCTTCCCCATCGCGTCCGACACCCCGGACACATCCCAACACCTATATTCGAAACCTAAAACTCTGAATCCGTGTCGACATTTCGACACTGACCATACAAACCAGTCCTACCTCTGTCCTGCCCGCCTCCGCGCATCGCGGGGACACCTCTGCGACCCATCGCTGCATCTCGACCCGGAGCATCCACGCTGCCTCGCCATCCCTGGAGCAGCGCCATACCCCGCCTCCAGCGATCATCCCTGTCGACCCTGCGCATGCGAGTGCGTCCGCCGCGCCAAGCCCGGTTCCTTCACCATCGCGGCGCACTCAGGCAACCACCATATGGCTGGCCTCCACCTCGCCTGGCCTCCTCAGACTCAGCCCCTTCTTCCAATCATTCCCGACAGTCTCCTCCGACCCAAGCAGCCGCGGTATCTCCGATCTGTCCGGCCAATCATCCCTGCTACCACCACAACCACCCTGTCCACCAAAGACCACCACCATCGCCATCACCCTCACCATCACCTCTCGACCCCGACCGGCCGAGCCATCCGACAAACCCTCGCCACCGTCGCCACCACGGCGCTGTCCCCGCCGCCATACTCCTCCTCCCGACACCACCCATCGCACCGCCACCAAGAATTCTCAAAAAATAAAAATAAAATAAAAATAAAACACACACGCCAACTCCACCACCACTACTTACCTACCGTCGGCCGGATCCGCGAGCGCCGACCCCGGCGCCTCCGCCTCCACGAGTTCAGCATCCCCTCCGCGCCGTCACCGACGACGCCCCCCGCACCGATCCCCCGCCACCGCGTCCCTCAGCCGAGGCCTCGCCAACGGCACCGATCCGTCGAGCTCAGATCGGGCCGCCCCCCACTTCTTCCCTCTTCCTCTCTCCCTCTCCTCCTTCCTCTGCTCTCCCCTGCAAATTTTTTTTCTCTTTCCTTTTTCTTTGTTCTCTTTCTCTCTCCTGTTAAGACTAAGTTTATTTCATTTTATGGTTTTGTTTTGATTAATGGTGTATTATTTGTTTTGTTTCCATCACCATTATTAATTATTATTATTATTTGTTGCTACTACTATTATAATTAGTTTAATACTGATATGTTCGTTTCAATATTAGGTTACCATATCAAAATTTTACAATTGCAAATCTAGTTTAGTTAAAAACCTAAAATATGTATATTCTTAGGATATAGTGAGTGGGTTTTACCTAAACTATATATATATATATATATATATATATATATACTTTAAAAAAATATCATCACAAGCAAAATATAGTTTTAAATATTTTATAGATATTTCTCAATTTTTAAATAGCTTATAATAATATAGATTTTATCCAAAATTTTATGCTTACAAAATATGGGTTTAGCCTCAAGTAATTTTCTAGAATTATTTTGTTCACCTAAATTACTTTTATGAAAATATAGGTTTCAACCTAAAATAGTATTTCGACAAAATTTACAGTTTGCTTTAAAATGACTTTCGATTTTTTGGGTATTTGTTTGAAAGCATATTTTACTAATAAATAGTTTTCAAATTATAATTGTGTAGTATTCATCTAAAAACATATTTTTACTAATAGGATATAGTTTTAAATTACCATATATACTTTCTAGTAGTTATGTAAAATATTTTACTAAGTAAAAGTATAGTTTTTAACCTAAAACGATTTTACTAACTACCTAAAAATAATAATTTTGGATGATAAAATATTGGACGATAAGTATTTTCTAAATCATATATTTTCTTATTTATCAAATTTCTTTGACTATCCTTCCGTCTGTAACCAAATCCCATTACTCCTATACCCTCGCCAATTCTAGACTACCTTATGTCCACCCTAACTAATTTGACCCTTTTGGACCCAATAGAACTGTCCGTGCCATCATCAGAGGTCACCTTGCATAGTTGTTGTACCGAAGTCGCAGTTCGTGTCACCTTGATCATCGCAGCACACCAGGCGTCCTACCAGACAAGACACCTTGCCTTTAATGTTTATTTACTTGCTCAATATCATGCATGCTTTTATCTATTATTTATTTCTAGCAAATATAAAAATTGTACTTTCAAAATCGTATGTAGATTCAAATTACTATAATTTAGTTTTCTTATGCATTTTGACTTAGAGTTAAGGGACCACCTTTGTTTGTGCCGTATTTATTAGCCCGACACCTGTGTTCCACGATGTCACATGTCTCATATAGATTTGGACTTGCGTACTGATCGTACATCGGTGCGTACAGGACGAGCATTAGGATATAACTGCTAATATAATTGCCTAGAGGACTTAGTGGTTATTAGAAATATCGTGGTGAGGATTCAGCACGAGTAGTGCATGTGGAGGGGGAAGACAGTTATTAGGCGCAGGGGCTTTCACACATTTACTTTTCTCTAGCTGCCATTAGTGACTCAGCCGAGAACTAGTGTACCTGTAACGCCCAGTCCCAAAATATGTAGGACTAGGAACGTATACATGCCAGCTGTATATATACTAAGTACAGGGCCTTGTATGTATACATAAGCTGTAAAATGTAGTAATCTATGACAAACTAAATCTCATCCACAATGAAAAGTATAATAATATAAAAATCAACTTGAATATTTATGGTACAATCGTTGGACGGAGACAAAGTCCACTACCAACTATCTCAATGAAAAAAATGTACAAGAATCGAGCAATAAGATGGCAAGACGAACCAAGTACAATCGTCTTCGAAGGAATAGAGAGAATCACGGCCTTGGCTAGAACACCTGCAGTGAATCTTGAAAGCACACACCTGGGGAATAACCAGGTCCTCAGACGGACGTAGCAAGATACAGGAAGAACATGCTAATATGAACTGTCAGAATAATATATGAAAGACTATCCTAGACACAAATATGCAAAGGAGATTCTAACCGCCTAATGTGCAATTTAGAGGACAACTTTCATGCGCATGGGTGGAATTTTAGGCTATGTGTACGTAACTGGCATCCAGTCATCTGTATCCGTCCGTAACGTCCAAAACGTCAGAGGGCATCTGCAAATAAATTGCCACAGTTCCATTCGGAGACTGTGGTTTACCTGTTTGGATCCCATATGCACTAGCGACTGTCCTCCTCTAATATTTCCCACACTGTTCAAGTCATGTCCATGGCTCGTCCAGTTTTTGTAACTGCTTGAGTCTCTAAAACCCTAGTCATAGCAGTTACGATCATCTACCGTCACACGACTTTAGAGATAGCTAGTCAATAAGTCATGCCCCTAGTAACATGTCTCAAACCGTGTAGTGTGAGTGTCACAGCCAAAGGAGATATAAGGATATCTCCCAACAAGAAGGTAGTCCGCTAACACTAAGTCAACATGCATATAGTAAAGTAAAACGACTAATAGAGTCACTTGCACCCAAGTATGGCTTGGACGCGCAGTTTATATCAAAGGAAACTAACAATATGAAACAAAATAATAAAGCAGAAAATAAATAATTTGATAGTTAAATTAGCAAGGTATACTTGCCTGAGTCCTGAGCACTGTGGTGACGAAGATCAGACAGGAAAGTAGGTGGAACAACGGCTGCCGAGGAATTGAGGTCCAAACAAACATCTCCGGATGCTGAAAATAGTCTATTATCTAATTATAATTAATACTGTCCCTATTAGATTTATTTAATAAATTCTGAAATTAGGATATGGCATAGGTTTTCGTATTAGCTTTCCGAAAAACTAAACGGATCGTATTTTCGTTTTCGAAATATCCCGAAATCGCAAAAATACTGAAACACGTTTATTTTTAGGATACTAGATACTCAAACAGTTTTGTAGAAATCTATAGAACGAATTTTGTCTATTAAAATATGTTTCTGGAAATCTTACCTTAAAATGCTTCTTTTAACAAAAACTGGAGGCAAAACGGAGTTCGGAGCTAGGAGATATCGTCGTTCCAAGTTGCTCTTGCTACTAAAAAGCGGGGCTGAATTCTAATGACGAATTTTGGCCTTAGTTATGACGAAAAAAAGAGAGAAATTTTGACAAGGATGGTTTGAAAGATGATTTTATTCATAGATTCGATAGATATATATAATGGCTAGCAATTAGCAATTTATGATAGGATTAGAACTAAATCAATAAGGATGATTATGATTACCAACTAATTTGGATAGGAATAGGATTGGTTTAAATAAGAAACGATCTAATTAATGCTAGATATGATTCCAATAGGATAAGAATTTCTAATGGATAAATTTTCCCATAAATTTAAATCAAATAATTATTTAAAAACAAATCAATTTGATTGCACTCCTTTAAATGATCACCATAATAACTTTAAGTATTATTCTATATTATCAAATAATTCAAATCATATGAATCCAAATCCAAATCAAACTCAACATAATAACTTTAAAATAATATCTAATATTTATCAAAATAATTTAAATCAAATAATAAATAAATTATTTAATCAAATAATATTTCAAATCTAGATTAGACAAATCGTAATGCTCCAATTAGTCATTGTAAGTATTTTAAACAATATTTAAATTATCAACATAATTTAAAGTATAGTTGATAACCATCAAGATAATTTAAATAAATTCAAATATATTCAAATAACTGATTAACATATCAAAATAATACTCGATGTCATCAAATATTATAAAACTTACTTTTATAAATCCAAATCGTTATTTAAAAATAAATAGACAAAAAAAAACCTTTTATCGCTAATTTTTTTTTAAAAACAATTTTTAGAAGACCAAAAATAATAAAAAACATATTTTATATTTCAAATAAAAAATTTGAGAACATTTTTTTTTAGAAACATTATTTCAAACCATTAATTTAAAACTAGTTTTTGGTAACAAAAGTAGCCATAAAATATCTTTTACAAAATTTCTACGAAAATTACTTTTAAACACGAAATTAAAATATATAGATATAATTTAAAAAAATAATAATTTTGGGAAGATGAGTTACAAATCTACCCACCTTTGAAAATTTTCGTACTCGAAATTTAAGGACTACTAGGATAGACGGACTTGGTTGATCGGTAAAAGGATAGTAAGAATTTATGATAAGAGAAAATAGATGGAAGGAAAAAGAGAATTTCTTTAATGAGAACATTAATCAATTTGGATGAAAAATAGAAGAAGTGAATGGATATGGCTTGATGTGCACGGATACGATGCACAAACACATTTGTAGGTGGAGAAAATTAATGGAACAGAGAATAATGAGCCTCTCCTTATATAGGAGGTGGAAGCTACTATTTAGATAAAGATTATGATAGTTGCAAATCCCTTTAGAGAATTCCTCTATTTATTTTAAATCAAATTCAATAAATTTAAATCCAAATCTAAATTAATTTTAAATCTAATTAAATTACATCCTTTAGTTTAAAATCAAATAAGATAATTCAAATTCCAAATATGGATATTAATTTAATCTATTTAAATAAATCCAAAAATCAAATCAAGATTTAAATGGCCACAATAACTTCCAAATATATTTTCAAAATACCAATAATAATAATTTCGAAAATAATAAATATTTTTAATATCTTTTTGAATAATAAAATATTAATATTAATAAATCTCAAAAATTATATTTTATTTAAAATAAACTAGTAAAATATTTAGGAAATATATACGTATGCACAAGAATATTATCAATAATTGTTATAACGAAAGGCTTTGTATAAATAAAATAAATAAAATAATGAGCTTGGAATTTTGGTACGATAGATAAAATAATTATTATATAAATTATTTTGAAACTATAAAATTAGAAAAAAATATTTTTCTAAAATATGTACGCTCGCACATATTCGCACTCGTCGAGCAATTACGAAAAACCAAATTTTGCGCGCGACGTACAATGCAACTACGCGACGTACAATATACAAAAAAAATCGGTATCAAATTTAAAAAAAAAATATAGTAGAAATTTAGGGGTTTTACAGTGCCGTGCATTTATTTACTTTTCTCTAGATGTTACTAGTGCCTCGGTTGAAACACAAATGTGTCGTGCATTTACTTTCCTCTAGCTGCCGTTAGTGACTCATCCGAGAGACTAGTGTGCCGTACATTATTTATTTTCCTCTAGATGCCCACTAGTACCTTGGTCGAAATGCTAACGGGCCGTGTTTCTAGTCTCGAAGGCCCTTGTGTGGAACGTTGTCTTCAAAATACATTTTCACATAGAATGGTTAAGGACCTTTATCTGTTTAGTCATATATACTTTTCTGTTGAGCTTTTATTATTCAGTTATTGGCATGATATTATGTGTCTTGTTATGTCCTCTGGGAACCTGGTTATCTCGCCAGGTGTGTGCTCTTGTCTTTCGCAGGTGTTCTAGCTCTAGCTGTGACCATCTTCATTTCTTTGTGGATGATTGTGCTTGGATCATCTTCGTTCCGCTCGCTAAAAATAATTTCATTTCTCATATACTTTTCCTTTACTTGTTAGTAGTGGATTTGTCTCTGCCCAATATATTATACCAAGACAATGCATTATATGATATCTTTTATTTCCTTATTTTGTGGATGAGATTAGTTAGTTGTGGTTTACTGCATTTTACAGCTTATCTATACATACAAGGCCCCTGTACTTCGTATGTATACAGCTGGCATGTCTACGTACTTAGTCCTACATATTTTGGGACTGGGGCGTTACATGTTTTTGTGGTGGCCCATGCAGGTCAAGATAAATTTTTTGGTTACTTTACCGTACCAAGCGAGCCTGCGTATAGGATTAGAAGTCTAGGATCTCATCCACATACTGACCTCTTCCCTCGATTCCATATTCGAACTACCGTTCGACTCATCGGTAGCATCTTGCTTTATTCCTTCTATCATTATCCTTATCTTTCCTTCGTGCTTACCCTTTTAGTTAGATGTCCCAAACACCCTTAGCTTAATTCTTTTAAGTTGGGTAGAATACCCCACGGCCTGACACACCCTTGACCGCTAAAAAGAATACAAATAGTATTATCTAGACTATAGAGACTAGGAGGATTTAACCCATTTGGTCAACCAAGCCTTGGTCAATAAAACCGTAGAATAATAGTGTAGGAATAAACAAGACTTAGATTCTCATGACTCTTAGACTATTCATATTGGTTCTTATTTCATATACCCTCGTGCCTATGTTTTACTATCTAAACTAATAATGCTAATATAGCCTAGTATTTGCAAGCTAATCCTTATCAAGCTTGATCGAGGCATACGCTATTGAGCGGCCGCTCACTAACATATTGTCTAATCAGAACCGGTGCATGGTGTTCTGATCAACCGAGTGCACTTTGGTTCGCCTTTTTCATATATCAATCTACGTGGATGGGATGTAGTTAAACTTTTTCCTTAGAATTTCATCCATGACTGCCTTGATAATTCTTTTAAAATTTATACAGCCGCCTTTGAACCACATATTCGTAATCGATAATATCATCCTTGCACTCCTTATTGCTTTCGCCTTCAACCATTTTAGAAGGACAAAGACGTGTGCTAGAACTTCCTCTAGCTTTCCTATCAATTATGACCATCACCACTCAAATATTGCTATATCTTCATCCTAAACTCCTCGTCCTCCTTCTCGGCCCGATATTTTCTACCCTGACCCTCAATTCGCTTATTTCAGGAGTAAGCCTAATTCGCTCTCTTAAATCGTGCCCTCAACCTACTCTTAAAACATATCTTTTAGGTCTCCCATTTATCCTCTTGATACCATATTACTCCTTACATGTTATCATGACTAACTTTAACCTTAAATTTTTAATTGTTGCTTAAAACTCATGACCCTCATTTACTACCCACGGCCATACCCGTATTATTTTTCTATGATCTAGATCGCAACTTCTTACGACATGATTTTGTTGATAATTGATTGTTCCCCACCGATACCCCCTTGTGTCTTTTCACCCCCTACTAATTCTTAATTTTGATGACGAAATTCTTTTAAGTTGGGTAGGATATAAAACTCCTAAATTTCTACTATTTTTTTATTTTATTAAATTTGGTACTAATTTTAAAATTTTTGTATTGTATGTCGCGTAGTCGTATTGTACGTCGCGCGCAAAATATTATTTTTCGTAATTGCTCGTCGAGTACGAATATGTGCGAGTGTACATACTTTTAGAAAACATTTTCGATTTTATTTATGTAATATAGTTTTTAAAATAATATGTGGCGATGATTTTAATTATACTTAAAATATTGGAAAATGGCGCGTCGAGATTTCCAAATATCAATTTTTGACATTCTTAATTTATTGTACAAAATAAGCAGTAGTTGAGAAAATTATTCTTTTTATTGATATTATCGGCAAGCGCGTACATAAAATTGGCAAGCGCGTACATGAAATTCAATTCATGTATATATTTTGAATTTTCGAGATTTAGTAATTATTTAATATTTATTACACTTTCGAAATTATTTTATCCTAATCTAATAAAAATAATAATTTTAAGTATTCACTATTAATATTTAAATATTGATTTCAATTTTCAAAATTAATTATTATATAAATTCTATAAAAAGATATTTTGGATTTATTTATGATAAATTAAATTGTTATTAGATTTATTAATTTAAATTAAATAGTTTAATTTAAAATGTGTAATTTATCTATATTTAAATTGGATTTGGATTTAGATATGAATGTATTGGTTTAAATTTAATAGTAAAATTATCTATTTGGGTTTAAATTAATCCCAATCATTATCTACCAAGGATTTCCTCAACCCTATATATATGGGAGCCTCCACATTGTTTTTTTCCCTCCACCATTACTCCACAATATTACTTCCCAAGTTGTGCATCGTATCCGTGCCCCTTTCCATCCACTATATCTCTTCCTTTACAACTACAATGTTTCCCATCCCATGTCCGACAATCCCGGACATCCTTCCCCATCGCGTCCGACACCCCAGACACATCCCAACACCTATATTCGAAACCTAAAACTCTGAATCCGTGTCGACATCCCGACACTGACCATACAAACCATCCCCACCCCTGTCCTGTCCGCCTCCGCGCATCACGGGGAAACCTCTGCGACCCATCGCTGCGCCTCGACCCGGAGAATCCACGCCGCCTCGCCATCCCTAGAGCAGCGCCGTACCCCGCCTCCAGCGATCATCCCTGTCGACCCTGCGCAGGCGAGTGCGTCCGCCGCGCCAAGCCCAGTTCCTTCACCATCGCAGCGCGCTCAGGCAACCACCAAATGGCTGGCCTCCACCTCGCTTGGCCTCCTACGACTCAGCCCCTTCTCTCAATCATTCCCGACAGTCTCCTCTGACCCAAGCAGCCGAGGTATCTTCGATCCGTCCGGCCAATCATCCCCGCCACCACCACAACCACCCTGTCACCAAAGACCACCACCATCGCCATCACCCTCACCATCACCTCTCGACCCCGACCGGCCGAGCCATCCGACAAACCCTCGCCACCGTCGCCACCACGGTGCTGTCCCCGCCGCCATACTCCTCCTCCCGACACCATACATCGCACAGCCACCAAGGATTCCCAAAAAAAGAAAAAGAAAAGAAAAGAAAACACATACGCCACCTCCACCACCACTACTTACCTACCGCCGGTCGGATCCGCGAGCGTCGACCCCGGCGCCTCCGTCTCCGCGAGTGCCGCATCCCCTCCGCGCCGTCACCGGCGACACCCCCGCACCGATCCCCCGCCACCACGTCCCTCAGCCGAGGCCTCACCAACGGCACTGATCCGCCGAGCTCAGATCGGGCTGCCCCCCACTTCTTCCCTCTTCCTCTCTCCCTCTCCTCCTTCCTCTGCTCTCCCCTGCGAATTTTTTTCTCTTTCCTTTTTCTTTGTTCTCTTTCTCTCTCCTGTTAAGACTAAGTTTATTTCATTTTATGGTTTTGTTTTGATTAATGGTGTTGTATTATTTGTTTTGTTTCCATCACAATTATTAATTATTATTATTTATTAATACTACTATTATAATTAGTTAAATACTGATATGTTTGTTTCAATATTAGGTTGCCATATCAAAATTTTACAATTGCAAATCTAGTTTAGTTAAAAACCTAAAATATATATATTCTTAGGATATAGTGAGTGGGTTTTACCAAAAAATATATATATATATATATATATATATATATATATATATATATATATATATATATATATATATATATATATATATATATATATATAATTTTAGAAACAAGTGGCGCTACGAGGGCTATCAGTTCGTGGCAGCACAGTTACTTCATGAGACTAGAAGGCAGGTTGGGAAAGCTCTACTGAGATGCACACACAAGCCTATGGTTCTGATAGCTTGGCAGAATGCAGGAATTGGATAGCTCTATCTTGTACTTTGTTTGATTTTCGGATTATAAATAAAAGTCTGGTTTGATCAAAATATATATATATATATATATATATATATATTTTTTTTTTTATATATATATATATATACTTTAAAAAAAATATCATCACAAGTAAAATATAGATTTAAATATTTTATAGATATTTCTCGATTTTTAAATAGATAATAATAATATAGATTTTATCCAAAATTTTATGCTTACAAAATATAGGTTTAGTCTCAAGTAATTTTCTAGAATTATTTTGTTCACCTAAATTACTTTTATGAAAATATAGGTTTCAACCTAAAATAGTATTTCGACAAAATTTACAGTTTGCTTTAAAATGACTTTCGACTTTTCGGGTATTTGTTTGAAAGCATATTTTACTAATAAATAGTTTTCAAATTATAATTGAGTAGTATTCATCTAAAAACATATTTTTACTAATAAGATATTGTTTTAAATTACCATATATATTTTCTAGTAGTTATGTAAAATATTTTACTAAGTAAAAGTATAGTTTTTAACCTAAAACGATTTTACTAACTACCTAAAAATAATAATTTTGGATGATAAAATATAGGACGATAAGTATTTTCTAAATCATATATTTTCTTATTTATCAAATTTCTTTGACTATCCTTCCGTCCGTAACCAAATTCCATTACTCCTATACCCTCGCCAATTCTAGACTACCTTATGTCTACCCTAACTAATTTGACCCTTCTGGACCCAATGGAACTGTCTGTGCCACCATCAGAGGTCACCTTGCATAGTTGTCGCACCGAAGTCACAATTCGTGCCACCTTGATCATCGCAGCACACCAGGCGTCCTACCAGGCAAGACACCTTGCTTTTGCTGTTTATTTACTTGCTCAATATCATGCATGCTTTTATCTATTATTTATTTCTAGCAAATGTAAAAATTATACTTTCAAAACCGTATGTAGATTCAAATTACTATACTTTAGTTTTCTTATGCATTTTGACTTAGAGTTAAGGGACCACCTTTGTTTGTGCCACATTCATTGGCCCGACACCTGTGTTCCACGATGTCACGTGTCTCATATAGATTCGGACTTGCGTACCGACCGTACATCGGTGTGTACAGGACGAGCGTTAGGATATAACTGCTAATATAATTGCCTAGAAGACTTAGCAGTTATTAGAAATATCGTGGTGTGGATTCACCACGAGTAGTGCATTGGGAGGGGGAAGACAGTTATTAGGCGCAGGGACTTTGACACATTTACTTTTCTCTAGCTGCCATTAGTGACTCAGCCGAGAGCTAGTGTGTCGTGCATTTATTTACTTTTCTCTAGATGCCACTAGTGCCTCTGTTGAAACACAAATGTGCCGTGTATTTACTTTCCTCTAGCTGCCGTTAGTGACTCACCCGAGAGACTAGTGTGCCATGCATTATTTATTTTTCTCTAGATGCCACTATTACTTCGGTTGAAACGCTAATGCGCCGTGTTTCTAGTCTCAGAAGCTCTTGTGTGAACGTTGTCTTCAAAATACATTTTCACATAGAATGGTTAAGGACCTTTATCTGTTTAGTCATATATACTTTTCTGTTGAGCTTTTATTATTCAGTTATTGGCATGATATTATGTGTCTTGTTACGTCCCTCTGAGGACCTGGTTATCTCGCCAGGTGTGTGCTCTTGTCTTTTGCAGGTGTTCTAGCTTTACCTATGACCATCTTCATTTCTTCGAGGATGATTGCGCTTGGATCGTCTTCGTTCCGCTCGCCAAAAATCATTTCATTTCACATGTACTTTTCCTTTACTTGTTGGTAGTAGATTTGTCTCCGCCCAACATATTGTACCAAGACAATGCATTATATGATATCTTTTATTTCCTTATTTTGTGGATGAGATTAGTTAGTTGTGGTTTACTGTATTTTACAGCTTATGTATACATACAAGGCCCCTGTACTTCATATGTATACAACTGGCATGTCTACGTACTTAGTCCTACGTATTTTAGAACTGGGGCGTTACAGATCACGAAGGTTCGATGAAGCGCGGGCTAAGCTTCCTACCTCCACCAAAACGTATGGTACCACGAGTCGGAGATATCCTCAGAAAAACCATGTCTCCGACCTAAACACAAACAAGGTATCAAGTTACTAAATAATCAAACATGATCAAACAAACACAAACAACAACCTACTTCTAATCCTATCTCCAGTCAACTAAGTCAAACATAGTCAATGATCGACTACTGGTCAATCAACTAGTCAATTTGTCAACATCCAAGTACTTGGTCAACAACTGGTCAACTTCCTAGAGTTTTGCCTATGCTAGCTATCTAGGTGTTGGCAACTAGAAATTAGCCAAAAAACTCTATAATAGCCTAACTCTTAACTTCCCAAATCCTATCAAGTCACCCATAACTAAATACCTATAATCTAAGCACACAATCCCAATACCACATATACATAAGCTCAAGAACAACATCCATTACATATATACTAAGTATATCAACTATGTATATCTCGAGCATTCCTATCTTTGGATGCAACAGGCACCTTCCGCCTGCCTCGGAAGCCCTCGACTCCGACTTTTGGATGTAACAGTCACCTTCAACTGCATCAATGAAGACGTTGCGTCGCATCTTCACCCTCGGGAGCATCTCATCAACAGAATGCATCCGAGTAAACGAATTCATGTCGGAAGGACGTGAGAGAACGAGAAACAAACTCTCTCCATGCCACTATTTATAGGCCGGGCAAATCAAACCCATGCGCCAAGTGGATGGCTCTCCGAATTTCGTACAATGAATTTGCATTAAATGGATGAACCGGACACTTCGAATTCAGCTAAGTCAAAACAGCTATTTAAACCACTCGAAGATTGTAACAGTCGCACCATTAAAGACGTGTCACGAAGCAGATGCGTCGGCCAGACCGCGCATCACACAGATGCGCCCTTCAACATCAAGCGCATGACACAGACGCACCCTTCAGTACCAAGCACATCACAGGGATACGCCCCCCATGCGTCCCCATACGCCTAGTGGAACGCCAACCGACGCGCCCACTCAGCTGTCCATCGAATGTCACAAACATTAAATACTGAACTGACAGAGTTAGCAGCACACCTCCCGAAATCTGAACAATTCAGAAGACGAAGCATCGCCAACGTCAGCATCATCATTACTTTCCTCCGACGGCTACTGCCACGTGGCCACTCAACCACTCGCATGCGCCTCCGCAGCCATGCGCCCAAATCTGCATGCGCCTCAAAAGCCATGCGTCTCAGACTTTTCACTGATCCCTAAAGACAGAAGAAAAGTCACCATTAAAGCTCTGCATGCGCCTCAAAAGCCATGCACCTCAGACTGCTCTCTGATCCTGAAAGACAGTAGTTAAGTCACTTCTGAAGCCTCGCATGCGCCTCAAAAGCCATGCGCCCTGAATGGTTCGTGACTCCTAAAGGTTACGAGCGAAAGCCTCCTCATGCTCCAAATCCTAGGTGCATCCTACCAGATCATTCCCCACCAAATCAGAGATCTCCGAGCCATGGGTCGATGACACGTGTCCTTTGACTCGACTCACCCAAGATCTCAGCAACAGAAAGATCTTCTCCCCTGCTACGTGCCGGTCCACAACAGCAGTATGAAGAATTCAACCCCTCGATCAGGGCGCATCGTTCATGCACCTCCATCAGCAATCAACACGTGGCGTCCCCGCGTACAGGCGCATCCTACATGCGTGCATGAGCAGCCAGCCTGCAAAGCTATAAATAGAGGGATCATTTCCTTCTTCCGGACGTACACATCTATCTACCTACACACGGACAAAACATACAACCACCAGAGAGGCAGATACAGACACTCAACGTCTTTTTCCTCTCAGAAAGCTCCAGCACCCAGAGCAATCCAGACCTTCAGAGAACCGATAACCATCGTCAGATCGTCAACGGAGTCAACACATTACCACTCACTCCATCGGCACAAGGGACCCAGATAAACAAAAGTGTACTCCTAGGACTACATCTAAGTCCTATATTGTAACACTGTTCTGTTTGTATTGAAATTTGTAATCAAAGAATTTTAATAGCAAATAAGCTGGCGACTCTGCTGGGGACCTCTTTCTCCTCCACCGAGAAAGCTGTGTCGCAATTCGACGACGTGAAGGTGGGCTCCTCCTACGAGACGCTGGTCGTACGTCTCAATCAACAGGCGTATGAAGAGTTCATCTCTGAAGGCAGTGCGAGTCCTTCGAAGCGGCTGCCGAAGCCGAAGAAGACCCGCCGAGTCAGGGTGCACAAGGTTGACGCCTCGGGCACCACCACCGAAGGGGATGTGCCGATCCAGCCTTCCCTTCCTGCTGACATCCTTAGCAACCAAGATGCGCCCGCTGGTGCAGCACATCTCTCGGGGAAACGTGCGGCTAACCACGTTCCCCAGCCATCTCCCTCTCAGGCGAGAAAGATGCGTCGACGGAGCAGGGGCGCAGCCAATGCCCCGCGCATCACCTCTGATGCGCCACAGAAGGTCTCTGTCATTGACAGACTCACTCGCTGTAATGGCGAAGAGAATTTGGATTCTGAGTACTATGCTCCCCAGTGGACTGGTACGAAGTAATCCAAGACAGCACGGGCCATGCGCCCCAAACGTGCTATGCCAGCAGCAAGCCAGAAGCATGCGCTCACAATCATGCATGCTGCTGATGGTAAGCTATACAAGGTCGACTCGAGTGCTGCGGCGCCAGAAACGAGCCGACCTTCAAAGTCCTTGTTTCGCTTGGGCGCATCTATTGCGTGCACAACTAAGTCGAGTAAGGCAAATCCAGTGGTCTTGAACTCCCGCGCCTTCTCTGGTTGTGCGTCTGAGGTTCGTTCAAGTCACTTCAAAGGCTGTGGTTTTCCCACTATTGAGCGGGATGCCTGTTTGGTATTAGATCAGGGGGCGCAACACTCACTTGACCACCCCGGCGCTTGGCCTTGCTATGCGCCTGAAGGGGTGTGAAGGTAGCACTCTCCTCCAATGATCTGCGTAACGTGATCACTCACAAGTGCCAATCAGGAGAGTTGACTGACAAGCATGATGCGCCTCTCACGGGGCATACTTGTGCTGTGGTCACCATCAACTGCTGTTGCAAAGCGGCAGTCCCACCAAGGCAGTCGGTGTTCCAGCGGCTACAATCATCGACACCCCTCCGACGTCGCCTCGGGAAAAAGGTGTCAACAGAAGAAGAGCCAAGGGTTGCTTCATGCAAAGTGATCTCCAACTCCTCGTCAGTCCGAAAGGCGACTGGCAGTTCCTCTTCCTCGTCCAAAAGCCAGCCGAGGAAAACCAAGACAGCTGTCGCGTCCTCCGGGGCGTTCGAAGGCACACGGGAGAGGAAGAAGATCTTGGAAGAAGCTGGGGGTAGTCAGACCCTTGTCGAGTCCGAAGACGAGGGTGTCCGAAGCACATCTGGGGCGGATCCTGTCAGCCTCCCAGGAGATGAGGATATCCCCCAGAACATAGCTGGGGGTAGTCTCGCATCTGTGGACCCGAGTTCCAAAGACGTAGAGGCCCTTCAAGATGGAGCTGAGGGTAATCAGGCCCTTGCAGATGCGCCCATGGTGAATGTTCTCCCGAACATGGCCGGAGGTAGCCAAGACGAGGCTCCAGGAGAGGCAACTCCCCCACAAGAGCGTGAAGCCGAGAGTGAAGCCTCAATCCATCCATCCACTCCCGGTCGTGTTATGACAGTAAACGTGACTGGGGCTGATATCGAGTCTGATACGCCGCCAACGGACCTCGTCCAGCGCATGGATACCCTGGAGGGAGGACTCAAAACCCTCTCTGTCTCCATGCAAACACTGACTCAGGTGGTGTTTGAGATACGGTCAGCATTGGCCAGGACACCTTCTGCTGGTCCCGACCCAGGGGCCAATAGAGAATCGAGTGTACCCCTTCAACGGGTATCCTCGGACATAAATCGTCACGAAGCACCTCGGACATCGGATCCCTCAAGTGCTCAACTCCCGGTGGTACCACCTTTTCCGACTCCCAGCTCCACAGAAGACGTGGTCGAGATGATCAGGGACTTGCGCAAACGCTTTGAGTCCAAGACAAGACAAGAGGAGCGCCAAAAGATGGGCATCCCCCAACCTTATCCCCTCGAATGGAATAAGGTGGTTTATCCTCCTAAGTATAAACCACAAACACTGATGCCATACGATGGGAAGGACTCTCCGCGTCGCTATCTGACATATTTCCAGTCTCAGACGGGGCATCTCCCGAAGGAGGACGCACTACTTACCAGCATATTTGTTGGGGCACTGAAAGGAGTGGCGTACGACTGGTACTGCAGCCTCTCCGACAATTCAATATCTTCCTTCGACGACCTGACACGTCTTTTTTTCGACCATTTCTACGACGGCAGAAAGGACATGACAATGGCATCCCTTATAGAGATACGCCAGAAGGAGAAGGAAACAGTCTGAGTGTTCATCGAACGCTTCCGACAGGCCTGCTTCAGACTGCCCCCGGGCATGCCATAACATGCGCTTCTCTCCTCCTGCAGCATGAACATGTTGCCTGCAGTCAAACTCTAGCTTAACTCTACTCCTCCTCCCGATTAGAGCTCCTTGATCATTGAAGCAGAAGCCGCAGAGAAGAAGGCGGCCAATGCTCGTCTTCTGGGAGTCAGTTTCCCTGCCTTCGAGGACAAGGGGAAACGGCCTACAGCCAATAACCCCGGATGAGAGACAAAGGGGAAACAGGCATTGACTGTCAATGCCTCAAAAGGTGCGTCAGTACCTACTCAGAAACCTTCACTTGCACCAAGGCCGAAGGAGGTTTATTCGTTCAACGACGAAGATACCCTGCAACTCTTTGAGATACTAAAGCAGGGTGACAAGATCAAGCTTCCGGACCCGAAGCGTCCCGATGAGGTTGGAAAAGTGGATAACCCGAGGTACTGTCACTACCATCGGTTTGTCGGACACCAAACCAAGGACTGCTATTTCCTCAAGAATTACATCCAGCGCATGATCAACGCGGATGTAATCTCCATCGACTACGAAGAGAAGACGGTGTCAGCCAATGTGGTGTCACTCCTGTTTGGTACCCTGTCGCCGACTACAACACAACATGGCGTCGTCCCCATCCCTAAGGCGACAATGGAGGTGGTTAACCTACCACCTACCCGTGACAACGAGAGTGGACTCATCCCACTCACCACATCTCGGAGAGAGATCCTATGGGTTCACCCCAATCTCGTCTCCGAGGTGACTCAACCGGAGGTACACCCTACCTCCAAATCCAAAGACAGGAAGATCAAGTCTTGCCGCACGGTCTCTTCTTCAGCGGAAGAGGCACTTCCTGTGCAGACGCGTTGACAACAGAACGTCCAACCCGACGAAGCTGCCATCGAGGTGGTGCCTCCTGGCACCGTCCCTGCTGTCTAAGACGAGGGCCCGTCTAAGCCCCCAGCAGCCAATAAGCAGAAGCAGATAGAGGCCCGCTTCGACAGGCCTCTACGAAAGGAGAATGCTTCGGGCTAGCTAAGCCCCATAATTTTGACATACTGGCACAATTGGCCAGTACTCCTGCCCGCCTATCTCTGTTCGAGCTCCTTCGTCTTTCTAAGGACTCCCGAAAAGCTCTCTGTGAAGCTCTGAAGGATGCTGAATCCTTTCTCAGTCAGGTCAAGCAGCCTGAAGATCTCCCGACTGTATGCATGCACTGTCATTGTGCGGATGAAGTTATCCCCAATATAACCTTCACCCAATAAGACATGCTGCTCAAACACAACCGACACAGCAGGCCGCTGTACTATACAGGGTATATCGGTTCAGTCTAGGTGAAGCGGATTCAGATCGATCCAGGGTCTTCCCTCAGCATCATCCCGAAGACGCTGCTCTCAACACTGGAGATCACAATGTACCGGTTGGCACCTTCCAATACAACTATCAGTGGCTTCAACGCCAGCAAAAGCGAACCACTGGGCAAAATACGACTAAAGTGCCACATCGGTAACCTCAGAACCGAGGTCACTTGTTATGTCGTAGATGCTGAAGTCAACTACAACCTTCTGTTGGGTCGCCCATGGCTGCATGAATACATGGTGGTGCCGTCCACGCTCCACCAATATATGAAGTACGTGTCCACCAACAACATCATCCGTACGGAGTTCGCGGACATAGACCCTTTCAAAGGGATTAAAGCCTACTTCACCGATGCTGACTTATACAAATCACTTGACGGAGAGGAAGCCAATGATGCTGACGACGAAGCAGAAACGGCAGCAGAACCGGACATGGAGCCTGAGGTCACTCCCGATGCTCCTTTGAAGATCCGACTCAAAGGCAAACCGCCTCAGAAGTTACCTTCCATGAGCATTAAGCTACCCGGAAAAGCACCAGCTGCTCCTGAAGCTCCCTTGAAGATACGCCTCAAGGAAAAGTTGCCTCAGACATCGTCTCCCCTTGTGGCAAAACTACAAGGGAACACCAATCACCGGAGGCACAGCGGAGGCACCTCTGAAGGTGCGTCTTAAGGGCAAGCCACCGCCATCTCAGCCGCCAGAGAAGGCCCACGTAGTCCTCTCGGACTCCAAAGCCAACGCTGTGGTAGACTCTCCCGATCCTACTCCAGTGTTTACAAATGAAGAGTTGGGGGAATATATCTCGGCTAATGTAGATGCCCCTTCTCTGGACAATGTAATCCCGCGGGATAAAATCTCATATTTTATCAATAACAGAGTATCTTTTAATTATTCTAGTCTTCCACATTGGAATGCGATGTATACAATAGATAACGCTCTACGGTCATTGCAAACACAAATAACGACCGTCCATCATGTAAATCGAGTAGTCCCGTCCCAAGGGGTCTGTTACATAGTCCCACCATGGAGTCGAGATGAAAAATCCACCATCTTCGGCAAGGTTGAGCGTCATCAAGACCTCTCGCCACTCGAGCCAGAACCAGTTGCCGACAGAATGCAACTCTATCGGTACACGGACAAGGCAAAGTACCTCATCCAACAGATGGGTTACGACCTAAAAAGCGATAAAGGCCTTAACTATGGCAAGGGTCGACGTCTCCCTCTCCGGCTTCCAACACCTAAAGGAAAGCCGCAGGACTATTACAATCGAACTCGATGGGGGGTGGGCTATGTCATGCCACCGCCAACTCCAGAGAGTTCAGACGCGGAAGAGGTAGAACATTCTCACTCGTCTGAAGCATCAACATGGGACTCCGATACCAGTATCGACTCAGTCTTTAAGAGGGTGCTTTCAGCCAACATGACGTCTGCACAATCTCAAGAAGAAGAAGGCAAAGACCAAGCGCCAGAATTCTTCGAAGAAGAACCCTGGGCTCAACGCCTAGGACAACAATCGGAGTCTCATTTTGAATTACGTGAACCTTCCACCGAAGACGAAGTCGAGCAGATCGACCTTGGGGATGGATATTCTTCCAAACCCATCTTCATCAACAAAAGCCTAAAAGGAGAAGACCGAGAATCTTTAATTCAGCTGGCTAAAGAGTATATCGATGTCTTCGCCTGGAGTTACGAAGATATGTCGGGACTTGATCCCAGATCGCGATGCATAGGCTGAACATCTTACCTGATGCCAAGCCTATCAAACAACAACAGCGACGCTTTCGTCCGGACATCATGAACGCCATCGATCAGGAGGTGGACAAGCTCTTGACCAGCGACTTCATCTGTGAAGAACAACACCCAGATTGGGTAGCCAATGTTGTCCCCGTCACCAAGAAAAATGGGAAGATATGAGTTTGTATCGACTTCAGGGACCTCAACTCTGCCTGCCTGAAGGACGAGTTCCCGCTTCCAATCACCAACATGATGATCGAAAACACATGTGGCTTCGAGCGCATGTCTTTCATGGACGGGTATTTGGGCTACAACCAGATCAAGATGTTCCCCGATGACGTAAAATACATGTCATTCAGGACTCCAAAGGGTGTTTTCTGCTACACAGTGATGCCCTTCGGCTTGAAGAATGCTGGTACGATATACCAACGAGTGATGAGCACCATTTTCTGTCAACACCTTCGCAAGACAGTCGAATGCTATGTTGACGACATCGCAGTCAAGAGCCGTCTCAAAGGAGATCACCTGCAAGACCTCAAGACAGTCTTCGATCTCATGCGGGCGCACCAACTCAAGATGAACCCCGCTAAATCCTTTCTAGGGGTTTCTAGCGGAAAGTTCTTGGGCTTCATCATCACGGCGAAAGGCATTCATGTCGATCCCGAGAAGTCCAAAGCCATCCTTGATATGAACCCTCCGAAGAACCTTCGAGAACTTCGAGGCCTACAGGGGCGTCTGGCATACATCCGGAGGTTCATAGCAAACCTTTTCGGCAAATATCAACCCTTCACTCAGCTCATGAAGAAGGGAGTCTCCTACGTCTGGACAGAGGAGTGCCAAAAGGCTTTTGACGACATCAAGGCTTATCTGACGAGCCCGTCAGTCCTGGTGGCACCGGTCGCCGGCAAACCATTTATCCTCGATGTCCGTGCCATAGATCATTCCCTCGGTGCCCTGCTAACTCAGAACAGCGACACAGGCTATGAGCAAGCAATCTACTACCTCAGTCGAACTCTGATCGAGGCCGAACACCGGTACAACCCTGTTGAAACGGAGTACTTAGCTTTGGTATTTGCCATCCAAAAGACTCGATATTATGTCTCGGGACAGACAATTCATGTCGTTTCCTGAGTCAATCCGCTCAGGGTCCTCATGACGAAGCTAGGAACATTGAATTCTTGGCTAGCCACATGGGCGATCTTGCTAACACCATACAACATGGTGTTCGTTCCGTAAAAAGCTGTTAAGGGTTAAGCTCTGGTCGACTTTTTAGCTGCACACCCCATCCCAGATTCCTCAAGACTCTATGAAGACATCCCGGATGAGGTCCAAGAATCAAACGTCATCGAAGAAGGCCCCGTCTGGCGGATGTTTTTCGATGGCGCTTCAAGAACAGGCCCCAAAGGCCAAATCATTGCTGGAGTGGGGGTGGTATTAGTCTTCCCCGATCAGCTGGTCATCCACCGTGCTTACTCCCTTTCGAAGCCGTGCTCCAACAATATTGCCGAGTACAACGCGCTCATTATGGGACTCCAGCTGGCGCAACATGTGGGGGTGAATCATCTGGAAGCCTACGGCGACTCAAAACTCGTCGTAAACCAGATCAGAGGGCAATACGAGGTTCGCCATGAAGATCTGATCCCCTACCATGAAGTTGCATTGAACATCATTTCAACCTTCACCGGGTTCTTCATCGAACATGTACCTCGTCTATAAAATCTGGAGGTTGATGCTCTGGCCGGCCTCGTAGCCTCATTAGCGGCACCCCTCGGGACTCAACACTATATCACGGTAGTGGGACGAGACCTGGTCTGCCCTAGAAATAACCTGTGCTCACAAGTGGCCCATGCCATGTCAACGAGTGCTAGTGTTAATGTCCGAGACTGGAGATTCCCGTTCATCGACTTCGCTGTCTACGGAATTCTCCCAGAGGACCCGAAAGAAGCCGTCTCAGTCAGGAGGCGCTCCCTTCGATTCTACTACGATACGGCTACTAAAATGCTGTACCGACGCTCCTACGATGGACTTTTTCTTCGATGTTTGTCCAACGAAGAAGCAGCCGAAGCCCTTCGAGAAGCTCATGATGGAACCTGTGGGGCCCATCAACCTGGTCCTAAGTTGCAGGACCGACTGCGACGCATGGGCTACTACTGGCCAACCATGGCCGTTGACGCTATCGAATATGCTAAAAAGTGCCATGCATGCCAGCTTCATGCAGACTTCATTCATACACCGTCAGAACTACTACATCCTACAGTCGCCTCCTGGCCCTTCGAAGCTTGGGGCATGGACATTATGGAACCGATCACCCCTCCTTCATCGAGAGGGCACCGCTTCATCCTAGCAATCACCGACTACTTCTCCAAATGGGCAGAAGCAGTTCCACTGGCAGAAGTGAAAAGCTCCAGGGTGATCAGCTTCATCAAGCACCACGTCATCTACCGTTTCGGAGTACCCCGGAGGATCATCCACGACAATGGTCCTCAATTCATTAGCCATGTTTTCAGCAGATTCTGTGACAAGAATTGCATTCAAAATGTGGCATCAACCGCCTACAATCCGGCAGCAAACGGATTGGCCAAGGAGTTCAACAAAACTATCGTCAGGCTACTCAAAAAGGTCGTGTCATCTAACAAACGCGACTGGGACAAAAATCTCGACGAATGCCTTTGGGCCTACCGCACATCGGTACGGATCCCGACAGGCAACACACCATTCTCCTTGGTATACGGGAGCAAAGCGGTACTACCTCTCGAGATCCAGATACCCTCTCTCCGCGTAGCAATCACAAACCAACTCATAGAAGAGGACAATCAATGTCGTCGTCCGCGGGAACTGGAGGCACTTGACGAAAAGCGTCTCCTAGCTCAACAACGCATCAAACTCTACCAGGCCCGTATATCACAGGCTTTCAACAAGAAGGTCAAGCAGAGGACTTTCCAAGTTGGCGACCTGGTTCTGGCAGTCAGGAGGCCGATGGTGTTGACTCACAAGACACCAGGAAAGTTCGAGCCCAAGTGGGAAGGACCTTTCATCATAGAGACGGTATACTCAAACGGTGCTTACCGCCTCGCCAAATCCAATAGGGACTTGTTCATGATGCCCATCAACGGCAAGTTCCTAAAAAAGTACTACTCTTGACATCTTTCAGACATGTGCTTCCACCAGGGGATCTGTGGACCCAATCATCAGGACTCACAGATAATTCCCGTTCATAAAATCATACGCTTCCGGAACCCAGCTGTTCCGTAGCATCCTCCAGTAGAAGGACAACCACGTCCACATTACCTCTGAGTTGTCCCCCTACACCCTACAAAGCGGAATCTTACATCTCATAAGAATACGCTACCCACCATGTTTACCACGTCCACATTACCTCTGAGTAAACATCCCGTACAGACAACCCTTGCTTGTCGTACATTGATCGTAGAACTTCCACGTCCACATTACCTCTGAGTAGTTCCGCGTGTCCCCCAGGATCATTCCTACCACGTCCATAACACCTCTGAGTAGGGAGATTCTACCACTTAAATCCCATATTTGCCATGTCCACATCACCTCTGAGCAAACATGAAGGTTCTCTCAAACTTATTATCTGTACCTAAAAACCAAGGTACGCAAAAGATAATAGGTCCACACAAATCATCAAGTTCATGACAGCAAGAATGAACACGTCACAAAAAAACTTTATATTCTTTATTTTTAATAGAGAGTAAAAGTTTACAACCCCAGCAAGAGTTGCAAAAATGCAAAAAAGAAGAGACTACAATCCCTAAACATCCCCAGGGTTGGCTGAAAGCTCTTCAATCCGACGCCACAAATCTGCCGCTCGAGTCTCCACAGTCGCCAGGACTCGACATTCATCTTCTTGACGCATCGCTTCAATAGCCTCAGGAGAAGTATTATTTTCATGCTTCTCATCCAGCTGCTGCCGCTGCTGAGCCAAAGTAAGAGCCCGGTGGGTGAAAGCTGCTTCCTCCTTCTTGAATGCTACGTGTTTAGCCTGGACACGTTCGGCGTCTAAAAGGAGTCGGGCCCGCTGGTCCTCAAGGCGGCAGATCTGGACGTCAATCTCCGTGATATTAGCGTCCAACGTAGCTCGCGCCTCCACTGTCTCCCGCGTAGACTGAGACAACCGCTCCACTGCAGCTTCAGTCTCAGCTACTTCACGTTTCCAGACACTCACAGTGGCCTGGTAGGAAGACTCAATCTCAGCGATCAGCTTCTCTTTCTCCGCATCTATCAGGACGGAGAGGTCATTTCGCTGGATGCGCTGTAATTCAAAAAGCCGCTGGTCCAACTCAGCCACCGAGGCTTCCAGAATGTCGGCCATATGATCGTGGCCCTGGTGAATACGGATCAGGTTGATATGAGGCAGTGCCAAAGTTCTTGCCGTCGTAAAGCTTCCGTTGGCGTCCATCACTGCCGATACCCCCCTCTGCAGCATTTTATACACTGCCTCGATGATGAATTTTACGTATTCATCAGCATCCGCCAGCACCTGCGGCGTCATGGCAGGAGTTGGAGGAGCTACTCTGGTTAGCGGACCGGAAGAAGACCCGTCGACCTCAATCCGCGAGGCTGGACCCTCGGCATCAACAGGCTCTTCATCAACAGGGGCTTGACTACTAGCCCGAGGAGCCACAGGAACAGAAGAAGCCGAAACAGGCATCGAGATAGTACCCCAAATAGAAGGAGCAACAGAGGGTTCCATCACACCCTTATCCTTCCCAAACTTGAAAGAACCACCGACGTCATCGGCCACCTCTTCAGCCCCCAACGTCCTATCAACAACCAGTACTTCCCCTGGCAGAACGGGAAGATCAACACTTGTCTCCTGACCCGCCCCAGGAGTCAGGACCGGCAGATGAGTCTCTGTCTCTTCATCAAATCCCTCTACAGGGACAGGATCTATCGCTACCTCCTGATCGGTAGCCACTTCAGCTTCTGCTGCTGAGCCTGGGGTAGGACTCGACAATGTTATAGCCGACCTCCCCTCATCATCACAAGAAGGGGAATCAACCCTCTCCTCCGTTCCAATCACATCTGTTGCCCCCGCAACAGACTCTTGCAACTCTGGAGCAATGTCATCTAAAGACGATGAACTCCACTCCACTTCATCATCACGAGGCCCTGTGTCCGCTGGACCCTCAGCATCCAAGGCTTCCACGGCAGCTGGCACCATCCCAGAAGTGGCTGCAACCTCCGCATCTCTTTTAACAAAGTCTGGAGATACTAAAACCTCCACAGGAACATCTTCCGGATTCTCCTCCAGTGGAGACATTACCATCGGAGGAATGTGCTCGTCAGAAGAGCTTGCCACCTCCTTCGGTTTACTAACACCCAGTTTTGAAACACGGGTCCTCTTCTTCGGTGATCCCTACAAGAATGAAAGCACAAGTCACCAAAATGACAAGATGAGCCAAAATTACGGAGGACTCTTTACCTCGGCAAGAGCTGATTCCACTGGCGTTACAGACGGCATTCCCGTAGCCTTCGAAGTCGTGGCTTTTCTCGGCCTTTTTGGTACAGACGAACCAGCTTCTGCGTCGGTCCGTCTCTTCCCAACAGAAGGATCTCTCACTGATGCTGCAGCAGCAGCCCAATATCCCGCCAAATTCGGTGGACGATATGAACGAGCCACTATCAACATATTTGTCGTGGCCTCCAGCTGAGTTCCAATGATGAAACTAGTCTCCCTATAATAATCGGGAGAAGCAGTATTCATTGTGCAATACAGCTTAGCTGCCGAATACAGGATCTGTGGCCGAGGGTTACGAACGGGCGTAGTAAACTGAACACCAGTACACCCGGCATTGAAATATTGCCATCCCCGGGCTCCATCCAGCAAACTCCCGACGAACCCCAGACTGTTACTGGGATTCCGTAGCATTAGCTAGGTATAGCCAAACTGGCGAGCAAACCGGCTGGGCAGATACGGCTCCAGATAACACCTATTCTGGTTTCGGTAGACCAAGTGAGAAAGCCGAATACTTTGTAACCAACGGAAATCCCATTTCGGCAGAGTAATCGCGTCTTCACCAGTGTCGACTAAATCTTGGTCAGCCTCAAAATCTTTGAAGATGGGGCCAACCTTGACAATCTTCCACCCCTGAAGGCAGGACAAAACTCTCCTGCAAACGGAACGCCAGTGTATAACCACTTCCTCTTGTAGAAGCGACGGATAAAGGCATCTCCTTCAACATGGTCCTCCTCCGGACCTGGACTCATCACGTTCGGATGATGCAGAATCAACCATCCCATAAGATAATGGAATGGTAGTTCGGCTCGGGGAAAGTTGTCATTTCTATCTCTCCTATGGATCACATCATCAGCAAAGGTCCTTAAACCCCGCAACAGGTTACACACCATCGCGGGGAGGAGAGCTAAAGGACATCCAAAGACCAATTTCACGACGGGCAAAATGAGGTTCCGGTGTACCCTCTCCACTGCACCAGATCCGCCCGCAAACACACAATCCCGGAGCCATATCATCAAGTATGCCGTCAGCACCGCCTTAGATGACATCCGGTGCACACAGTGCCAGAAGAAACTATATGCGTTCTCGTTGCTCTCATTGGAACGAGGGGTCCTCTCGTCCAGCCGGCTTATTTCAGAAGTCACTTCCACGGGTTTCAATCCTTGCGGAGTCGTAAACCGGATCCTCGAGGAATCCACCAAATCCTGCTTGAAGACGTAATCCCTCCAAGCAGTCACATGAGGCTGGGTCTTGCCTTTGTCCTTCCGGTGCATCAGATAATGATGGCTCGCTACCTCTTTGAAAACAGCAATCATCTCCGGGTCCTTATTTTCCAGAACCTGGATCTTTTCATTTGAGGGAAAATATTCCTCGTACGGTTTCGAGCCCCAAGGAAGCTTGGACACTTCGTACATCTCATGAAGAGCCAACCCCAACTCCCCCACCGGAGTAAAGAAGGTGCCAGTCTGGGCATTGAAAAATTCCAATAGTACAAGGAACATAGGCTTATTGAGGTCCACGCTAGCCTGCGTGGCACGGATAGCGGCTGTCAGCCCAATCTCCTTAAGCTCAGCCTTGAACTTCGAAAGCACCCAAATGGTCAACTCATCCCACTTCGGCATGTGATGACACCAACCTTCAACCCTAAAGCCACCTTTCGGATACGTGACCCTCGATGTCAGCATCCGACTTGCAAAGGTTGAGGCACTAAAGGCAAAAGTGTTATTAGAAACTTCACTATAGAGGCTCCCAGGATGCAAAGTTCGATAACTTCACTATAGAGGCTCCCAGGGTATCCCTCTGATTCGAGGTAGCATCAATCGAAAGAGCACCTCCCAAGGCCCCTCCTTGAGAAGGAGTAAGCTCCCAGGGCATCCTTCTCTTGGAAGCTAAACGATAGAAGGCCGTCAGCGACAACTGGCGGTCAAGTTGTCGCATGTACAGCACCATGCCTTTTGCAGAGAAGAACCAGTCTTCTTTGACCTTCAGTATCTTCGCCTCAGTGGAGATCAGGCGGTCACCGAACAAAAAGGTAGGTTTTAAGAAGGTCACATCCTCGGATTCAGCAGATTTTAGTTTTCTGCTCTCCATCATACTCTGAAGGAAAATCGGCAACTGGTTCTGGATCTGAAGCACTCTCTCAGGGGGTTGATTCTATAAGATAGCATCCTTCGTAGGGTTGATAACCGCCTCGTCAAAATCAACTCCCATTTGAAAAAGAAAAGCATCAAGAAGGACCTCATTCAGCAAAGGAATTGTCATCGACACTGGCACAACGAAAATAAAAAGTCAGGCAAAAAGACAGTATGTCAAAGCAACCTGGCGCATCATCAGGGTGTTAATCCATGCGCCTCAGCTTCGGCACATCATCAGGGTATAAACCCATACGCGTCAGCAGAGGCTTCGGCGCATCATCAGGGTGTGAACCCATGCGTGTCAGCAGAGGCTTCGACGCATCATCAGGGTGTAAACCCATGCGCGTCAGCAGTTAAAACCTCGGTGCATGATAAAGGCCTAAACCTATGCACGTCGGCGGGACAAAACCTCGGCACATCCATACGCGCCGACAACAGAGAGTTAGGGCACGCCAACTCAGCCGCATGATCCAAAGTTCGTCTGAACAAAGAAAATAGTGGAAGAAAAGACACCCACCCGTCACCGCGGGTCGAACGTCGGCTGGAGTCACAATGGTGACAGAAGCATCCTCCTCGACAAATTCCACAGCAGCCTCTACAGGCTCTTTCCCTTTGCCTCGTCCAGCACCACCACGAGGAGTCTTGGGAGCCATTCTTTGAGAGAAGAAGAGTTAGGGTTTTGTGAAAGAACTCTAAAAAGCAAAAGCAATGAGAAGAAGAACTCTCTCTCTCTCCATCTCACGTCTATTTTTAGGCTTGGTCGCACGCGTGAACCGATGAAGTGTGACCTCAGCCGTCGCCTCGGGTTCTGTGAAGAGATAACCGCAAATAAAACCAAAAAGATTATCATTAATCTTTCTTGTTTATCGAGACATTATCATTTGCATTGACTGAACGGAGCATGCGCCCCATCACTGATGCACGGAGTATCTATGCGCCCCGATAGTCGTGCGCCTCTACCACCATGCTTCTTATTCAAAGTATTCCAAAACTTATCCAAAAGTTTTGAAAACTTTGAAGGGGGTCTTGTAGAAGCATGGAATTTCAGAACCAGAAAGCCCATGCGCTAGACTATATACGCCAGAGCTCGGATAGAGTACTTCACAGCAAAAACATCGAATATAGACAGCAAAAATGGACTTTTTATTACATATAAAAGTCTATTACATGTCTAAGAAAAGATTATACAAAGGAGAATTTCTACAGAGAAAAGATCCTACGTCTACAGCCAGCAGCCAGCATGCGCCCTCCAATAGCCGCAGCGATCACCATGTGCCCCCAGTTAGACGCATCCTACTATGCGCCCTCAGCAAGGCACATCCTTTTCAGCAGCTCAGTTATGTGCATCCCAGTTATGTGCATCCCTTCAGCAGCCCAGTTATGTGCCGCTCTTCCAGCCAGGCTCACCGCCGTCTAAATGCTTCAACTAATAAAGCATTTATTGAACAGAACGAGGGTGGCAATCAACCCTCTAGCCGAGGAAGGAAAAAGAACCACAAGCCAACCTGTGGCCAGGGGAGGCTTCGAAAGAGCCTCCAAAGGCGAAGGAAGACCGTGATCGAAACTGCGGCTAAAGGAGCAGCTTTCAACACAACCAGAATGGGCTACACCCATTTTGAAGGAAGAAAGAGCCCCTAAACCTGCAGCACCGCCATTCCGATCTACGGCTCTTCCTGCACAACGAAGACGAGGCTCGAGCATCCCTATCTTTGGATGCAACAGGCACCTTCCGCCTGCCTCGGAAGCCCTCGACTCCGACTTTTGGATGTAACAGTCACCTTTAAGTGCATTAATGAAGACGTTGCGTCGCATCTTCACCCTCGGGAGCATCTCATCAACAGAATGCATCCGAGTAAACGAATTCATGTCGGAAGGACGTGAGAGAACGAGAAGCAAACTCTCTCCATGCCACTATTTATAGGCCGGGCAAATCAAACCCATGCGCCAAGTAGATGGCTCTCCGAATTCCGTGCAATGAATTTGCATTAAATGGATGAACCGGACGCTTCGAATTCAGCTAAGTCAAAACAGCTATTTAAAGCACTCGAAGATCGTAACAGTCGTACCATTAAAGACGTGTCATGAAGCAGATGCGCCGGCCAGACCGTGCATCACACAGACGTACCTTTCAACATCAAGCGCATCACACAGACGTGCCCTTCAGTACCAAGCACATCACAGGGATGCGCCCCCCATGCGTCCCCATACGCCTAGTAGAACGCCAACCGATGTGCCCACTCAGCTGTCCATCGAATGTCACAAACATTAAATGCTGAACTGACAGAGTTGGTAGCACGCCTTCCGAAATCTGAACAGTTCAGAAGACAAAGCGTCGCCAACGTCAGCATCATCATTACTTTCCTTCGACGGCTACTGCCACATGGCCACTCAACCCCTCGCATGGGCCTTCGCAGCCATGCGCCCAAATCTGCATACGCCTCAAAAGCCATGTGTCTCAAACTTTTTACTGATCCCTAAAGACAGAAGGAAAGTCACCATTAAAGCTCTGCATGCGCCTCAAAAGCCATGCGCCTCAGACTGCTCTCTGATCCCGAAAGACAGGAGTTAAGTCACTTCTGAAGCCTCGCATGCGCCTCAAAAGCCATGTACCCCGAATGGTTCGTGACTCCTAAAGGTTACGAGCCAAATCCTCCTCATGTGCCAAATCCTAGGCGCATCCTACCAGATCATTCCCCACCAAATCAGAGATCTCCGAGCCATGGGTCTATGACACGTGTCCTTTGACTCGACTCACCCAAGATCCCAGCAATAAAAAGATCTTCTCCTCTGCTACGTGCCGGTCCACAACAGCAGTATGAAGAATTCAACCCCTCGATCAGGGCGCATCGTTCATGCGCCTCCATCAGCAATCAACACGTGGCGTCCCCGCGTACAAGCGCATCCTACATGCACGCATGAGCAGCCAGCCTGCAAAGCTATAAATAGAGGGATCATTTCCTTCTTCCGGACGTACACATCTACCTACGTACACATGAACAGAACACACAACCACCAGAGAGACAGATATAGACACTCAACGTCTTCCTCCTCTCAGCAAGCTCCAGCACCCAGAGCAATCCAGACCTTCAGAGAATCGATAACCATCGTCAGATCGTCAACGGAGTCAACGTATTACCACTCACTCCATCGGCACAAGGGACCCAGATAAACAAAAGTGTACTCCTAGGACTACATCTAAGTCCTATATTGTAACATTGTTCTGTTTGTATTGAAATTTGCAATCAAAGAATTTTAATGGCAAACAAGGAGTACGAGGCGTTCAAAATAAAGCCAAGTGAATCAGTCACTCAGATGTTTACAAGATTCTTGGATATTACAAATCCTTTGTCTTCACTAGGCAAGGATTACAGTAACCATGCAAAGATTCATAAACTTCTATGAGCTCTCACAAAGAACTGGATTCCAAAGGCTACAACAATCATTAAAGGGAACGACCTCTCAACAATGTCTCTGGAAACACTCATGGGTAAGCTACTCACTCACGAGTTAGAACTTCAAGACTTTGAAGATGCTACACCAAAGAATAAATCAGAGAAGTCGATCGCTCTCAAGGCTCAACATAGATGAACTGTCGAAGATGACCCTGACGACAGCGACTCCGACTCTGAAGATCAAGCTCTTCTGGTAAGAAAATTTAAGAAGTTCATGAGATTTAACATGAGAACAAAAGACAGTAACAGCAACAGCAACGAGGAAGATCCTATTTGCTACGGATGCAAGAAGAAAGGACACATGAAGAAAGATTGTCCAACAACATCATCATCAAAGAAAAGCAGCAAATATGACAAAGACTACCTAAAGAAATCTACATCAAAAAAGTACGCCAACACAAACATATGGCATAAAAGTGAAGCCAGCGACTCAGAAGATGAACAATCAGATGACGCTGCAAATATATGCTTGATGGCTTGCGATCAGGTAATCACTAATCCTCTATTTGATCCTTATGATGATTTCACCTTTGAGCAACTATGATAGGCTTTTAGTGACCTGTTAAATGATTACAGGAAACTGCATAGTAAATATGAAACCTCTAAGAAGGTACTCAAAGAGTACAAAGGTGAAATAGGAAGACTTACTGACCTACTAGATCATGTTAGAAATAATGACTCTTCAAATAAGTCTGGTGAGCTTTCTTCTATTAAGTTGTTGTTACACGAGACTGTTAAGCTATCCGAAAAAAAAACTAAACTATTATCCAGTTAAAGGAAGACCTACCTAAGGAGAGAAAGAGTCTCCAGTGTGCACAAGTCAGATTAGAATCACTTACATTTGACTATACTAGATTATATGACACTTCTAAAAAGCTGGAAATTAGTTTAGAAAAATGGCCTAAAGTTGCTGCTTCCTATTCTAACACGTGTCAATTACCTAATCATCGGAACACGCCCAACACTGTCACACCAAACCATACCAAACCTATGCCCAAGAAGACTAATAGACATGCATTCTTCTATACTAGAAAACCAAAACCTACCAATCATGCACCTCACACAACTTTTAACACTCAATATGCAAAATGTCATTATTGTGGCCTCATTGGTCATATATCTTCTGCATGTAGAATCAGAAAGTTAGTAGATTTAAATGTTTATGCATGAATACCAAAAATTAACCAGTCAGGACCCTACAAGAAATGGGTACCAAGAGTTTCATCTGCAAATTGTTTTGTAGGTGGAATGCCCTTCACATGCTAGGAGTAAATGGATCCTCGACAGCGGTTCCTCACGGCACATGATCGATGATGCTTCATTATTCACAACACTGTCAAAGAAGAATAAAGAAGGATATGTCTCCTTCGGTAATAATTTAAGAGGGTACATAATCGGTATCGATGACATTGGTAAGGCTCCCTATCCTGTGATTAAAGATGTCTGTCTAGTTACCGAATAAAACATAATCTGCTCAGCATAAGCCATTTAGCTGATCATGGTTATGGCATTAACTTCGTCAAAGACAAATGTAATATAGTTGATAGTTCAACTGGTAGTACTATCTTTGAAGGTATCAGGGAAGACAACATATATATTTTCTATTTGTTGGAAGATGCTAACAAAGCATGTAGATGTTTGATGGCCAAAAGTATTGAGAGTCAACTATGACATATGTGACTCGGTCATGCAAACATGGATACAATTTCTAGACTATCTACAAAGAAGTTGGTACGCGGCTTACTGGACATATCTTTCAAGAAGGATACGATATGTAGTGAATGTGAAAAGAACAAAGCTACTCGATCCACATTTAAATCCAAGAACGCTGTAAGTACCACTAGACCTCTACAACTGTTGCATATGGACTTATTTGGACCAAGTAGAATTGCTAGCCTAGGTGGTAAGTTATATGCATTTGTTATTGTAGATGATTTTTCTAGATTTACATGGGTTTATTTTCTTGCACGCAAGAATGATGCATTATCAGAATTCGTCACCTTTTGCAAGAAAGTACAGAATGAAAAAGGGTTCATGATTACTCGTATTTGTAGTGATTATGGCGGCGAATTTGAGAATGCAGATTTTAAGCAATTTTTTGACACATACGGTTATCTGCATGAATTCTCTTGTCCTAGGACTCCACAACAAAATGGAGTTATGGAACGTAAGAACAGAACTCTATCTGAAATGGCTAGAGTAATGTTAAACCAGTTTAGTCTACCTAGATACTTTTGGGCTGAAGCTGTCAATACAGCGTGCTATTTTCTCAATAGGGTTCTAATTCGACCTATATCGAAGAAGACTCCCTATGAACTATGGTTTGATAGAACACCCAATGTTTCATATTTTAAAATTTTTTGTTTTAAATGCTTTATTCTTAATACTAAAGACAATCTGAGTAAATTTGATGAAAAGGCCGATGAAGTTATATTTTTAGGTTATGCAGCAAAGAGCAAAGGATATAGAATCTTCAACAAAAGAACCATGATCATCAAAGAATTAATTAATGTCAAGTTTGATGAGCTAAATCAACACTTAGACGATGACGACAATGAAGACGTAATCACACCAAGTACAGCTACTGCAAAACCTTCACACAAAGATGTAGAACCTTCACACCAAGCACCAGCTGAGTCTTCAAGCAAAGAAGCAGGAACCAGCAAGCCTGAGGCTGCACCAAAAGCGATAAGATTCTTGGCAGATCATCCAAAGGACTTGGTAATTGGTGAGATTACCAAGGGTGTAAGTACTCGTTCCTCTAATAAAGATATAGCTTCTTGTGTTGCTTTTGTTTCACAGTTTGAACCCAAAAATATTGAAGAAACATGTAGTGATAATTTTTGATTAAATGCTATGAAAGAGGAATTAAACCAATTCGAACGGAATTAAGTTTGGAAACTTGTTCCCAAGCCCATTGATCATCTGGTCATTGGCACCCGATGGGTATTCCGAAACAAACTGAACGAGAATGGTTTAGTGACTCGTAATAAGGCTCGACTCGTAGCTCAAGGATATAATCAAGAAGAAGGTATCGACTACGATGAGACTTATGCCCCAGTTGCGAGATTAGAATCCATTCACATGTTATGTGCATTTGCATATTTTCATAATTTTAAGTTATTTCAAATGGATGTCAAAAGCGTATTTTTGAATGGTTTTTATAAAAAAAAAGTTTATGTAGCTCAACCTCCCAGTTTTACTGATTTTAAATATCCTGAATATATTTTCAAGTTAAAAAAAGCCTTATACGATTTAAAACAAGCCCCTCGTGCTTGGTACGATCGTCTAAGCTCTTTTCTACTTGATAACAATTTTTCAAAGGAAAAGGTTGACACTACATTATTTATAAAGTCTTTGAATAACAACATTCTTTTGATTCAAGTCTATGTAGATGATATTATTTTTGGATCTACTAATGAATCTTTTTGTCAAGAATTTTCAAAGTGAATGCAGAATGAGTTTGAGATGAGCATGATGGGAGAGCTGAAATTCTTTCTCGGACTGTAAATCAAATAAACCAACAATGGGACGTTCATAAATCAAGCAAAGTACACAAATGATCTATTAAAGAAGTTCGACCTGGAAGCAGTCAAGCTACTTAGCACTCCAATGGCCACTTCAACCAAGCTTGATATTGATGAACAAGGCAAACCCGTCGATATACGTAAGTATCGAGGTATGATCGGTAGCTTACTGTACTTAACTGCTAGTCGACCAGACATTATGTTTAGTGTTTGCTTGTGTGCACGTTTTCAAGCAAATCCTAAGGAGTCACATCTGTGCGCAGTTAAGCATATCTTCCAATACCTTAAAGGCACTTCTTCTGTCTGCTTATGGTATTCCAAAACCACGTCATTTGACCTAATCGATTATTTTGATGCTGATTTTGCCGAATGCAAAGTAGATAGAAAAAGTACCAGCGACACATGTTATTTTCTAGGAAAAGCTCAATGTCTCTTGGTTTAGAAAAAAGTAAAATTTTGTCGCATTATCAACAACCGAGGCTGAGTATATCACCGCAGGACGTTGTTGTGCACAAATTTTGTGGATGAAGCAAACTTTAGAAGACTATGGATTGTATTTTACATACATACCCATTTTCTGTGACAACACTAGTTCTATTAATTTGACTAAAAATCCAGTATGTCACTCTCGTACTAACATATCGAGATTCGACATCACTTTCTTAGAGATCATCAATAAAATGGAGATATGGACCCTGTATACATAGACACACAGAATCAATTAGCTGACATTCTCACAAAACCTCTAGCGGAAGATCGTTTCAATTATTTACGTCGAGAATTAGAAATTTTAGATGTCAATAATATTAATTAATTTTGTTTTATTAATTATTTATTCAATACTCAAAAACTGTTTTCGAGACAAGCCTAAAAAGAGTTTGTCTGTCACCACGACTACGGTCGAAGCGAAGCGGTATTTAAGAGTTCCCCAGTGAACCTACGTTAGTTAGGACAGTACTCCTACAGCTAATCTGAGACAGATGTTGAGTAAATAATATTAATTTATAAAATAATATTAATAGTATTATTTGAAATTTAAAATTACTAAACTCTGAATTAAATATTTGAAAAGAATTGATGAAAAAGATGTGGCCCAACAAAATTTTGTTTATATATATATAGCCAGGCAACCCTTGGCGAATTCGGCCCGAGTTCGGTCCGAATTCGGCCAGAGTTCTGCTGGGTGTATATATGTACTAGTCAGAACCCGAGGCCCCCACTTCTTCATTCTTCTAAACCTCATCAAAACAGCAGCAGCCGTGCCCCGAAAACCCTAGCTCTTCTCCACCTTTCTTCTTCCAATCCACGTGGAAATCTTTGTCCAAAATTTGGATTCGTGCGGAGAATCTTGTCCTCTACAGCATACTTAAGGTATAATTGCTTCTCTCATCCACTTTCAAATTATTAGGGTTTCTATTTTTTGGGATAGAATGCCTAAGGGATTCAATCCATTCAAGAGGAAGAAGACCAATGCCAGTGAAGAGGCATCGTCTTCTGATCCGCATACGGATTCCGTCTTTTCTCTGGTCCAATCGGATGACGGTGCATCGAACGAGTTTTATTTCAAAACTCCCGACCAAGCCCTACTTTGGTATGCTGACTTCATTATGCATACTATTTGTACCGGATCTCCGATCAAATGGACTATATTTTTTGACCATCATCCTTACTTTAAGGCATTAGGGTTACATTACTTTGCTACTTTATAATTCCCTATAGCTACTAATGCCATTAGACTATTTTACTGTAATTTCGTGTTAGATACTTTTATCGCGAGTACTCGTGTCGGCGGGATAGATATCGAGTTCAATGATAAATTGCTAGCAGAAATCCTTGGTCTACCAAATGAAGGTGCCCCGCTCGATAACATCACTGATTTTGATTTCCCCAAGGGTACAACTCTCGTTAGTTTCAAGAATGAGCTGTGTGCGCCCGCACGTGCTCATCCTGAAAAGTTCAAGGCCAATAACTTGAACTTGTTTAACTACGAATTACATCGCATCATCTATTCCACTCTACTTCTAAAATCTACTACAAAAGATGATGTCACTGCACTTGAGCTTTCTGCTTTATATTACATTCTTAAGGGGATTCCTTTTTCTGCCCCTAAGACTATTATTCAGATGATGGGTAGATGTCGCAGAAGAGACCGCAACCACTCTTATGCGATGATCCTCCCATGCATCTTTCAGAGATTCGATATTGGCTTATCCACTTGTGCTCTGGACCCTAAGCCCAAGTTCCTCAAACTCTCTTATTGCAGCATTGCCACTGTTCCTCCACCTACTGCACCTGCTCCTCCTATACCTACTCCTACAGCACCTGGTCCTCCTCAGTCTTACCCTATAAACTTTTTCACCAGCATCTATCAGATCTGCAGTCATTCTTCGTTGACACTTCCAGGGAACATGAGTTCCGTGACGTGACTCGGTTCCAGGCTATTGCCAACTCCTTCGTCGATCTAAGATTTGCACAGACGGGTCACTCTGCTAGCTCTCTACCTCGAAACCCTTCTGTATCTGGCTACCGCATTGACGATGAGACGATCCACTCTCTGTTCCAGCCAGGGAACGCATACGAATGGTATCGTACATCTGGTGCTACTCCACATCCTTCTGGAGCTGGCACTTCTGGAGCTGGTCCATCTGGACATGCTGACACTGCAGCCGATGATGATGAGGATGAGGATGATGATTTCTGAGATGTTACTTTTTGAGACTATGTAACACCCAGTTTTCCAGATGAGGGTATTTTTAAAATTTTATGATTATAATAATTATTATTGATATTTAATTCACATTATGATTTTTGGTGATTTTTAATAATTTTTAAACTATTTAAAAACTGCTTTGAGTCATGACTTATGATTTTGATGTGCTGTCAGTGAAACCCTAGTGACTGCATGACCTAGAGCCTAACCATGTCATTAGTATGTTTTAATTATCATTTTTAGCCTAGGAGTAATTTGATCATTTTGGCTTATTTGAATTTTTAATTAATTTAATGAATTGGTGAATTCTAGTTTGACTTTGACTTGTTGAGACCTAGTAGACTAGTCTAGAACCTAACCCTAACTATGGTAGCCCTAGTCTAACTTAGGTTAACCTACTTTTAGTCATTAGAGACTAATTTTGGAATAGGAGGATTAGTTTGAGTGAAATCATTTCATGATTTATAGTTTTAATGAAATGACTTATGATTTCATGACTTAATGACTTATGACTTGACCCATGGCCCATAACTAGAAGCCCTAACCCTAACTAAACCCTAAATAACCAGCCACATAGGGATCCCCACCCTATTTAAACACTTATTCATTAGGGCTTGCCTCTTTTTATCATTCCAACACTTGGAGAAAAGAAAAGGTATTGTCCCCCTTCTAAAAATTCCCATAAATCCATTTTAATTCCTTTTTAATCCTAGTCTTTTGCAATAGGTTCTAATTTCTGTATATTTTATAATTTTGGAGGTTAATCTCAGCTTTGGGCTCATTTGGAGCATTTGGCCATCAAGAGGAACACCCCCCATTTGGAGCTTTTCCATGCAATTTGCACCTATAGGTAAAACTCCTTAAATTGATTTAAATTGCTGTTTTCCTTGCATTTAGGGCTAGATCTAGGAGTCCCCTAGCTGTTCCTGGAATTTAGGCACAATTCGTGTCGGTTTCGTGTCCGTATCGGACACGTATCCATTTGATAGGTTAGGTGTTTGATGTAATGCCTCAACCAACATTTTGTTCTAATTTTTGAAATGTATTTGAATAGAATCCTAGATCAAGGGTTTGCTTATTGATTTCTGTGTTTATTTCCTAATTTTGGTATCGTGTCGTATCCACACGGGGACACGAACACGCTGACCGTGCGGTGTGCACTGTGTCCTGCATCATGGGGTCAATAACTCCCGACACAGGACACGTGGACACGCCATTTTTGGCGAGGGGCTTGGGACATCATCTACCACCATCCTCCCAAAATATGGGAGTGCGGGGTTGCGTGTGCGAGGAGAAATCCTCCTCGTACTGGCTGTACTGGCCGTGTGCGCGCTGTGCACGCGTAGGATTCGACCACTGACACGGCTCCAAAGCTGACACGACACGCACCTAGGACACTGTGCAGGGGCGTGCACATGAAGCCCTATATGTGGCGAATACGTGGGCACGATCACGAGTCGTGTCGTGCCCTGTGCCGTATCCTAGAGTGACACGCACGCGTGCACGACGCTGCGTGCTGTGTAGTGTCTGTGTGTAATTCTAGATGTGGACACGTCGTGTCCGGCTCTAGGGTGACACGAAAAGTTCTTGGGACACGTGCACATGTGTATGATGTGTTACCAACCTTTAAATTTATCAATTTATCATGATTTTGATTTCGAAATTGGATTTTCTCCTTGGACTGATACGCGTATCAGACTGGGTATTCTGAAATTCCATTTCCCTATTTTTAAACTGATTTTTCCTTGTTTAAATGCCATGTTTAAATCCTACACTTGTGTATTAGACCAATACAATGTTAGTTTGACTAGTGTTAGGCTTTTAGATTTCGAATTGGGTTGAGGGTGTTGAATGACATGCACTGTTGGCTGATACCAAACTGAAGTTCTGTTTCTTCTTAAATTCCTCTTTAAACTGATTCTTCCTTGTTTACAATTCATGATTCTTTCACTTACACAAGTGCATTAGACTACTATAGTGTTGATTACTGTTTGGTGTGGGTATTAGAATTCAAATGGGTGTTGGGACTTGAGTTAACTGATTCATTGTTTCTTCAATTTCCTGTTAACTGAGATGCATGTTTTGATTCAAATCCTTGATATCCTAAATTGGTTTCCCTCACCCTTCTTTCTTTAAACTGATTTTGATTGTAATTGCCAAGGTTAAATTCAATTACTCACGATTTGTTCACTGTTAGGATGCTAGCAATGGAAATTCGAATTGGTTTTCAATGGGATGAATGGTTTCCAATAGGATGAATGGTTTCCAATGGATATTTGAGACTTAGATTTAACAGTTTTGAACTGCTAATTGGCATGTTCCTTACTATTGCATATACTTTAGATTATGATAACTGTATTGATATTTTCCTGAAAGCCAATCTGAAGTTGCTCACTGATTTTACTTCACAAATTCCTAAAAATACATCTCTGTAATGCACAAAACTGTCATTTAATTCTGTTTTCACATTTGCTGCATTCCATGGCCACATTCCTGAGATTTGATCTCAGTTTTCCTGAGAATTTGGGAATGTTCATGTATGTTTTGCAGTCCTCATATCACTCACATAACACACATTGTTTCACACTCAATGTTCCAATCACACTGATCTCCCTACACCCTTCAAAACACACAACTTTATTGCCATTACCTATGTGACACTAAACTATCACATACACTCTAGGTTCACTCCACCCTCATATACACACTACATTAAACTTTCTACACACACACACACACACTCATCAACACATCACTGTTCACAAACTTCTTTGTACCACACTGCCACTTTAACAATATATCACACACACATGCCACTATGCTAACACCACACACACATGAACTCCTCTCCCTATTAACCCATGCATATATATATATATATATATATATATATATATATATATATATATATATATATATACATATATATCTATATATGTGAGTTATATTATCATGTAGCTATGGGTATATGTGTGCTATTTAAATTAAATTAGATGTAGTTGATATATGATATATGTGAGAGTATGTGAAATATGTGGAATTGACTGTATGTGTGCTTAGCCTATAGCCTATGGCTCCTAACCTGTGTTTATGGCATGAATGCCAGTGATCATGTGTAGTTGGCTTGTATAGACTAGATAGTGTGTGTGCTTGCTAGAATGGGCTGGGTAGGCCTAGTGAGACTTGTTTGGCTTAGGCTTGACCTAGTTGACTTAGTTTGACTAGTCTAGTTGTCTGGAGTTGACCAAAAGTCAACATTGAGTCTAGATGTGGCCAATTGACCTAGTTTGACCTAGAAAGTTGACCAGGTTTGACTTAGAGTTGACTTTGACCTAGATTGACCTAGAAATCATGTAGATTGCATCGTAAACTTTATTTACCTTGTTTTAAATACATTATAACCCATACTGCTCTATTTAGGACACTGTGACTCCGGTGCAGATATCTGATATTACATTACTCTTTTCAGAATATCAGGCGAGTACATTCTCTGATAGTTCTCTCATTTATTTGCCAGTTACTGTATTTCAGTTCTATTTAGTTTTATGTGATTCTCTGATACCACACATATGGATATTTCTGGATTCATGTATGCGACACACATACCATCTGTCTGGCCTCTATTTTTTGGAACCACTACTGGCATCACCTTCTGGAATCACTACTGGAACTACCTACTGGAATCACTCTGGAAACTTTTTCTGTATCATTATGTTTGGCTGGACTCATCCCGATTTCTCGTGTCGTTTTCTGGATTCACTTGTACTTGCTGGGCAGGAAAATATTGGAATAGGCATGTGAACATACCCAAATACTAGAACCACTCCCTTGGAATTATACTGGAATGATAGCCATCTCACACCCGGCCAGGTGTGTGATGTGCCGTATTACCTACAGACGTTCATATGTCGATCCTGATATTTTAAAACACACTGTTAGAGTATAGGCTGGACTCACCCTGGAACCTTTGATCACCAACTGGACTCACCTTATACCGGACTCATCTTGTACTGGAACCACCTGGTATCAGATTCATGTTGTCTGGATTTACTTAGGTTTTACAATTGTTTACATTTACATTCTGGACTTATTATGTTACTTTAGTTCAGCTAGATTTAATTACAGTCTTTATTGCCATGATTCTTCTCTTGTTTTTACTTACCTTACTTTCTATGCATCTTAACTGTTTCTCTATACCATCACCTGTATACAAACTGCCATATTTCATCAATAAAACTGTCTATAACTGCTTTATAGTTCTCTGTCATTTAATTGGGATTTCTTAATGAGTTGTACTCGTTCCTGTCCTGACTGGACCTGTTGAAATTTTACAGATGATTGCCCTGAGGATACATGCCCTACATATTATGGACCCGAAGACGGGATGACTACCTTTGGCCCCGACACTCAGGAGTGATCGGGATTTAGTTTAGTAGACTAGCTTTTGTTTCTATGTTGAACTTGTTATAGAAGTTTTGAGACTTGTGTAGTATTTGAGATTTGTTAAGAGTTGTTATTATTTTAGTAGTTGTTCCTCTATTCTTAGTTTAATTCTTCTGTGTTTATCTTATCGTGCTTAGACTGTGATTGAGTTCAATATCTTATACTTGTCCTCCGTTCGGAGTTGATCATGATGAGTACATTATAATTGCGTGAGTTGCTGGTTAGATAGTAACCTAGGACAGAGCTCTACCGTCGACACTGCGACATAGGCTGGGCATCGTTACGTATTCGTACCCTCACAGTGGGTACGGGTCGTGACACATTTTTAGTGGTGGCCCATGCAGGTCGAGAGTCGCATTAGTGCGATATCGTGGTAGTACGACGACTTAGTTGTACTGCTGCGAGCCTGCGATAGGATTGAGAGATAGGCTTTAACGGAGAGGTACTCAATTACAGTTAGAAAAAATTCTGCTTCAATTCATGCCATCTACATATCATACTGACTTGTCTTCTTTAAAATAAACTGTCCTCCTTTGATTTATCGATTCCTGCTCAGTATTGACTTCCTTTTTGATCTGTCTTCAGGATGGTGGAGACACGATCACATCGCTCTGGTACAGTAGCCGCTGCAGAGGGGTCTGCCACCTCTCACCCTCAGCAGCCAGCTCCCGGTACCGCAGCCCCTGTCATGCCAGCTGGGGTGGGTGTCTCAGCAGCTTTCGGAGGAGCACCTCCACTAGCTGGGAGGCAGAGTCCGGTGCTTCCCGAGATTCTTCTACCGCAGCAGCCTCCACCTGCGGGGATGGTAGATGCTGCTCATCTATTTTCTTTCGTGGAGAGGATTTTGGCGTCTCACCAGCAGCAGCAGCAGCGGCAGACTGCCGATTATCGTCTGGGGATTGACGAGGCCCACCAGCTGGTTCGTACTACAGTAGAGATGGTGACTGCTCGGAGGGAGCAGCAGCAGCCTTACCGGAAGAAAAATGATATCCAGGATTTTCAGAAGATACATCCTAGAGAGTTCCTGGGCACAGAGGGCATCCATTACGCAGACGACTGGATAGAGCATATCGAGGAGATATTCAGGTTGGCAGAGATACCGGATCGACTCCATATCGAGGCGGCAGGCAGTCAGATGCAAGACTTAGCCCGTGCGTGGTACCAGACAGATCCCAGGGTGGAAGTTGAGGGCTAGACTTGGGCCCAGTTTAAGGAGTTGTTTAAGGAGCAGTTCTTTTCTGATGTGGCCTTAGGAGGTATCGAGGCACAGTTTAAGAGCCTGGTTCAGGGGAACCAGTCCGTAGCTGAGTACGCCGGGGAGTTTTGTCGGTTGGCCCGGTTCATAGATGACTTGACTGAGAAGACGATGGCGAGGAAGTTCCACCGAGGCTTGATTAGAGAGGTTCGGTCGCTGACTAAGAGCGACTGGAATGCTACCTATGCGGAGATATTTTCTGGGGCTATGGCAGCGGAGAACGACCTGGGGTTGAAGTTAAAGAGGGGTCGGGACTTCCAGGGTGGTAGCAGCAGCGTGGGTCAGGCCAAGAGGCCCCATGTGTAGGCTCAGCAGGCACAGGCACCAGTGAGAGTGCAGCAGGCACAGCATCAGCATAAAGGACAGGACCGTAGGGTGCCGACTTGTGCCTACTGCAGGAAGACAGGACATGTTTGGGAGTCTTGTAGGAGGAGGCTGAAGGTTTCTCTATTCTGTTGGTCTGGCACTCACAAGGTGATAGATTGTCCCGTTGTACCTCCTTATAAGGGAGCTAGGCCACCTGTAGCTCAGCACCAGAGGGGTAGAGCTTTTGTGATGGCGGTCGAGGAGACCGACGCTGCAGGTGATGGGTTAGCAGGTTTGTCCTTTTCATTCTTCCTCTCCACTTTCCTGTGTGATTCCTTTAGTACCTGCCAGGATATTGTTTGTGATTGCTAGATAGTGTAGCTACCCTGTTCGAGACTGTGGAATCACGACCAGTAAGATTTTGTTTGTATGATTATCTCTTGACCTTGATTGTTTGGGTTTGACCTAGAAGGGTGCGATCATTTTAATTTCGAGGACGAAATTTTTCTATGGGGGTTAGGATTATAACACCCAGTTTTCCAGATGAGGGTATTTTTGAAATTTTGTAGTTATAATAATTATTATTGATATTTAATTCATATTATGATTTTTGGTGATTTTTAATAATTTTTAAACTATTTAAAAACTGCTTTGAGTCATGACTTGTGAATTTAATATGCTGTCAGTGAAACCCTTGTGACTGCATGACCTAGAGCCTAACCATGTCATTAGTATGTTTTAATTATCATTTTTAGCCTAGGAGTAATTTGATCATTTTGGCTTATTTAAATTTTTAATTAATTTAATGAATTGGTGAATTCTAGTTTGACTTTGACTTGTTGAGACCTAGTGGACTAGCCTAGAACCTAACCCTAACTATGGTAGCCCTAGTCTAACTTAGGTTAACCTACTTTTAGTCATTAGAGACTAATTTTGGAATAGGAGGATTAGTTTGAGTGAAATCATTTCATGATTTTTGGTTTAATGAAATGACTTATGATTTCATGACTTAATGACTTATGACTTGGCCCATAGCCCATAACTAGAAGCCCTAACCCTAACCAAACCCTAAATGACCAGCCACATAGGGATCCCCACCCTATTTAAACACTTATTCATTAGGGCTTGCCTCTTTTTATCATTCCAACACTTGGAGAAAAGAAAAGGTATTGTCCCCCATCCAAAAATCCCCATAAATCCATTTTAATTCCTTTTTAATCCTAGTCTTTTGCAATAGGTTTTAATTTCTGTATATTTTATAATTCTGGAGGTTAATCTCAGCTTTGGGCTCATTTGGAGCATTTGGCCATCAAGAGGAACACCCCCCATTTGGAGCTTTTCCATGCAATTTGCACCTATAGGTAAAACTCCTCAAATTTGATTTAAATTGCTGTTTTCCTTGCATTTAGGGCTAGATCTAGGAGTCCCCTAGCTGTCCCTAGAATTTGGGCACAATTCGTGTCGGTTTCGTGTCCGTATCGGACACGTATCCATTTGATAGGTTAGGTGTTTGATGTAATGCCTCAACCAACATTTTGTTCTAATTTTTGAAATGTGTTTGAATAGAATCCTAGATCTTGGGTTTGCTTATTGATTTCTGTGTTTATTTCCTAATTTTGGTGTCGTGTCGTGTCCATACGGGGACACGAACACGCTGACCGCGCGGTGTGCACTGTGTCCTGCATCACGGGGTCAATAACTCCCGACACAGGACACGTAGACACGCTATTTTTGGCGAGGGACTTGGGGCATCATCTGCCACCATCCTCCCAAAAGATGGGAGCACGTTGTTGCGTGTGCGAGGAAAAATCCTCCTCGCACTGGCCGCACTGGCCGCGCGCGTGCGCTGTGCACGCGTGGGATTCGACCACTGACACGGCTCCAAAGCTGACACGACACGCGCCTAGGACACTGTGCAGAGGCATGCACGTGTAGCTCTACATGTGGCGAACACATGGGCACGATCACGAGTAGTGTCGTGCCCTATGTCGTGTCCTAGAGTGACACGCACGCGTGCACGACACTACGTGCTGTGTAGTGTCTGTGTGTAATTCTAGACGTGGACACGCCGTGTCCGGCTCTAGGGTGACACGAAAAGTTCTTGGGACACGTGCACATGTGTATGATGTGTTACCAACCTTTAAATTTATCAATTTATCATGATTTTGATTTCGAAATTGGATTTTCTTCTTGGACTGATACGCGTATCAGACTGGGTATCCTAAAATTCCATTTCCCTATTTTTAAACTAATTTTTCCTTGTTTAAATGCCATGTTTAAATCCTACACTTGTGTATTAGACCAATACAATGTTAGTTTGACTAGTGTTAGGCTTTTAGATTTCGAATTGGGTTGAGGGTGTTGAATGACATGTACTGTTGGCTGATACCAAACTGAAGTTCTGTTTCTTCTTAAATTCCTCTTTAAACTGATTCTTCCCTGTTTAAAATTCATGATTCTTTCACTTACACAAGTGCGTTAGATTACTATAGTGTTGATTACTGTTTGGTGTGGGTATTAGAATTCAAATGGGTGTTGGGACTTGAGTTAACTGATTCATTGTTTCTTCAATTTCCTGTTAACTGAGATGCATGTTTTGATTCAAATCCTTGATATCCTAAATTGGTTTCCCTCACCCTTCTTTCTTTAAACTGATTTTGAGTGTAATTGCTAAGGTTAAATTCAATTACTCACGATTTGTTCACTGTTAGGATGTTAGCAATGGGAATTCGAATTGGTTTTCAATGGGATGAATGGTTTCCAATGGATATTTGAGACTTAGATTTAACAGTTTTGAACTGCTAATTGACATGTTTCTTACTATTGCATATACTTTAGATTATGATAACTGTATTAATATTTTCTTGAAAGCCAATCTGAAGTTGCTCACTGATTTCACTTCACAAATTCCTAAAAATACATCTCTGTAATGCACAAAACTGTCATTTAATTCTGTTTTCACATTTGCTTCATTCCATGGCCACATTCCTGAGATTTGATCTCAGTTTTCCTGAGAATTTGGGAATGTTCATGTATGTTTTGCAGTCCTCATATCACTCACATAACACATATTGTTTCACACTCAATGTTCCAATCACACTGATCTTCCTACACCCTTCAAAACACACAACTTCATTGCCATTATCTATGTGACACTAAACTATCACATACACTCTAGGTTCACTCCACCCTCATATACACACTACCTTAAACTTTCTACACACACACACACTCATCAACACATCACTGTTCACAAACTTCTTTGTACCACACTGCCACTTTAACACCATATCACACATACATGCCACTATGCTAACACCACACACACATGTATTCCTCTCCCTATTAACCCATGCATATATTTACGTATATATGTATATACATATATATCTATATATGTGAGTTATATTATCATGTAGCTATGGGTATATGTGTGCTATTTAAATTAAATTAGATGTAGTTGATATATGATATATATGAGAGTATGTGAAATATGTGGAATGGACTATATGTGTGCTTAGCCTATAGCCTATGGCTCCTAACTTGTGTTTATGGCATGAATGACAGTGATCATGTGTTGTTGGCTTGTATAGACTAGATAGTGTGTGTGCTTGCTAGAATGGGCTGGGTAGGCCTAGTGAGACTTGTAGGCTTGACCTAGTTGACTTAGTTTGACTAGTCTAGTTGTCTGGAGTTGACCAAAAGTCAATATTGAGTCTAGATGTGGCCAATTGACCTAGTTTGACCTAGACAGTTGACCAGGTTTGACTTAGAGTTGACTTTTACCTAGATTGACCTAGAAATCATGTAGATTGCATCGTAAACTTTATTTACCTTGTTTTAAACACATTATAACCCATACTGCTCTATTTAGGACATTGTGACTCCGGTGCAGACATCTGATATTACATTACTCTTTTCAGAGTATCAGGTGAGTACATTCTCTGATAGTTCTCTTATTTATTTGCCAGTTACTGTATTTCAGTTCTATTTAGTTTTATGTGATTCTCTGATACCACACGTATGGATATTTCTGGATTTATGTATGTGACACACATACCATCTGTCTGACCTCTATTTTCTGGAACCACTACTGGCATCACCTTCTGGAATCACTACTGGAACCACCTACTGGAATCACTCTGGAATCTTTTGCTGGTATCATTATGTTTGGCTGGACTCATCCCGATTTCTTGTGTCATTTTCTGGATTCACTTGTACTTGCTGGACAGGGAAATATTGGAATAGGCATCTGAACATACCCCAATACTGGAACCACTCCCTTGGAATTATACTAGAATGATAGCCATCTCACACCCGGCCAGGTGTGTGATGTGCCGTATTACCTACAGCCGTTCACATGTCGATCCCGATATTTTAAAATATACTGTTAGAGTATAGGCTGGACTCACCCTGGAACCTTTGATCACCAACTGGACTCACCTTATACCGGACTCAACTTGTACTGGAACCACCTGGTATCAGATTTATGTTGTCTGGATTTACTTGGGTTTTGCACTTGTTTATATTTACATTATGGACTTATTATGTTACTTTAATTCAGCTAGATTTAATTACAGTCTTTATTGCTATGATTCTTCTCTTATTTTTACTTACCTTACTTTTCTTGCATCTTAACTGTTTCTCTATACCATCACCTGTATACAAACTGCCATATTTCTTCAATAAAACTGTCTATAACTGCTTTATAGTTCTCTGTCATTTAATTGGGATTTTTTGATGAGTTGTACTCGTTCCTGCCCTGACTGGACCTGTTGAAATTTTACAGATGATTGCCCTGAGGATACATGCCCTACATATTATGGACCCGGAGACGGGATGACTACCTTTGGCCCCGACACTCAGGAGTGATCGGGATTTAGTTTAGTAGACTAGCTTTTGTTTCCATGTTGAACTTGTTATAGAAGTTTTGAGACTTGTGTAGTATTTGAGATTTCTTGAGAGTTGTTATTATTTTAGTAGTTGTTCTTCTATTCTTAGTTTAATTCTTCTGTGTTTATCTTATCGTGCTTAGACTGTGATTGAGTTCAATATCTTATACTTGTCCTCCGTTCGGAGTTGATCATGATGAGTACATTATAATTACGTGAGTTGCTGGTTAGATAGTAACCTAGGACAGCGCTCTACCGTCGACACTGCGGCGTAGGCTGGACGTCGTTACGTATTCGTACCCTCACAGTAGGTGCGGGTCGTGACAGACTATCTATTTTATCTTATGTTTACTTGGAAATGCTCCGACATTCCAAGATATTATCAGTACACTTTATTTTTGGATATGATTTGTGACTCTTCATAGACATATTTTTATGCCTCAGTTTGGCATATGTTTCACTTTAGTTTATTATTCAGCTTAGCATTTTATTTGTTTCAGCTTTATAGCATTATCTTTCTTTATGCTTCATATATACTACCTGTGACAAATATCATGCCTGTGTTGTTTATACCTTATCTATTTATTTTATTTTTCTGTCAATGTTTATACCATGCCTGTGATGAATGTTCTTATTATATTTTTATTGTGTTTTTTCACTGCTTGTTACTTATGCATTTATTGCAGAGGAGCTTTCTCTTTTGTAATTATTTTGTTAAGTGACAACGGAGGAGAAATAAGATCTAACATCTTCATGCATACAGGTTATGAACAATTTTTTCATTTCTCTCTCGGTACTTTCGGTATACTTTTGAATTGATCAAAACCAAGATGTTATATCAGTCAAGCTTTGTCAATTATCAAAATGGGGAAGATTGTTGGCCCATTGGTCATGGTCAAATCTGATTTTAATAATTGATCAAACTCTGTCTCGATATAAATACGAGTCAATTCAGATGTTTACTAACGACATTTTGGACACTAATCAAAGATGGATATCTACTCCATTCAAGACCGAAGCTGTTTGCCACTCAGAATATATTTTCTTCAAAGCAATATATTTTTTTATTTTATTGAGTCTAGGAATACATTTTACACCAAGTCGTACTGGCAAATAGGCTATCCGAAAACGATTTTCAAAACTGACTATCTCTTTAAAAATAACCTATGTTTTTAAAAAACACCTATTTTATAAAAAGCTTCTGAAGGACTTTTCAAAAAGCCAAAATTTATTTTTTCACATAATCAACTGACCTAACCCTGACAGAACTCGGCCCGAGTTCGGCCAGAGTTCGGCCAAGTTGAACGTTATGTGAACGTTTAATTTTGAACTTGGTCTTCCTTCAGTTGCGGTTGGTTACAAAGAGTTCTGTCCGAATTCTGCCCGAATTCTGTCAGAGTACTGCCTTTGGAAAAACTATAAATAGAGAAGGATTTTGATCATTTCAAATCACCAATTCACTTTCAATCTCTTCTCTTCTAAAGCTTACATTTCTTCCAAAGAGTTCTAAAAAGCTTCCATTTTCAAATCCTAAGCCAGTTACAATCCTCTAGTCGATTTGCCAGTGCGGTGCGGTCTAGAAGTTCCAGAGCGATTGTAATCAGAGGCTTGATTGAAGATTAACTCCTCACAATTGAAGTTGGTCGAGTTCTTCGTATCAAAGCTCGCGTCTGTAGAAGTTGCAAGGACTTCGTATAAAAACTTGTAGGATTTTCCAATAGTGGATTCAACTGGAAGCTAGAGTTCTTCCGACTGGTAGTCCTCATAAGAGGGAAACCAGTATAAATCTCGGTGTTTGCGTTTGCCTTCTGATCACTCTTTTATTACTGTCATTTATTTTGTGATTATTTTTATATCTGTGATGTAATTGCTAACGAGTTTTTAATTAGCAATATTTTGCTGCCTACTCTATTCACCCCCCCTCTAGAGTATTCTGCTTTACGATTTCATTCCTACATGTGTGTGTATGGGTACAGGTAGTAGTGGGTAGGTTCAGGAAATCAGTGAATGAATGTGTGTGTGTGTGTGTGTATGAGTGTGAGTGACAGTAGATAGCAGTAGTGTGTGTGTGTGCACACAACAGTGTCTCAGGTTACATATGTGTGTCCTGTTATTATACATATGTGTGTGTAACTTTGTGTAAATTCTCAGGAAATCAGTGTTCACATTAACATTTTAAGTATTTCAGTCCGAAAACAAATCAAAACCAACTATTCTATGCTAACATGAATACCTAACATGTTCATTAACTCTTACATAAATAGGTGAACCCTTCATGGCATTTTAATCATCAAAGAACAGTTTAGAATACAATCAATCTCAGAATTTCAAAATCAGTGAACTAGGTGTCAGTAAATTGAGGAAACTCGATTTTGAATCCAAAATACAATTAATATTAGAATCTAATGGTTGGTAATTAATGTTTTATATGTAAGAGTGTCATAGGTGTGTCCTAGTGTCAAAGAACAGGACACAAACGTGTCCGAATCATTTTTCCACACACGAGTTCAACAGAATTGTGCACAGTCTCGTGCACGCATGTCAGTCGGTCTAGGACACGACACTCGATATGAGACACTTCGTGCACATGTCCACGTGTTCGCCTGGCATAGATCTACATGCACAAGTGTCTGTTTTGTGTCCACGTGAACCGTGTCGAGCAAACGAGACGCGTATCAGTCGTGGATCTCGCGCTCGAGCAGAATAGTGCAAAATCAATGCGGGTGGAATTTCTCCCAAACCACTCGATCAAATGACCTAAAATTTTGTATGTGTCGTATCAATCATGTGTCCAAGGTGACTCCAAAATTACACACCAAATGGTGTCGTATCGTGTCCGCTAGGACACCCGATAGGCTGGGAACAGTGCACGTTGTGTCGTGCACGGGTTCCCGTGTCCAAAACTGACACGAATCGTATCAAAAATTAACTCAGTCGAGTTGGGAATTAAAATACACATATAAATCTACATTCCTATTCAATTACTTTCTAAAAACAGCAAACTAAAACCCATTGGGGTATTTCATCAAACACCTAGTTCCAGGTTAGGATACGTGTCCGATACGGACACGAAATCAATGCAAATTGACACCAAACTTACACCACAGCTAGGGGACACCTAGATCTAGGCTAGGATGCAAAGAAAACAGAATTTAAATACAATTTGAAGGGTTTACCTATAGTGTGTCAAATGGCAAGAAAAGCCCCAAATCGAATGGTTCCCCTTGCTAGCCAAACTCTCCAAATTGTTCCTAAACTAAAATTACTCTCCACGAACATCAAGTAGAGGATGATTAGATTCTATTGCAAAAGATTTGGATCAAAAATGAATTAAAATGGATTTGTTATGAATTTAGGAAGATAGAAATTACCTTTCCTTCAAAAAGTTGATTCAATACAAAAGAGGCAAGAACAAAGGAATGATAGACTTTATAGGGGGAATCGAATGTGTGGTCGGCCACCTATGGCTAAGTTAGGGTTAGGGTTTCATGGCATGGGCCTTGGGCCAAGTTTTATTAATCATAGAAATCAATTCATAAGTCACAAGTCATTGAACCTAGTCTTTATTCTCCTATTGAAACTAGATTCTAAATGACTAAAATTGGGTTGACTTAAGTTAGATTAGGATCCCACCATGCTAATCAAGTCACCATAGCTAGAGTCAACATCTAGGTTAGTCTCCAAAGTCTCAACTAGTCAAAGTCAAAAATAACAATCACCACTTTAATAAATCAAAATAAATTCAAAATTCACAAAATGACTAAAATACCCTCAAGCTAAAATGTGGTAGTGACAAAAAGACGTCTTCAGGTCTGCTCAAATATTAAAAGAAAGGCGTCATCAAAGGGTTCTTGGTTTTCCTATTTGTTTCAAGTCTGTAATCTTCAATTTATTAAGTCTAGGAGAATGTGTACGTTGAGTCGCACTGTGTCATCTCAACCCCTAGACATATCTCTCCAAGCTCTACCATACAAACAGACCAATTCCTGAACCAAGCCCAAGCTCCACCAAGTCAAACAAAGCCCAAAGGCCCAAAGGCCATTCTGCCACCTAGGAGGCAAAGTTCGGGCCGAACTCTGCCCCCACACAGAGTTCGGGCCGAACTCTGTCTCCTGATTTTCAGTACCCTAATTTTTAGGGCCTGCTTGGTACAAGCTGTCCAACGTTCAAAAATTTAAATTCTTGGGGCAGAATTCAGGCCGAACTCTGCCTCCCCAGAGTAGTATAAATAAGGCTTGATTTCTCTCATTTCATATCATCTTTCTATCTCTCACTCTCAATCATCTAAGCCTTATACTACCTAAGCCTTACTCTTCCAATCTACTAGCCACAAAACTTCCTAAGCCCCAAGGTGCTCAAGTGCGATTCAGATAGAAGTTTTTGTGCAAGAGTTGAAAAGAAAAGTCACTTGGACAATTCCAAGTTCTGCCACCTGCAAATCTGTAAGAAGTTGGCGTGCTCTTTTGAGTAAAGGCATGTGGTTGTACACTATTTTACAAATAGTGGATTTCAATCCTGAGCTAGAGTTCTTAGGCCTGGACTAGTCCTCCACGAGGAAAACCAGGTTAAAACTACTGTGTTTGCGTATGCTCTTCTGATCTTTATTTACTTCCGCATTTTTCTCTAATTTATTTACTATCTTGATAGTTGTTTTATGGAGGTGATATAGAGATATTTTTTTATTCTGTGATTATCGACACAAACTCTATTCACCCCCCTCTAGAGTTGCCTATACGTTATTTCATCTTGGACTAAAGGAAGAAAGTGCCGAGGAACCAGACTATATCCCTAGTTCGTATCGCTTGTGAATAAATACTCAATTGGCTGAAAGATGCTACTTTCTTAATATACTTTGTTGTATATATATACAACAAGTACGTGATATGTAACAACAAAGTGATAAGAAGGAAACCGATATGTACAAATCACCATATCTTAATATAGGAGGTAAGCTAGATTAACCTCCTAACAAATTAATTTTCCAACACACCGGCTCAAGTTAGAGAGTGGATATCTTGTACTCCCAACTTACGAAGCATAGGAGTCAAAATTTCCTTTCCCAAAGCCTTAGTCAATACATTAGTCAATTGGTATATATGTGGAGCTCACAAACCTTGTATCAGTGTGTAACCCCATGTTCCCGAAGTTCCTATTATTATTCACAAATTTTCTGATTTTATCATTTAGGAATTAGTTATACTATAAAGGGGAAGGGTATTTTAGTAATTTTTGTAGTTACGAAGAGGAAGTGGCAAGTTTAATAAATATCTAGTTATTTCTTTTCTAGGTGGAAACTTTCTAGAATTAATTAGTTAAGCATGTGCTTTGATTAGCATGTGTTCTTAATAATTAGGCATGGGGTGGTTAGTTGGTTTTAACTACTATTTATAGAATTTTCCTAATTAGTTAGAGGAGAGTGAACCTAGTTAATTAAGGAGTCAAGATTAATTAGCACATGTTTTCTAACTATCTAATTCTAGATTATTCTAATCCTATGTGATTTGGGGCCTAATGACTTGGGCCTAAGCCTATAAATATCTCTATTTTTCCACTGCTAACCATTCCAATTTCCTAATCCATTTTCTAAACTCATTCTTGCCAAAATCCTAACTCATCTTCTTCGTGTCCATATTGTGTCGGGGTCCAACCAAACCCTCGTGTTAGCCGTGTCAGCCTCGGGTCCGACCCCAGGTGTCCACTCAACTTCATTCCCCTACTTTTCTATTACATTTATAACTCATTTCGTGTCTGACACGACTTGATACTGTCACGCCCCAGTACCGAAATACGGAGACAGACTAGGCCAGCTACCTCGTATGAGGTATGAAGACGTCATACGGCGATTGTGGCTGTCAAAAGACTAGGGGTGCATGCTACAATCAAGTCTCATGTGGTCTTATAGAGCATCTATGTCTCAATTAATCAAAGCAATAAGCAGTAAATAATGATCATATAAGACAAACCAGTAAGGCGTCCCCGACGCTTCATCAAAATGATTCAAGAGACTAGCTTCACAAAATGATGAGCTAGTACCGAGAGTCAATAGTACATAACCATAGTCAGCTACAGTCTGATTTAATTACAATTATGTAAACGAAAACTAATGTCGAGAACAGCCGGCTAACAGGTGCCGGTGTCTAAATGCCAAGTACAAAATGAAATATATCAGAACGGTGAAGAAAAAACTCACTCATGGTCCCTGGCGCCCAAGCTCCTGGTGTGTGCCATTGTTCGGGTAGAAGGCTGGATCCTCAGGCTCTTCTATAAAATCTGGCCAAACAAAACCAGCGGGGTCAGGCCCCGAATAGCAAGTACCACAAGGAAGCACATAGTGAATAAGACAAAACCCAAAGAGTAAATTAAGACCTGGTTCATGAGTTATAGGCTTATACCATATCATCGAGACATTACGGCACCCTTAAAACCAAACAAGGATAAATAGTGCCAATATCGTGCCAAGATAAGCTACATACTATAACCATGGTCAGATTAAGGGCTTCTGGTCATAACTTTGGTCCATAGTCTATCGCAGCACAATAGCCCAACCCAACAACCAAACAAGGACATGGGTTGGACCACGCACCACGATAGTCCATGTTCCTCAGTTACTAACAGAAGAAACATATCACAAGCAAGTCAGTTTACAAGCGGCCATTCAATCCTACGGCTTTCTATAATTTGTCTGGGTTATCCCAGTAATGCATATAATATAGGAATCCTTAGATCATATCATATCCAAGCAGGGCTAGCCAATCCATTATTAACACATAACACATTGATTATGCAATGGTCCCCCAAAAGGCTACCGTACGGAACATATAATACATAGCACATAGGAGCTGGATATTGTCATCCACTATAGGTAGATTAAATAATATCCGTGGCGGCCAACCCGACACGTCAGGACAGAGCCTAGGGTGGCTGGTAACGTACGATCTCGAGATTCTGTTCCCTTCCGATGCTTCTACCGATTTAAGTTGCTTAGATTAACCCTATATTGATCTTGGAATCACGTGACGTAGTCACATGATCATCCTTCTAAATGTCATACCATAATACGTGTACCCTAAGCATAATTCTACATTCGGCTCAAAAAGTCGTAAATCTAGATCCATGCTTAGTGTAATGCATCAAGCAAACATTCAATATACCACGTCAATATTACTGACCAATTACCATGATTGTGCTAGAGAGGATGCATGTATTGACATATAATACGAAGAATCACTTAGCACGAAGAGTCACACCATCGTGCACTCATTAATAGCACCGCAGTGTACACTAATATTATAACTCAATACACCTTTAGAAAAGGTACCCGCACGTATATATGTATTCAAGTCAGAAATACCGTCAAGTCAGGAACACGGTCAAGTCAGAAAGTCACATGGACCTCTCGTGACACAGAAGTCACATAGGACACATAGTCTGGGTCTTCTTATAGAACACAAGGTCGGGACAGGAAATCAAAGTCAAATAAATAAACTCATCAAAACTAAATAAAGTATCAAATCATAAAATCAGGCGCATGGGACAAGACATAAGCATGCCCGAAAAACCAAAAAGTGTAAAGTCTAGCAAATAAACACATAGGTCACGTGGTCTCATGTGCCATAGGCACAACGGGTCAGGCTAAGCAAAGAAGGCACATAGGCATATAGAAAGCCATGTGTCGGGACAATGAGGTGCACGGAACGCGTGGCACGGGCCCACGGTGCTCGGAGAACGGGCACACATTGTGCGGAGAACGAGCGCGGGCAAGATGGCACAAAACTTGCCTACGACACATGGGGAACGGGTGCACGGCACGCGGGCGTGCGAGGCGCGAACACGCGGGGCGCGCAGACAAAACTACACACGGCACACGAAAGCCCAGCGTGAGGGCGCACGACGTACGGGCGTGCGGGCGCATGGCACAGGCCCACGACATACGGAAGCATGGCGTACAGGCACGAAACGCGTAGCGCACGAATGCACGACACACGGGGCACATATGCACGGCGTACGGGCACGCAACAAACGAATCGGGTAGGAATACGGTGCACGAAACGTGTAGCGCACGGATGCACGATGCACGGGGCACAGATATACGGCATACGGGAGCGTGGCAAACGAATTGTACTAGCACGCGGGGCACAGATGCAGGGCGCGGGCGCACGACAAACAAATTGCGCAGGCACGCTGCCACGAAAAGCGCAGTGCGCTGATGCACGGCACGCGGGGCACGGATGTAACACCCAGTTTTCTAAATGAGGGTAATTTTGTGATTTAATTTATTTAATTATTATATTTAAATAATAATATGATTTTTGGTATTTTTAATCATTTTAAAACTATTTAAAAATTATGACGTGTGATTTTTGATGTGCAGCTAGTGAAACCCTAGGGACTGTCTACCCTAGAGCCTAACCATGTGATTGAAATATCCATTTATCATTTTAGCTTGAGGGTATTTTGGTTATTTTGAAATTATTTGAATTTAATAGGATTTATTAGAATTTATTGGAATGTATGTGAATTTATTATAAATTAAATAATTGTTTGGTGTCTTGTTAGTCCTTAACCTAGAATGGACCTAACCTAGAAGCTTAGACTTAACCCATGGGCTAAGTTAGAATGGTTAACTTAAGTTGTGGCTAGAAAATATCTAGTTAGGATCTAAGTAGGAGTTTAATTAGTGAGACTTGATTTATTGAAATGGTATTGAACTTGATTAGCCTAGAGAAGGCCCATAGCCCATTAGACTAAGCCCTAACCCTAGCTCTTTATTTGGGCAGCCACTTGAGCCAATAGAGACCTAATTTCAGCCTATAAAGTATATTTTCATGACCCCTTGCCTCTTTTAGAACACCCTTGTAGGAAACCCTAATTTTCTCCCCCTTTCAATCAAACTTCACCATTCCTCCACCAAATTGATCCCAATCTTTTGCATTAGGCTCCATTTCTGGAGTAGAGGTTGTGGGAGACTAGCTTGCAAGGAGGAGAGCTGTTTTGGACCTTGTTTGAGGAGAGGGACTTCTCTATTTTGGGGCTTTCAAGAGGCTTTGGAAACCATTAGGTAAAACCTTCAAAAACCCTTTCAATTCCTAATATTTTTGCATGGTTGCATTCATTTAGGGTCCCCCCTAGGTGTCCCTCACGTTTGGTAAGAAACCGTGCCCATTTCGTGTCCGTATCGGACATGTATCAGTGCTTGTTGTAAGAGAAATGAATGTTAATGTTTTCCAAAACAAATTATATATTTTTATAGCTTAATATGTGTAGATTAATATTCTAGGTGACTGAGTTAAATTTGTGCATTGTTCGTGTCCATTTTGGACACGAACTCACTGACAGGACACATCACAGGGCACTGTAGCCTTCCCCTGCTGCCCGTGTCCTATATCTCACTGGACACGCCATCTCTTGACACAAAAACTGGTGTGGACACTCCTTAGGTGACTGACACAAGGCCCACAAAATTTTGTGGGACCTTATCGAGTGGTTAGGGAGAAATTTGGCCCGCACTGTTCGTGCATTGGTGGAATACACGCACAGACACCCTCTGACACGGTGTTCGTGTCCTACCTAGATACGTATTGGACACGTATCAGGACCTTAGTCACCTAGCACTATCCTAGGCGAACCTATAGGCACGAGCACGAGTCCTAATTCGTGTTGTGTCGTGTCCACGAACGATGTGCATGCATGCACGACACTGTCTGAATACAGTTTATTGTCTGTGTTCGTGTGGCTGTTTGGACAATTTGTGTCCAGTTTCTTGGACACAATTTGACTTCCCTGGACACGTGAGATATGTATCTATGTTTGAACACATGTTTTCCTGCTTGAATTGAAGTTTGGTATTGAATTTGTGGTTCAAAATTATTTAACTGATACACTGAAGAACAGTCAGTCCTGAGATTATAAATTCAAATTCGGTTTTAGTTGATTTGTGATTGTTACTTGGATTGATTAAGTTGTATATAAATATATTAACTGAGATGCTGTGTTCAATAAGTTTTTGTGTTTTAACTGAATTCAATTGGCTTATTAGGAAAAACTGAGATGGTTAATTGCAAATAACTGAGAATAGTTCTATTAGTTCCAGTTCTTGACGATTTTGAATGCTAATTTATGATAATTTTAGATGTTATATATGTTGACATAACTGTGATAATGTGTTATCATAACTGGGTTTGAGTTGTACATGTCTGGGTTTCGATTAGCAAGTTTGAATGTTATGAATTGATTTCCTTTCCTATTTGAATGTCTTGGAATTCTGAAACTGAGTTGAATTGATTCTCATGTTTTGATTAACTGTTTGGGTTTTTTTTATTGCATTCAGTTGGTTGCTAAACCTGATATCACTTACCTATGCTTTTCCTTAGATGTTTCAAACTGGGAGCAGTGGCTCTCAGGTTTGGAATATTGAGATAACTCTCAGTTTTGAGTTTACATCCCTGTTTTCAAACAGGTTTGGGATTTCAGTTCTTCCCTTGTCTTTTTTGTTTAGTTTTCATTTAACTTGAACCTGGTTGTTGTGATTTAGTTGTGACATTAGTTTACTTCCTTTTCCTCCTCAGATTCTTCTTTCCAGTTTTGTCTACTGTGGCATGATGGTTTGGTCCCCTTTTCAGTCCCTTGCATTTTCAGGTTTTGAATTGAGAGAGTTCTCAATTTTTTTTGTACTGATTCGTCAGGGTCTAACTCAGGTTGTCACTGAGTTGGGCTCAGTTAGAACACTGAGATTTGGGTTTTTGCTTTACTTGTTCAAATTCGGTTGGTGTGGATTCATTCAGGTTGGGTTTCACTTTTACCTTCCATTTTTTTCCACTTGAGATTCATTGGTAAATTGATATTCATGACATTGCTTCATGTATGAGTTATGGATATATGGGTTCAATGGTTATATACACATTGATTTATGTACACTTTGACACTCACACCCACCTGAAAACTGGAATCCCTAATCCTTACACTGATTAGCTATAAAACCTGAGAACACTTGAGCTATGTACTGTTATACACAACTGTCACTTAACACATTATTCACTACATGCCTAAAACCCATCACACACACAATTGTATATCACACACCATTGCACTAATCTTGAGAATCACTAGTAGCTACTCACACATTGAGACACCATTGTAGGCTACCACACACACACACCTATTCACCTTGACACCCTATTAGCTAGCTATGTACTCTTTCTCATACTGATTTCAGTTTTTCCCATACACACATCCTGTACACATTACATTGATATTGACACATTGCATCACTAATTTCAGATTTCAAACATACACTTCACACATTGACATATAGCTATGTACACATCTAATACACACACATTTTAACCCATGTAAACACACACCTTGTCATGCACACATACACCTATGGACACATTGCCATGTATCCCCCTCTCTACCTCATTATATGTGTATATAAATATATTATCTAAATGCTTGATATAATAATGTAGCCTATATGTATATGTGTATGATAATTATATTAACTTAGTATAATATACAATATTTGTGAAATAGGTGATATAGCCCATATGGCCTATAGGCCATATTTATGGCTTAAAGCCTATGTGTATGGCATGTGTACACCAATGAATGAGTGTGGTTGGTTTGTATAGCCTAGTTTTGATATGTGCTTGCTAGCCTAGGCTTAGTCAGGCCTAGTAAGACTTGATGGATTAAGTTTGGCCTAGTTTGACTAAGTGTAGTTGACCAGAGTTGACCAAGAGTTGACTTTAGTCTAATTTGACCTAGACAGCATGCAGATGCATTGTAGATTACATTTATCATCCCCTGTATACATCTTGACTTGTCTTGCTCTAACTAGGAGTCAGGTACCTCATCTCGGACAGTACATTTACTACAACTATTTAGATACCAGGCGAGTACATTCTCTGATCATTTTATAACTTGCTTAGAATTATATTCCTGCTCTAGTTTACCTTATTTGATGTTGTCACGATATTATCACGGATTGGTACTATATGTATCTTTTTATGTGATGTTATCCCCCTCGGGAGCATCGGATACATCATGTCATGTGTTTCATGTACATCTTGTATTCCTCGCTCTCATGTTATTCATGTTTATCATATGCTTCATGCTCGTTCATGCATGCTCATGTACTCTCATGTGCTCTCATGATCGGTCATATTTCTCATGTATCTCATGTATAACCTATACTTCATGTGCACCCATTTATGGGCTTTCATGTGAAAATCATGTGCGTAACATAACTTGTCTGGATCCTTGTGTATTGATTGGGGTATGGGGGAGTATAAATAGTCATGTGAATAATTCCAAAGTAGTATAGCCATGTGCGCCTCTTTAGTATATTCATGTACAAATCTAGCCATTCATATGTCGACTTTGTACTCTAAATCACTAGTCACTGGTAGCTCTCTACTTATAGTAGATATTTCTATTACAGTTCTCTCTCTATTTACATCATGTACTTTTTTTCAGTTTCATGTATCGTACTCTCTTGCATGTCTATATTTTCTAACCTGTTATGATCTGCGTGAGATGTATTGTGCTCGCTCCCATCCTGACTGGACCTGTTAAAAATTTTACAAAGGATGATGAGGAACCCTGCACCCCTTACTTTGGAGCTTGCCTAGATGACACTCGCGACCTGGACCCCTGGGGAGGTTCAGGCAGCTGCTGAGGACGATACCTTGCATGGTGTAGATAGCTTAGACTGCTCTTCTTTTCATGTTTGGTTGTTGTCCTTAATTTTAGAGTTGTATATTTTAGAGATGTTGAGACTGGTAGTTGTTAACTTTGATTATTTTACTTCTTGTTGTACCTCAGTTGAGAATTTCTTTATCTATTCCATTGTGCTATATTCTATCTTTAGATTGTGATTGAGTTGTACCTTCTATGATTGGCCTCCTTTTGGAGAGTATTTATATTATGTTAGTTATAGTTCATGACCTAGAACATTGTTCTACCGCCGACACTACGGCGTAGGCTGGGCGCTGTTACGTACTCGTACCCTCACAGTGGGTGCGGGCCGTGACACATTTTTAGTGGTGGCCCATACATGTCATGTTTGTGTAGTGGTATTCGAACTAGAATATCACTACAGCCTGCAGTAGGATTAGAATTTTTCTTGAGGTACTCAATCACATTAGGAAAAACTCTTAACTGAATTCCTGCCATCTAAATTCCTGTTGAAGATTGCTTCCTTGAATAACTGTCCTCCCTTGAATTATCGTTTCTATCTCAGTATTGATTCCTTGTTTGATCTGTCTCCAGGATGGTGATTGAGACACGATCGCATCGCTCTGGCTCAGCAGACACTGGTGAGAGGCCTACCACCCCTCGCCTGATTGTGGATGCTGGGACCACAGCACCCCCTATTTTTGCTCCTATAGGAGCGTCTGTAGGTTTTGGGAGTGCACCTCCACCTGTCCGGAGGTCTTCCTCCGTCATTCCGGATATGTATCAGCAGCAGTAACCTTCAGGGATAGTAGATGCGGCTCAGATGTTTACCCTTTTCCAGCGGTTCATGGAGACTCAGCAACAGATGCAGCAGAGTCAGTCTGCTAATTTTTGACAGAGTATACAAGATACTCACCAGTTGGTCAGGACGACAGTAGAGCTGGTGGCTGCTCAGCCACAGGGAGGTCAGATGTAGCCGTATCAGCCGAGGACTCCAGACATCCAATCCTTTAAGAAGATGGGACCCCGGGACTTCGAGGGTACAGAGGGCATCATATATGCTGACGATTGGATAGAGCACATTGAGGAGATATTCCGATTGGCACAGATACCAGCTGGATTACAGATCGAGGCCGCAGCCAGTCAGATGCAGGACTTAGCCCGTACTTAGTACCAGACGGACCCGAGGGTTGGTACAGCCGGTCAGACTTGGGCAACGTTCAAGAAATTATTCAAGGAGAAATTATTTCCCGATACAACACTCGGTGCCTTGGAGGTGCAGTTCGAGAGTTTGGTTCAGAGGAACCAGACCGTTGAGGAGTATGCCGGAGAGTTCTGCCGTTTGAGCAGATTCGTCGAGGATCTTACTGAGGCCGGAAAGGCGAGGAGGTTCCGCAGGAGTTTGATCAGGGAGATCAGGTCGTATACCAAGAGCGGCCGCGACGCCACTTTCGAGAAGATTCTGGTGGGAGCCATGGCAGCGGAGGACGATCTTGGACTGAAAGAGAGGAGGACGCGAGACACTCAGGGAGCTAGTGACAGTGCAGGCCCGGCCAAGAGGCCCCACTTACAGATTCAGCAGCAGTATTCGCATCAGATGCCCCGCTTGCAGATTCAGCAGCAGTATCTGTAGCAGATACCACCCCTGCAGTTTCAGCAGCAGTATCAGCAGCCGAGTGTCTACTTTTAGCAGCGGCAGTTTCAGGACCGTGTACCCTTTCAGCAGGCACAGCAGCCACAGAGACAGCAGCAGGCCCCGAAACAACAGCTTGTCATTATGTCCTCCTTCTATAAGATACCAGGGCACGATTGGGGCGAATGTCGAAAGAGGCTGGGCAGATGTTTACTTTGCGGAGGATCTGATCATCGGCTGAGAGAGTGTCCTGAGTTATCTGGACGGACAGAGCAGGGAGCTAGGGCTCCGGTGGACCAGCAAAAGGGATCACCCTTACCGACTCAGTAGTAGAGGTACATGCAGCATCAGCAGCTGGCCAGGAGAGGCCAGCAGGGGCGAGCTTTCGCCAGGACAGTCGAAGATGCTCAGGCCATTGGAGATCTAGTTGCAGGTTTCGTTCTTTTGATTCTAATTCTGCAATTGCCTCTTATAACTGCCTTGAAAATTCGATTCCCTTTGTTCCTTGTTGATTGATCAATTGTCCAGTTGTTCTTATGTTATATTTGATTTTTCTTCTGAAATAAATCATATGGGCTAGGTCACCTCAGTTATGGGATCTAGAATCTTTGATAGTCGTGTTAGCTGGCATAGTGAGAACATATAGTCATATTTAGGACGTATTTCTCGGGTGTGAGAATTTAAGATTTTTGCTGCCAAGCATGCGACAATACAAAAATTTTAAATACCATGATTCTAGAGGTATGTGCCTTAGTCAAGGACTCTGTAATTATCGTAGCCTTGCTCACTAGCATGACGAAGATTCGGAGTATCATGATTTTGGACAGACACATATGATTATTGAACTGTGTGATTTTGAGACTATGATTGTGGGAGTGTTTGACCTAGAAGTAGTACTTCCATCTTAAATTTCGAGGACAAAATTTTTCTAAGGTGGGTAGACTTGTAACACTCTGTTTTCTAAATGAGGGTAATTTTGAAATTTGTGATTTAATTTATTTAATTATTATATTTAAATAATAATATAATTTTTGGGGATTTTTAATCATTTTAAAACTATTTAAAAATCATGACTTGTGATTTTTGATGTACAGCTAGTGAAATCCTAGGGACTGTCTACCCTAGAGTCTAACCATGTGATTGGAATATCCATTTATCATTTTAGCTTGAGGGTATTTTGGTTATTTTGAAATTATTTAAATTTAATAGGATTTATTAGAATTATTGGAATGTATGTGAATTTATTATAAATTAAATAATTGCTTGGTGTCTTGTTAGTCCTTAACCTAGAATGGACCTAACCTAGAAGCTTAGACTTAACCCATGGGCTAAGTTAGAATGGTTAACTTAAGTTGTGGCTAGAAAATATCTAGTTAGGATCTAAGTAGGAGTTTAATTAGTGAGACTTGATTTATTGAAATGGTATTGAACTTGATTAGCCTAGAGAAGGCCCACAGCCCATTAGACTAAACCCTAACCTTAGCTCTTCATTTGGGCAGCCACTTGAGCCAATAGAGACCTAATTTCAGCCTATAAAGTATATTTTCATGACCCGTTGCCTCTTTTAGAACACCCTTGTAGGAAACCCTAATTTTCTCCCCCTTTCAATCAAACTTCACCATTCCTCCACCAAATTGATCCCAATCTTTTGCATTAGGCTCCATTTTTGGAGTAGAGGTTGAGGGAGACTAGCTTGCAAGGAGGAGAGCCCTTTTGGACCTTGTTTGAGGAGAGGGACTTCTCTATTTTGGGGCTTTCAAGAGGCTTTGGAAACCATTAGGTAAAAACTTCAAAAACCCTTTCAATTCCTAATCTCTTTGCATGGTTGCATTCATTTAGGGTCCCCCTAGGTGTCCCTCACGATTGGTAGGAAATCGTGCCCATTTCGTGTCCGTATCGGACACGTATCAGTGCTTGTTGTAAGTGTTTGATTAAATGTCTCATAGAAATGAATGTTAATGTTTTCCAAAACAAATTATATATTTTTGTAGCTTAATATGTGTAGATTAATATTCTAGGTGAATGAGTTAAATTTGTGCACTGTTCGTATCAATTTTGGACACGAACTCACTGACTGGACACAACACTGGGCACTGTAGCCTTCCCCTGCTGCCCGTGTCCTATATCTCACTGGACACGCCATCTCTTGACACCAAAATTGGTGTGGACACTCCTTAGGTGACTGATACAAGGCCCACAAAATTTTGTGGGACCTTATCGAGTGGTTAGGGAGAAATTTGACCCGCACTGTTCGTGCATTGGTGGAATACACGCACAGACACCCTCTGACACAGTGTTCGTGTCCTACCTAGACACGTATTGGACACGTATCAGGACCTTAGACACCTAGCCCTATCCTAGGCGAACCTATAGGCACGAGCACGAGTCCTAATTCGTATCGTGTCGTGTCCACGAACGATGTGCACGCGTGCACGACACTGTCTGAATGCAGTTTAGTGTCTGTGTTCGTGTGGCTGTTTGGACACTTCGTGTCTAGTTTCTTGGACACAATTTGACTTTCCTAGACACGTGAAATATGTATCTATGTTTGAACACATGTTTTCCCACTTGAATTGAAGTTTGGTATTGAATTTATGGTTCAAAATTATTTAACTGATACACTGAAGAACAGTCAGTCCTGAGACTATAAATTCAAATTCGGTTTTAGTTAATTTGTGATTGTTACTTGGATTGATTAAGTTGTATATAAATATATTAACTGAGATGCTGTGTTCAATAAGTTTTTGTGTTTTAACTGAATTCAATTGACTTATTTGGAAAAACTGAGATGGTTAATTGCAAATAACTGAGAATAGTTCTATTAGTTCCAGTTCTTGACGATTTTGAATGCTAATTTATGATAATTTTAGATGTTATATATGTTGACATAACTATGATAATGTGTTACCATAACTGTGTTTGAGTTGTACATGTCTGGGTTTCGATTAGCAAGTTTGAATGTTATGAATTGATTTCCTTTCCTATTTGAATGTCTTGGAATTCTGAAACTGAGTTGAATTGATTCTCATGTTTTGATTAACTGTTTGGGTTTTTTTATTGCATTCAGTTGGTTGCTAAACCTGATATCACTTACCTATGCTTTTCCTTAGATGTTTCGAACTGGGAGCAGTGGCTCTCAGGTTTTGAATACTGATATAACTCTCAGTTTTGAGTTTACATCCCTGTTTTCAAACAGTAAACAGTTTGGGATTTCAGTTCTTCCCTTGTCTCTTTTGTTTAGTTTTCATTTAACTTGAACCTAGTTGTTGTGATTTAGTTGTGACATTAGTTTACTTCCCTTTTCCTCCTCAGATTCTTTTTTCCAGTTTTGTCCACTGTGGCATGATGGTTTGGTCCCCTTTTCTGCCCCTTGCATTTTCAGGTTTTGAATTGAGAGAGTTCTTAGTTTTTTTTGTACTGATTCTTCAGGGTCTAACTAAGATTGTCACTGAGTTGGGCTCAGTTAGAACACTGAAATTTGGGTTTTTGCTTTACTTGTTCAAATTCAGTTGGTGTGGATTCATTCAGGTTGGGTTTCACTTTTACCTTCTATTTTTTTTCAGTTGAGATTCATAGGTAAATTGATATTCATGACATTGCTTCATGTATGAGTTATGGATATATGGGTTCAATGGTTATATACACACTGATTTGTGTATACTTTGACACTCACACCCACCTGAAAACTGGAATCCCCTAATCCTTACACTGATTAGCTATAAAACCTGAGAACACTTGAGCTATGTACTGTTATACACAACTGTCACTTAACACATTATTCACTACATGCCTAAAACCCATCACACACACAATTGTATATCACACACCATTTCACTAATCCTGAGAATCACTAGTAGCTACTCACACATTAAGACACCACTGTAGGCTACCACACACACACACCTATTCACCTTGACACCCTATTAGCTAGCTATGTACTCTTTCTCACACTGATTTCAGTTTTTTCCATACACACATCCTGTACACATTATATTGATATTGACACATTGTATCACTGATTTCAGATTTCAAACACACACTTGACACATTGACATATAGCTATGTACACATCTAATACACACATATTTCAACCCATGTAAACACACACCTTGTCATGCACACATACACCTATGGACACATTGCCATGTATCCCCCTCTCTACCTCATTATATGTGTATATAAATATATTATCTAAATGCTTGATATAATAATGTAGCCTATATGTATATGTGTATGATAATTATATTAACTTAGTATAATACACAATATGTGTGAAATAGGTGATATAGTCCATATGGCCTATAGGCCATATTTATGTCTTAAAGCCTATGTGTATGGCATATGTACACCAATGAATGAGTGTGGTTGGTTTATATAGCCTAGTTTTGATGTGTGCTTGCTAGCCTAGGCTTAGTCAGGCCTAGTAAGACTTGATGGATTAAGTTTGGCCTAGTTGACCTAGTTTAACTAAGTGTAGTTGACCAGAGTTGACCAAGAGTTGACTTTAGTCTAGTTTGACCTAGACAGCATGCATATGCATTGTAGATTACATTTATCATCCCCTGTATACATCTTGACTTGTGTTGCTCTAACTAGGAGTCAGGTACCTCATCTCGGACAGTACATTTACTACAGCTATTCAGATACCAGGCGAGTACATTCTCTGATTATTTCATAACTTGCTTAGAATTATATTCCTGCTCTAGTTTACCTTATTTGATGCTGTCACGATATTATCACGGATTGGTACTATATAGATCTTTTCATGCGATGTTATCCCCCTCAGGAGCATCGGATACATCATGTCATGTGTTTCATGTACATCATGTATTCCTCGCTCTCATGTTATTCATGTTTCTCATGTGCTTCATGCTCGTTCATGCATGCTCATGAACTCTCATATGCTCTCATGATCGATCATATTTCTCATGTATCTTATGTATAACCTATATTTCATGTGCACCCGTTTATGGGCTTTCATATGAAAATCATGTGTGTAACATAACTTGTCTGGATCCTTGTGTATTAATTGGGGTATGGGGAAGTATAAATAGTCATGTGAATAATTCCAAAGTAGTATAGCCATGTGCGCATCTTTAGTATATTCATGTGCAAATCCAGCCGTTCACATGTCGACTTTGTACTCTAAATCACTAGTCACTGGTAGCTCTCTACTTATAGTAGATATTTCCATTACAGTTCTCTCTCTATTTACATCAAGTACTTTCTTTCAGTTTCATGTATCATACTCTCTTGCATGTCTATATTTTCTAACCTGTTATGATCTGCGTGAGATATATTGTGCTCGCTCCCGTCCTGACTAGACCTGTTGAAAATTTTACAGAGGATGATGAGGAACCCTGCACCCCTTACTTTGGAGCTTGCCTAGACGACACTCGCGACCTGGACCCCTGGGGAGGTTCAGGCAGCTGCTGAGGACGATACCTTGCATAGTGTAGATAGCTTAGACTGTTCTTCTTTTCATGTTTGGTTGTTGTCCTTGATTTCAGAGTTGTATATTTTAGAGATGTTGAGACTGGTAGTTGTTAACTTTGATTATTTTACTTCTTGTTGTACCTCAGTTGAGAATTTCTTTATCTAGTCTATCGTGCTATATTCTATCTTTAAATTATGATTGAGTTGTACCTTCTGTGATTAGCCTTCTTTTGGAGAGTATTCAGATTATGTTAGTTATAGTTCATGACCTAGAACAGCGTTCTACCGCCGACACTGCGGCGTAGGCTGGGCGCTGTTACGTACTCGTACCCTCACAGTGGGTGCGGGTCGTGTCAACGGATAAATGGCGCACGGGCGCGCGGCAAACGAATCACGCAGGCGCGCTACACGTGAAACGTGCAGCATGCTGATGCACGATGCGCGGGGCACGGATGCACGGCAGGCGGGCGCACGACGCACGTAGAAGGGTCATCGTTCTAGGCAGCAAGCTTTTGGCCATGGAGTTCTCAAAACTTCTAATGTCCTTAACTTGAGCTATAGGAGTCAAAATCAAGCAAAATAAAAGCCAAAATTGAATGAAATCAAATTCCCTACAACATGGAACAACTACTTTTCAAAAACAACCAAGTTTGATAGATCAAAATTACAAAAATCCATAAAACCCTAGTTTTAGAAACTTAGATGTACACAAAACTAGCCATTAAAATCAAAAACTCTAAGAACTAAACTTTTAGAGAATGAAGAGATTAACAATCTAGAACAATAATATAAAAAATATAACAAGAAATAAAAAATGCAAGTGGTCTCTCGTTTGTGCAAGATGTACTTGCCTAAAAAGTTGTTGAGGGAAATGAATGAAAGAGTGAATAAGGAGAGAGAGTGTGGAAGAGATTATTTATAGTGGGTGAGGGTTGGCTCCACTAAACCCTAATTCCTAACATAGCCTAGCCATATGACTAATGACATGTTAAATGCTACATGATACAACTAATCAAATTAATTAATTAAATAAAACCCTAACCACAATACGCTCCAAAAATCATGTTATTGAAGCAGTGAACCACGCCTACAACCAAACAAAGACAAGGGTTGGTACACTAATCCGTGATAAGATACTGTTCCATGTCATGGCCAGGTACAAATATTGGTTACATGCAATCAAGATATAGGTGCCAGATATCATATACAAGAAAAAGCAAAATTTTATGTATTTTGGGACGAGGAGTGACATCTCTACCCTAATTAGAAAAATTATGTCCTCGGAATTTCGATAAGGCTTGTCGAGCATGCTCTCCGATCACGAAATACACTCAGGACATATAGCAAGCACAATTATCAAGAAACACATAGCACATGGACAGATTACGAAAGAAACAACAATTAAGTAAAAGCACAAGCAATAATCATACCCTAGAAGGAAAGTGATCGGAGGCATATGAATAAAATATACCTTCCGAGTCAATTGGGTAGGAATTCGTCCTCGCGGTCCTACGCTGACTCCCAAAGTGGACAAGGGTCAACGCTTGAGATAAGTCGGTACCAATAACTTAATTAAGAACGAGACTCTACCCAGGACGTACCCTCGTAATCAAAACACATGATTAATATCACATATCACGTGATACGCGAGCAGATGAGTGAGATGAGAAAGTTGCCTTCACTCTCCGAATATAGAACTCAAGAAAAATATAACAATGAGTACTCAAAATATACCTACAATCTGACCACCTTCACCTGGTGCTGTTATCTCTTATACCGCCGACCTCCGTGATGCTCTTGACTCATGAATATGAACTCCAGGTGCTGGTGCCGACGTTTGCAGTATTGCTCTTCTGCAGGTGCTGGTGCCGACGTTTGCTGTATTGCTCTTCTGCCCCCACTTTGGAAATAAAACCTCTTCTAGCCCCCACTCCTAGTCGCCAACCTTTGTTGTGTAAGCTCGTGCCTCCAAGGTGCCGTTAAAAAAAATCAAAAGTCTGATAGTCGTGCCCTTCTACCAGTTGTAAAATCTCCAGATGAAGTCCCTGCTAGAACCTCATAGACATTTCCTACTCCATAGCCACCATCGCGGGTGCAAACTGACTCAGTCTATAGAATTCTGTTGCATACCCGTCCACCATCTTACCAGCTTGCTTAAGACTGATAAACCTCTGCTGTAGCTCATACCGTGCTACCACGCCAAAGAACTTGGCCCTGAACATGGTATTGAAGCTATCATAAGGAACAAGACGCTCCATTCCAACCTTTCTTGATGCCCACCAGTCGCGGGCGAGATCCGGAAGTAACAGTCTGACCTGGTCAACCTTCTCTTCTGTTGGAACCTTTGCTGCTACCAAAATGGCCTCAATATCCTGAAGTCAAGCATCCGCCGTAATGGCATCCTCCATGCCATCAAAGTACCTTGGGTTAAGTCGACAAAACCTTCCCAACGTTCTCGAGTCAGTTCTGACGCTCCTCTCAAGAGCTAACTGTAACCCCTGATTCAGTAATACATTATGTTCCTGCTGTTGGGTCTGCTGTTGCTGTTGGGCTACCACCTGACGTTGCTGGGTGGCCAAAAATCCTTTGATAAACTCCAAGAGTGCTACAACATCAAGTACTACCGCCGATGCCGACACCGCTGGTGGTACAGGAGTTTCTGGTACCTGCGGCTCCACTGGCTCTGACAATACTTCTACTCGAATCTGCGTAGGGGAAGGTACTCCTTCATATTGCTGCCCTGTCGAGCCATGCTCTGTCGGACGTTCCTGTACGTTGGCCTCGCCAGCTACTGAAAATGAAGCACCCCTATAGGGATAGATATAGGATATCAATTGACAGGACGAGAAAGATTCGAGGATGCATTTCAAGTTATCAATCAAGGTGAGGAAAGGGAAGACAAAGCAAAAGATCAAGGAAAACAGATTTTGATTGAGACTCCTATAATAATAACACCCCACAAGTTTGAAAAATAGACTTGCATAGGCCACCAATAAAACCTTGTCACGCCCCAGTACCGAAATACGGAGACGGACTAGGCCAGCTACCCCGTATAAGGTATGAAGACGTCATACGATAATTGTGGCTGTCAAAAGACTAGGGGTGCATGCTACAATCAAGTCTCATATGGTCTTACAGAGCATCTATGTCTCAATCAATCAAAGCAAGAAGCAGTAAATAATGATTATATAAGACAAACCAGTAAGGCATCCCCGACGCTTCATCAAAATGATTCATGAGACTAGCTACATAAAATGATGAGCTAGTACCGAGACTCAATAGTACATAACCATAGTCAGCTACAGTCTGATTTAATTATAATTATGTAAACGAAAACTAATGTCCAGAACAGTCGGCTAACAGGCGCCGGTGTCTAAATGCCAAGTACAAAATAAAAGATATCAGAGCGGTGAAGAAGAAACCCACTCATGGTCCCTGGTACCCATGCTCCTAGTGTGCGCATTGTTCGGGTAGAAGGTTGGATCCTCAGGTTCTGCTATAAAATTTGGCCAAACAAAACCAGCAGGGTCAGGCCCCAAATAGTAAGTACCACAAGGGAGCACATAATGAATAAAACAAAACCCAAGGAGTAAATTAAGACATGGTTCATGAGTTATAGGCTTATTGTCACGACCCGCACCCTAGAGTAAGGGCACGAGACGTGGGTACGTCCAGCCTACGCCGCAGTGTCGGCGGTAGAACGCTGTCCTAGGTCTCATGCATCTAACAGTATAAGGCTAAGCATTTTATACTCCCCGAATGGAGGTGACATAGCAGAATGTAAACTCAATCACATCTAAGGTAGAGCATAATGGAAGATAGATAAAACATGAAATCCAAAAGAGATACAGCAGATAGAAGTCTAAGTGTCTAAGATACACCTACCCAGAAATATATTTCAAAGCTCAAATACAGTAATCCATAAAATAAATACAACTCAAGACAACTGAAAATAGCTATAAGCAAACCCTAGCTATCTATACAACCTCTACAGTGTCTCCTCTAGGTTAGCAGACAATCTCCAGGCTATCTGTAAAATTTATCAACAGGTCCAGTCAGGACAGGAGCGAGCACAGTACATCTCAACAAATCATAGCAGGTCAGGATATATAATCATGCTAGAGAGTAAGATACAAGATACTGAAGTAATAACATGATAAAAAGAGAGAGACTGTAAATAAATAGCTACAGTATATAGAGAACTAACAGTGCTAGTGATTCAGAGCACAAGATGGTTATGTATACGGCACGATATTGTACACGAGTAATCTACAGAGGTTGTACACGAGTAATCTACTGGATTGAATACATAACCACTTCTACTCCCCCGCCCCAATCAATACACAAGGATGTAGTTAAGTTATGTTATTGTGTCACTACCACATTTCTAGTTTGAGGGTATTTTTGTCATTTTTGAATTATTTGAATTTAATATATTTTATTAGGAATTTTTTTAAATAATTTAATTGAATGGTGTGATTTAAATACTAGTTTAATTATTGTCATGTGATTTGGTTAGCCTAACCTAGATTGGACATAACCTAGATGGGTCATAACTAATTTAGTGAGCCACTTTGAGAATTAAATGGTTTTGGTTAAGGGGTTAAGTCAAGTTTAGTTATGGTTAAGTGATTTGCAAGAGACTAGGAAAGAACCCTTTGTTCTAGGCCATCCATTTCCCTTGATTCATTCCTAGCCATAGGATGAAACCTAAAAACCCTAACCCTAACTTTTATGACCAGCCAAGACCCTCCTTGCCTATATAATGTCTCCATAGGGATTTGTGCCTCTTTTAATTAGCTCTCTATTTTCCTAAAGAATAGGTAAGCCTTTATTAATTTTCTTCCTAGTTTAATCAATAGGACTCCTTTTTGGTTGGGATTTCTTCCATTATGATCTAATCAATATTTTCTTGCTGATGGTGGAGTCAAATCACAGATTTGAATCAATCTGAGAGATTGGGTGGCTTTTGGAGATTCCCTCATTGAAAGAGTTTTGTGTTGAAGAACACCCATAGGTACATTCTATTCCACCTATTAAAATTAGGTTTAAATTGCATAAACATCTAGCCCTAGGTGTCCTGATTCTGTAGGTATAGGGTTTGCCAATTTTTGTGTCATGTACGTGTCCGTATCGGACACGTATCAGTGACACGCGCAGGTGTTCGACGAAATGCCACAAAGGGCATTTCGTTCGAGATTTCAAATTGTGTTTGAATAGGAATTCATATTTTTAGGTCGCTTATGGGTTTCTATTGCACTGAGCTGGTTTTGAGTCGTGTCCGAGTCACATTGGACTCGCGGACACGATCGTGCGTGCCTGGGCGCACTATCCTGCTACCCGTAAGGTCGTGCGACTTTGTTTAGGACGCGTGGGAGCATGTCTTTTGACGTGGAGCTCGGGGCAGTGTCTGACACGACACTCCCCAAGTCTTGTGTCACTTGGTGGCGTTTCGAGTGCGTGCGGACACGTGCATAGGCCAACCGAGCTCGTGCAGACTCGTGTGTGTATGTGCTTTGGTCTGGACACGGGTGTCTAGTGTTTGTGGACACGAAACTGAGAGTATGACACGTGCACACATTGAATATTAATTACCAACCAATATTATCTAGCCTTACTACTATTTTAATGTTTAAATAGGAAAGCCCTATTCGACTGATACACTGAGATATCAGTGATATAAATCACTGTTCTTAAATTGTCCTTCATTAATTTTCCTGATTAAATGTTAAGTATTAGTTATGTTTTGATTACCTGAATATTTGACATCATGGTTTAGATTAATTTCTCAGTTTTAGAAGGTTTACATGATCGAACTGCATTGATCGGGTTTCTGTTTCTGATACAAGTTCTGCTCAATAATTCCTGTGTTCATTTCCAGTTTCGATTGTTTCTAAATGTTAAATTGCCATAACTGATTCACCTACATGTGTATTATTCTCTGTTAGGTTGGTTTTACAAGTTAGATTAGGTTGGTTGATCAGAAATGGAATTTTGGACACATGGTTGGACTGTTTTGATGGCCTGATACATAAACAAATTTTTAAATCCTAATTTCCCCTTCCTGTTAAACTGATTTTTATGATTCCTAGACTAATGATTAATCCTAATTACACATTGCTATTCACTGTTAGATGTAGGTACTGCTATTACTTTCCTTCTTTAAACTGAGATTGAATTCCTGTTGCAGTTTTGTGTTAAATTTCTGAGATTCAAATCTATGAATCTGAAATCATGTTCACTATTCTGTTTCCTGTTCGATTTTTGTTTAATGGTTAATAACATGTTTTATGTGATGTTTTAATCTACTACACATTTCATATCATGTATAGGACTGTTAAGAAATCATTGAGGGTTTACTGATTTCATTCACTGTTGAAGAGAAATCCTGAGAACTGCACTTAGTATTATACTGTTTGGATGTTAATCCCGAGATTAATTCTATCCTCTATTTTCCTCTATAACTGAGCATGATCACCCATTAATTGTTAAGCCTGTCATTGAATTACCATGAAATAGGAACCACTTTGCCATTCATAAAATATGAAACTGAATTTATTTCCTTTCCCATTTTACTGAGAATTTGTTTCCTTCCTATTTTGCACTGTCACATTGAACTACTGACACACATTTATGTATCTAGCTATGCCTGTATTTCCTGTCATTGTTCAGATTCATGAGATCCTGTACACAGTTCATTTTCCTGCCACACTGTTTATAAACACACACACACTGCATACACTCCTGCCACACTGTTTATACACACACACACACACTACATACATTCCTGCACACTGTTCATACACACACACACACTGCATATATTCCTGCACACTGTTTATACACCCACACATTCATGCATCCTATATATGTATATATATATATATATATATATATATATATATATATATATATATATATATATATATATATATATATATATATATATATATATAAAATATATATATATATATATATATATATATATATATATATATATATATAAAATATATATATATATATATATATATATATATATATATATATATATATTATCCCTAATCTATGTATATGTGTGATTATATAAATATCAATATATGTGGGTAAATGGATATATTAGCCTATGTGTTGTGTGATAGCTCATGTGATAGGCACATGCCTATATGTATATAAGGATATACATATACATTCATATGTGATAGTGGTATAGGTATATATGTGGTATTGGCCTTTGGTGTGTCTATTAGACTAGTGGGGGCTTAGTTAGGCTGTTCAGTCTTGGTTAAGCTTAGTTAGACTTGTTAGACCTAGTTTGACCAAGAGTTGACTTTAACCTAGTTTGACCTAGACTCATGTAGAATGCATAGTAGAGCTTCATTTTATCATTTTAGACTTGTTGTGACTTGTGCTGTTCTGATTAGGAGCCAGACACCACTCCTCGGACAGTATATTCACCTTGGACATTCAGATAGCAGGCGAGTACATTCTCTGATCATTTCATATCATGTTTAGGATTAGATTTCCTGCTTTAGACTATCTTACTTGATGCTGACACGTTGGAACACTGATTAGTACTATATGGATCCCTTTATGAGATGTTATCCTTCTCGGGAGCATCAGATACTTTTGACCAGTGTGTTTCACTTACATCACGTATCTTATGCTTCTATTATCATGAATCTTCGGGAATCAGCTAGTGACTCATGTACTCTCATGATCACCGAGCCTTCACGAATCAATTCATGAATCACCCTATACGGGTAGTAGTTTAGTCACGAATCTTAACGTAGCTTGACTGGATCCTTGTGTATTGATTGGGGTACGGGGGAGTATGAATGGTCATATGAATAAATATCCAAAGTAGTGTAGTCATGAATCACTCTTAGTGTAGTCATGAATCAGTCCTAAGCCATTCACATGTTCGTCTGTACTCTAAATCACTAGCACTATCTCTCTTTTATATATCATAGATATTTACTTACGGTCTCTCTCTTACATTATGCTATTCTTCAGTTTCCTATATTTTATTCTCTAGCATGATTATACGTCCTTTCATGTTATGACTTATTGAGATGTATTGTGCTCGCTCCTGTCCTGACTGGACCTATTGAAATATTACAGAGGATAAGGACGAGGCTGGCTGTCCCACTTATTATGGGGCTATCCTAGATGATATTACAGACTTGGACCAGCTGCAGGAGCCCTTAGCTGTGGACGACACTCCTCTAGACTAGGATGTCTTTACCTATATTCATTCTGGATGATTGTATATACTGGTACTTGGATTTAGGATATGTATTTATCTTAGACACTTAGACTCTCTGTTTGTACTTGGGATTTCCTTTCATTTCAGCAGTTTATATCTATCATTCCATCTTATCTTCTGCCTTAGTTTGTGATTGAGTTTACTTTCTGCTATGTCACCCCCATTCAGGGAGTATAAACTGTTTAGCTTTATATTGTTAGATGTTGTGACCTAGGACATCGTTCTACCGTCGACACTGCGGCGTTGGCTGGACGTACCCACATCTCGTGCCCTTACTCTAGGGTGCGGGTCGTGACACGTTTTTAGTGGTGGCCCATGCAGGTCTTGAAGAAGTGTAGTGGTATTCGAACTAGAATATCACTGCAGCCTACAGTAGAACTAGGAAATTTTTGAAAATACTCAATCACATTAGGACAAACTCTTTATCAAATTCCGTATATCTAAAATTTTTCTGCTTATTGTCTTTCTTTGAATTTAGACTGTCATCCTTTGATATTTTGACTCATTCTCAACAATTGTTTCTTTTGATCTGTGTCTCCAGGATGGTCGAGACACGATCGCATCGCCAGGGCCAGGGGGATGCCGAGGAGAGGTCTACAACCTCTCACACTCAGCAGCCAGCCCCTGGTACCGCAGCCCCAGTCAGGCTAGCAGGGGTAGGCGTTTCAGCAATTTTTTGAGGAGCCCCACCAGCTGTGAGGCATGAGTCGAGTCCGGTGATTCCGGATGTGCTTCAGCAGCAGCAGCCACCTGCAGGGACAGTTGACGCCGTACAGCTGTTAGCCTTCTCCGGCAGTACATGGAGGGTCAGCAGACCCAGCAGCAGAGGCATACAGCGGAGCTCACACGAGGCATTGAGCTGGCAGTGACTGCAGTAGAGAGAGTCATAGCTCAGCCAGCGGCAGCTCCGCAGCTGTACCAACCACGGGAGAAGGGCATCCAGGACTTCCAGAAGATGCACCCGAGGGACTTCCGAGGGACAGAGGGGATCTTGTATGCCGATGAGTGGATCGAGCATATGGAGGAGATTTTCAGGTTGGCTGAGATCCCGACAAGGCTCCAGATAGAGGTAGCGGCCAGCATGATACACGATCTGGCCCGTATATGGTACCAGACCGACCCGAGGATTGGCACAGCAGGACAGACTTGGGCAGCATTCAAGAAGCTGTTCAAGGAGAAGTTCTTTCCATACGCAGCGCTGGGAGCCCTCGAGACCCAGTTCGAGGCCCTAGTCCAGGGGAACCAGTCTGTGGAGGAGTACGCAGGAGAGTTCTGCCGCCTGAACAGATTTATGGAGGACTTGTCGGAGACGACGAAGGCCTGGAGGTTCCGAAAGGGCTTGGTAAAGGACGTCAAGTCCTACACCAAGAACGCCCGCAGTGCTACATTTGAGGAGATCCTGGAGGACGCACTAGCTGCAGAGGATGATCTTGAGCTTAGGCTCAAGAGGGGGCAAAACTCCCAGGGAGGCAGCAGTAGCGGAGGACCGGCCAAGAGGCCATACTTTCAGCTGCAGCACCAGCAGCACCACCAGCAGCAGAGGTTCCAGCCATCGTAGTTTCAGCAGCCGAGGCAGCAGCCAGTGCAGTATCAACAGCAGAGGGTGCAGCAGCAGGCACCGAGGCAGCAGGCCACCACCTGTGCTTATTGCAAGAAGCCAAGACACGGGTGGGACGAGTGCAGAAAGAGGTTGGGTAGATGCCTTCTTTACGGAGAAGCAAACCATCAGATGAGGGACTGCGCTCAGTATACTGGCAGGATAGCACAGGGAGCAGGAGTAGGAGCCACGGCTCCAGGGGATCGCAGAAGGGACCGTTGTCGACTCAGCAGCAGCAGTTTGTGCAGCACCAGCAGCAGGCCAGAGGAGGCCAGCAGAGGTGAGCTTTCGCCATGGCAGCTGAAGATGCAGAGGCGATAGAAGAGCTGATCGCAGGTTCGGTTCTTCTTGACTCCAGACCAGCTTTTGCATTATTCGATTCCGGTACTTCGCATAGTTTCATATCAGTATCTTTTGCGATTAGACACGGTATCATAGCTGAATCGTTGCCTAGGACTTACAAGATTACGACTGGGGGTGGCATTATCCTCGTACGTGATATTTGTAAGGGACGGAGTGTTGTCTTGGGAGGCCGTGAGTTGGAGGTGAGCCTGCTCGTAATGCCATTGCCAAACTACGATATAGTACTCGATATGGATTGGTTGAGCAGGCACCACGCCAGCATTGATTACAGAGGGGGTAGAGTTCTCTTCAGAGCGCCGGAGGAGCCAGAGTTCGAGTACTCCAGACGTCAGGCGAAGCAGAGGAGCGGAGTCTTCTGTGGAGTCTCGGTTGAGGAGCAGACGATTCCACACCCCTTGATAGCTGAGTATATGGATGTTTTCCCAGAGGAGTTATCGGGATTGCCACCAGACCGAGACATAGAGTTCTCGATAGACTTGGTTCTAGGAGCGGAACCGATCTCTCTGCATGTCTATCGAGTGAACAACAGTGAGCTGGTGGAGCTGAAGAAGCAAGTGGATGAGCTGCAGGACAAGGGCTTCATCCGCTCGAGTTCATCGCCATGGGGTACACCAGTGTTGTTTGTGCCGAAGAAGGATGGGTCAGTACGGATGTGTATTGACTATAGGGCACTCAACAACCTCACGATCAAGAACAAATACCCACTGTCGCGGATCGACGATCTTTTTGACCAGTTGAACGGAGCTCGAGTATTTTTCAAGTTTGATCTGAGGTCGGAATATCACCAGGTGAAGGTGAAAAGGGAGGATATTCCCAAGACCACTTTCAGGATGCGGTACGGGCAGTTTGAGTTTTTGGTTATACCGTTTGGGCTAACCAATACACCAGCAGTGTTTATGAACCTAATGAACAAGGTGTTCCACCAGTACTTGGACAAGTTCGTGGTAGTGTTCATTGACAACATCTTGGTATATTCCAAGACTGAGGAGGAGCACGAGAAGCATCTGCGGATAGTGCTGGAGACTCTCAGGATGGAGCAGCTCTATGGGAAACTCTCCAAGTATGAGTTTTTCTTGGACCGGGTGGACTTTTTGGGGCATGTGGTGACTGGAGATGGTATCTCAGTTGACCCCAAGAAGATCGTAGCAGTTGAGGCATGGACAATGCCGACTTCAGTGGCAGAGATCAGGAGCTTCCTGGTGCTAGCAGGATATTATCGAAGATTTGTGCAGGATTTCTCTCGGGTTGTAGAGCCGTTGACTCGATTGATCCGGAATGATACTGAGTTTGTTTGGTCAGAGGAGTGTCAGGCAGCTTTTGATGAGTTGATGAAGCGGCTTACGACAGCTCCGATTCTGACATTGCCTTCAGGATCAGGCGGATTCACTATTTATAGTGACGCTTCAGGGAAGGGGCTGGATTGTGTCTTGCAGCAGCATGGGAAGGTGATTGCCTATGCTTCCAGGCCATTACGCCCCCATGAGAAGAACTACCCTTCCCACGACGTAGAGCTGGCAGCAGTGATATTTGCTCTGAAGTTGTGGAAGCATTATCTGTATGGGGAGAGGGTGGAGATCTTCACAGATCACAAGAGCTTAAAGTATGTGTTCACTCAGAAGGAGTTGAACATGAGGCAGCGCAGATGGCTAGAGTTGATAAAGGACTTCGACATATCACTTCAGTATCACCCTGGGAAGGCCAACGTGGTTGCCGATGCCTTGAGTAGGTATCTGACAGCCATATTTTTGACTATGGATCGGCACTTGCTTGCAGATTTAGAGAGCCTTGGGATTGAGGTGATCGTGCCCGGAGTGCAGATGCAGTTGTGGGGCATGCAGATTTAGTCAGACTTGGTGGAGAGGATCAAGTCGGTACAGTTTGAGGACGTTGCTCTGCGGTGTCTCCGAGAGCAGGTTCGAGCAGGATTGCTGGAGGACGAGTTTTCTCTCGCAGAGGATGGTGTCTTGCGGCACGGTTCCAGGTTATGTGTGCCCAGCGGAGATCTCAGGGAGCAGATTATGCAGGAGGCCCACAGATCTCAGTACTCTATACACCCTTGTGCCAACAAGATGTACCGAGATCTGAGGAAGCATGTTTGGTGGTCCGGAATGAAGCGGGAGGTGGCTCGCTTCGTAGCTAGGTGCTTGGTCTGTCAGCAGGTCAAGGCGGAGAGGCAGAGGCCCGGGGGATTATTACAGCCGCTGCCCATTCCCGAGGGAAAATGGGAGCATATCACTATGGACTTCGTATCAGGATTGCCGCGCACACCAGGAGGGAAAGACTCGATTTGGGTCATCGTTGACAGGTTGACCAAATCGGCCCACTTCTTGCCATTCAAGGTAGGTACGTCTACAGAGAGGCTGGCGGAGATGTATATATGCCAGATAGTCAGGATTCACGGGGTCCCGGTCAGCATCATCTCGGATCGAGATAGTCACTTTACTTTCTATTTCTGGAGGAGTCTGTAGATTAGCTTGGGCACCCAGCTCAAGTTTAGTACTGCATACCACCCCCAAACGGACGGACATTCAGAGAGGACTATTCAGACGCTCGAGGATATGCTACGGACGTACGTCTTGGACTTTGGAAGTTCCTGGGAGGATCATCTTCATTTGGTGGAGTTTGCTTACAACAACAGTTTCCAGGCCAGCATCGAGATGTCACCTTTCGAGGCTCTGTACGGGTGTAGGTGCCATACACCCTTATCTTGGGATGATGTTGGTGAGCGAGCTTTGCTGGGACCAGAGATGGTTGTTGACGCAGCCGAGAAGGTGAAGCTCATCAGGGACAGACTTCGCATGGCACCGGACAGACATCGGCACTGGGCCGATAGCCACCGGAGGCCCTTGGAGTTTGAGGTACAGATTAGAGTAGGAGTAGATTTAGGCTTGTTTGTTTGTGTTTTATTAATCATGTTGTTTATTATAATTAATTGAGACATTGTTTGTGATTAGGTCGGAGACCAGGTTTTCTTGAGGATATCTCCGACTCGTGGTACGATACGTTTTGGTAGAGGCGGGAAGCTTAGCCCGCGCTTCATCGGCCCTTTCGTTATCTGCGGGATAGTCGGTGACGTGGCATACAGGCTAGACTTGCCACCTGCACTTGTGGGGGTCCACAACGTATTCTATGTATCACAGTTGAGACGGTACGTGGCTGACCCTAACCATGTGCTTGATCATTCGGAGATTGAGGTAGGGCCTTCTCTCAGTTATCCAGAGCAGCCAGTGGAGATTCTGGATCGATGGGAGAAGGTTCTGAGGAACCAGGTGATACCCTTGGTACGCGTCGCATGGAGGCATCATTCTCCAGGAGAGTCTACCTGGGAGCGGGAGGATGAGATACGCGAGCGATACCCTTATCTTTTTGGACCGTGAGGTATACTTTCTATCCTTCTCACCAGTTGTATTTCGCCTTTCAATTTCGAGGACAAAATTCTTTTAAGGAGGGTAGATTTGTCACTACCACATTTCTAGTTTGAGGGTATTTTTTCATTTTTGAATTATTTGAATTTAATAAATTTTATTAGGAATTTTTTTAAATAATTTAATTGAATGGTGTGATTTAAATACTAGTTTAATTATTGTCATGTGATTTGGTTAGCCTAACCTAGATTGGACCTAACCTAGATGGGTCATAACTAATTTAGTGAGCCACTTTGAGAATTAGATGGTTTTGATTAAGGGGTTAAGTCAAGTTTAGTTATGGTTAAGTGATTTGCAAGAGACTAGGAAAGAACCCTTTGTTCTAGGCCATCCATTTCCCTTGATTCATTCCTAGCCATAGGATGAAACCTAAAAACCCTAACCCTAACTTTTATGACCAGCCAAGACCCCCCCTTGCCAATATAATGTCTCTATAGGGATTTGTGTCTCTTTTTAATTAGCTCTCCATTTTCCTAAAGAATAGGTAAGCCTTTATTAATTTTCTTCCTAGTTTAATCAATAGGCCTCCTTTTTTATTGGGATTTCTTCCATTATGATCTAATCAATGTTTTCTTACTGATGGTGGAGTCAAATCACATATTTGAATCAATTTGAGAGATTGGATGGCTTCTGGAGATTCCCTTATTGAAAGAGTTTTGTGTTAAAGAACACCCATAGGTACATTTTATTCCACCTATTAAAATTAGGTTTAAATTACATAGACATCTAGCCCTAGGTGTCCTGATTCTGTAGGTATAGGGTTTGCCAATTTTTGTGTCCTGTATGTGTCCGTATCGGACACGTATCAGTGACACGCGCAGGTGTTCGACGAAATGCCACAAAGGGTATTTCGTTCGAGATTTCAAATTGTGTTTGAACAGGAATTCATATTTTTAGGTCGCTTATGGGTTTCTATTGCACTGAGCTGGTTTCGAGTCGTGTCCGAGTCACATTGGACTCGCAGACACGGTCACGCGCGCCTGGGCGCACTGTCCTGCTACCCGCAAGGTCGTGCGACTTGTTTAGGATACGTGGGCACGTGTCTTTTAACGTGGAGCTCGGGGCAATGTCTGACACAACACTCCCCAAGTCTCGTGTCACTTGGTGGCGTGTCGGGTGCGTACGGACACGTGCATAGGCCAACCGAGCTCGTGCAGTCTCGTGTGTGTATGTGCTTTGGTCTGGACACGGGTGTCTAGTATTTGTGGACACGAAACTGAGGGTATGACACGTGTACACATTGAATATTAATTACCAACCAATATTATCTAGCCTTACTGCTATTTTAATGTTTAAATAGGAAAGCCCTATTCGACTGATACACTGAGATATCAATGATATAAATCACTGTTCTTAAATTGTCCTTCACTAATTTTCCTGATTAAATGTTAAGTATTAGTTATGTTTTGATTACCTGAATATTTGACATCATGGTTTAGATTAATCTCTCAGTTTTAGAAGGTTTACATGAGCGAACTGCATTGATTGGGTTCCTGTTTTCTGATACATGTTCTGCTCAATAATTCATGTGTTCATTTCCAGTTTCGATTGTTTCTAAATGTTAAATTGCCATAACTGATTCACCTACATGTGTATTATTCTCTGTTAGGTTGGTTTTACAAGTTAGATTAGGTTGGTTGATCAGAAATGGAATTTTGGACACATGGTTGGACTGTTTTGATGGACTGATACATAAATAGATTTCTAAATCCTGATTTCTCCTTCCTGTTAAACTGAGTTTTATGATTCCTAGACTAATGATTAATCCTAATTACACATTGCTATTCACTGTTAGATGTAGGTACTGCTATTACTTTTCTTCTTTAAACTGAGATTGAATTCCTGTTGTAGTTTTGTGTTGAATTTCTGAGATTCAAATCTATGAATCTGAAATCATGTTCACTGTTCTGTTTCCTGTTCGATTTGTGTTTAATGGTTAATAGCATGTTTTATGTGATGTTTTAATCTACTATACATTTCATATCATGTATAGGACTGTTAAGAAATCATTGAGGGTTTACTGATTTCATTCACTGTTGAAGAGAAATCTTGAGAACTGCACTTAGTACTTTACTGTTTGGATGTTAATCCTGAGATTACTTCTATCCTCTGTTTTCCTCTATAAGTGAGCATGATCCCCCATTAATTGTTAAGCCTGTCATTGAATTACCATGAAATGGGAACCACTTTGCCATTCATAAAACATGAAACTGAATTTATTTCCTTTCCCATTTTACTGAGAATTTGTTTCCTTCCCATTTTGCACTGTCACATTGAACTACTGACACACATTTATGTATCTAGTTATGCCTGTATTTCCTGTCAATGTTCAGATTCATGAGATCCTGTACACAGTTCATTTTCCTGTCACACTGTTTATAAACACAAACACACACTGCATATACTCCTGCCACACTGTTTATATACACACACACACTGCATACATTCCTGCACACTGTTCATACACACACATACTGCATACATTCCTGCACACTGTTTATACACCCACACATTCATGCATCCTATATATGTATATTTATTATCCTTAATCTATGTATATGTGTGATTATATAAATATCAATATATGTGGGTAAATGGATATATTAGCCTATGTGTTGTGTGATAGCTCATGTGATAGGCACATGCCTATATGTATATAAGGATATACATATACATTCATATGTGATAGTGGTATAGGTATATATGTGGTATTGGCCTTTGGTGTATCTATTAGACTAGTGGGGGCTTAGTTAGGCTGTTCAGTCTTGGTTAAGCCTAGTTAGACTTGTTAGACCTAGTTTGATCAAGAGTTGACTTTGACCTAGTTTGACCTAGACTCATGTAGAATGCATAGTATAGCTTTATTTTATCATTTTAGACTTGTTGTGACTTGTGCTGTTCTGATTAGGAGCCAGACACCACTCCTCGGACAGTATATTCACCTTGGACATTCAGATAGCAGGCGAGTACATTCTCTGATCATTTCATATCATGTTTAGGATTATATTTCCTACTTTAGACTATCTTACTTGATGCTGACAAGTTGGAACACGGATTAGTACTATATGGATCCCTTCATGAGATGTTATCCTTCTCGGGAGCATCAGATACTTTTGACCAGTGTGTTTCACTTACATCACGTATCTTATGCTTCTATTATTATGAACCTTCGGGAATCAGCTAGTGACTCATGTACTCTCATGATCACCGAGCCTTCACGAATCAATTCATGAATCACCCTATACGAGTAGTTGTTTAGTCACGAATCTTAACGTAGCTTGACTGGATCCTTGTGTATTGATTGGGGTACGGGGGAGTATGAATGGCCATGTGAATAAATATCCAAAGTAGTGTAGTCATGAATCACTCTTAGTGTAGTCATGAATCAGTCCTAAGCCATTCACATGTTCGTCTGTACTCTAAATCACTAGCACTATCTCTCTTTTATATATCATAGATATTTACTTACTGTCTCTCTCTTACATTATGCTATTCTTCAGTTTCCTGTATTTTATTCTCTAGCATGATTATACGTCCTTTCAAGTTATGACTTGTTGAGATGTATTGTGCTCGCTCCTGTCCTGACTGGACCTGTTAAAATATTAAAGAGGATGAGGACGAGGTTAGCTGTCCCACTTATTATGGGGCTACCCTAGATGATAGTACAGACTTGGACCAGCTGCAGGAGCCCTTAGCTGTGGACGACACTCCTCTAGACTAGGATGTCTTTACTTATATTCATTCTGGATGATTGTATATACTGGTACTTGGATTTGGGATATGTATTTATCTTAGACACTTAGACTCTCTGTTTGTACTTAGGATTTCCTTTCATTTCAGTAGTTTATCTATCTATCATTCCATCTTATCTTCTGCCTTAGTTTGTGATTGAGTTTACTTTCTGCTATGTAACCCCCATTCAGGGAGTATAAACTGTTTAGCTTTATATTGTTAGATGTTGTGACCTAGGACAGCATTCTACCGCCGACACTGCGGCGTAGGCTGGACGTACCCATGACTCGTGCCCTTACTCTAGGGTGCGGGTCGTGACATATTGTACACGAAGGTCATATGAATACATGATTATACATGATTTCACACGTTTCGTACACGAATGTCACAAATACAAGGAGTACACGATGTTCACGATAAAGTACACGAACACGAATACCCGATGTATCCGCTAAGGAGATAACATCGCACAACAAGATCCATATAGTACTAATCCGTGTTTTCAACGTGTCAGCATCATGTAAAGTAATCTAAAGTAGGAAAATACTCCTAATGCAGGATATGAAATGATCAGAGAATGTACTCGCCTGATAACCTAAACAGCTGATAGGTATAGAGGTCCAAACTGAAGCCACAGAGTCCTATTTAGATCAGCACAGGTCAAGATGTATACGAGAGATGATAAATGAAATGTACAATGCATCTGCATGCTGTCTAGGTCAAACTAGACTAAAGTCAACACTTGGTCAACTCTAGTCAACCATACTAGTTAAATTAGGTCAACTAGGTTAAGTCCTAGCCCAACAAGTCTAACAAGTCTCACTAGGCCTAACCAAGCCTAGGCTAGCACTCACACAATCACAAGACAATGTGAACCACAACAATGCATAATATAAAATAGATAATATATATAAATACATACCTTCATACATACATGCATATCCACATTACATACATATTTATTTATATAGGCATATGTTCTATCATGCATATTTACATAGTTACATAGATAAATACATTCATGCACATTTACATACATACTTTTATACATTATATATGTTAACATTCATTACAATGCATTATATTTTACTTATACCTTTGATTGATTCATTCGTTCATATATGACATTCATTCATGCATATTACATACTTACATGCATCTATACATTACTTACATTGTATATAACATGTAAAAATAAAAGAGAAAAAAAGGGGAAAAAACTGAAATGGAAAGGGAAGGGAAGAAAAATGTAAGGAAAAGGAAAAACAGTGGACATATACATGCTTGCATCATATATTCTACATTACCATACATGCTATCATTATATATTGCATTACAATATTTATACATTATGCATTCATATCTATCATTACATATATACCTTGCATTCATATCTAGCATTCATTATATACTTTCATGCATACACTGTATATCATTCTTTCATTCATGCATTTATGTATTGCTTACATATATTATATTAATTGCATTCATACATGCTTGCATTCAACCATATATATATATTAATGTAAAGAGAATATATATCATATATATATCATTTTATTCATCTAACATATCATGCATTACATACTCTATATTCATTTAATACCCATACTACATAGGCTCATAGGTTACATAAAATGCATATATCGTATAGTCACTCTTCTACTTAAAACCAATACTGTAACAATTGGGCCTCTACTAAACTCTAGAATTAACGTATGTTGTAGCCCTTCGTGTTAGCTTTTCGAAACTTCAAACGGATCGCATTTTCGTGTCCGAAAGCTCCCGAAATCGCAAAAATACCGAAACACATTCGTCTTTCGTATAGCTGACACTCAAATAATTCTATAGAAAGTTACAGAAAGAATTTGGCTTATTAAAATATATATTTGGAAATCTAACTTCGATACGGTTCTTTTAAAAAAACGGAAGATAAATCGGAGTTCTAAGCTAAAAGTTATGACATTTCTAAGTTGCTTTGGTTAATAAAAACGTGGATGAAAATTATGACGGATTTGACAAAAGAACACATATAGGCCAAGATACTTGGATACAAACATAGGTATCCAAATAAAACTCATTCTAACCATCCTAACTAAGATCAATCCACTCTCTAACCATTATAAAACTGAATTTAAATATCTATTTAAACTATTATCATACATACATACACATAGGATATCCTAATTTGGGATCTATCAAGTAGGACACAAGACACATATCTAAAATCCTCAAGAGAGTTCCAAATGGCCTCAAATTTGAAACAAAATGGGACACATGCATGAGGATGGATCCTACGAATTCAAAACTAATTTATATGCAAAGGAAATCGATTTAGAGGATGGGTTTTACCTATTGGGAGTGGAATCCCAATGAAATCCTTTAGGACACGGCTTCGATACGAAGATCCCTCAAAGTGGACACTCCTCCTTGTACTCCTCTTCCAATCCTTGGTAGCACCCTTCCCTTGGAGAATGGGAATGATTGAGGGAAGGTTTGGTGAAGGAATGATTTGATTTGGAGATCAAATCAATGGGAAGGCTCTCTAAAATTGGGGAAGAACAAAAGAAAAATAAAAGAGGCAAGATTGTAATGAATGAAATGAATCATTCTCTCCTAAAGGTGGCTGCCATAAAGAGTCCATTAGGGCTAATGGGAAATGTCCTAATTGCCCCTCTCTAGTCTCATATGGTTAAGTCTAGACTAGGTTCAAGTTTAGGGTCAAAATAATCTAGTTTTGAGTCTCTAACTTAACCATTCTAACATGATAAAAATTAGTTTAATTAACTAACTTAATGTTGGGTCTTGTGAGCCATGCTTAACTTAATATTGGGTCCCATCTAGAGTTCAAGCTACCCGGGTCACAATACAAGTCGAAACGAGACGAAACTCAAACCCGACTAAACAAATCCAATAAAAACAATATTAAAAATATAAAATTTTCCCAAAATATTAAAATATGAAAAATGACCAAAATCATAATACATCAATTTAATTATTATTAAAAATAATCTAAAATTCACCAATTAATCAAAATCCTAAATAATTCAAAAGTCACAAAATGACCAAAATATCCTTAGCCTAAAAAGTTATAAATAGTCATTCTAATCACATGGTTAGGTCCCCATGGTTAGTCTCTAAGCTTAGCAAAACTAGGGATTAACTAGTTAACCATCAAAATCACAATTCAATATTTTAAATAGTTTTAAATTGATTAAAAAAATTACCAAAAATTACAACATGAGTTAAATCTTATTATCGATTAATCAAAATTATAAAAGTTCAAAATTACCCTCATTTTAGAAAAGTGGGTGTTACAAGTCTACCCTCCTTAGAAGAATTTCGTCCTCGAAATTAAGATGGTCGTACTTTTTGTAGAGTCTCGTCCCCAACAATCATGGTCTCAGAACTTACCTAAATCATACAATTTAAAAGAATGGCATACAAGGTCATGGCATACGGTGGTAGTGTAAGTCTCATCTAGGTATACTAGTTACACTAGACCAAAACAATCATAGGGTATCAAAACTTACAAGCAATCAGGGGTGTTAAACTGGAAAAGATACAGAAATAACAAATTATCAAGGCTTTAAGGCATAATCAAAATCAAAATTTAAAGCACAAATGTCGAGCATTAAAATCCAATCACAATATATATATAGAGAGAGAGTGTTAGAAGGGGAAAAGCTAGCATTATGTAATGGTTATGTGGTTAGTATGTGTATGGGTGTATGTGGACAAGTTCATATGGTTAGATAGTAGACATGTGTGTGTGTGTGTGAAATATACATGAAAGTGTATAGGAGGATTTGGGTTTCAAAACAATAGCTATCAAGTTACACTACTCTTGGCATATTGGTTAAACAATCTACAATGCACAACCTATTTACTCATAACATGCATGACTAACCAAATATATACATATATCTATATGTATAGAGAGGTAGAGATTTAGTTATGTATCTATATACATTATAACATGTATGCATAAACTCTATATATATCTATATAGATATATGAACATAACATAGAGAGAAAGGGTTAGGTTTATATAGCAGTGTATACTAAGTTAGGGTGTGTGTGTCCTTGTACAGGGTTATAGCTTAGTATTGAAAGGTTAAATCCAGTTTTAGTTCAGCATTTACATACAAGAATCTGAAATAAGCTAACATATAAACCTGTGTAATATTAACATAATGCAGTTTCAGATTTTTAGGGATTTAAAACATCACAACCAACTCAATGCTCCCAACACGTCCTAACATGATGGAGATGAAACCCTAACATACTATCCCTACATACGACAATGTATACAACTCTAAATATTACATATTAAATCTGGAATTGAACTAAACATCTGCAATCAATAAAAAAAAATGTTAACATGTATTCAGTTTTAGGATTTTGGAGAATTTCGAACATCAAACCAACCCAATGTTTATCACAACCTAACATGTAAAAAAATATGAAACCTAACATTATATTCCTACATACAATAATGTATATAGCTCAAAATATTACATTTAAAACAACAGATTGAACTAATATTTAAAATCCAGTATTAAGGGTTAATATGCACACGGTCTTAGATTTGACAATTTCAAACACAAAACTCAACCAATTTCTTTAAGAATTGAAACCCTGTATGAACATACATGTGCAGTGATGTAACAAAACTAATAACATGAAATTTATATTTAAATTACGAATTTAAGCTGGAAAAAGCAGAGAACCAAAAATACTGGGGTTTTGAGAATTTAAACATCAACAACATATTAATATATATTCAGATAGGTTGGTAATCAAAGTGTAACATGCATACGCATCAGGCAAGTGTCTATGTCCGCTATATATATTTACATGTCCCAATATAAAAATTAAATTCCATATCAAGACCAACATTTAGATTCCTACCAAGATTGCAAAGTAGGTGATTGAGGTAATCAAGACAGTTTTATTATTATTATTATTTAATACAAGAATAATAGCAAGAAGAAAATAACGATAAAATCTGTTCTGCTTATCTGTTTAAAAGAAGAAGCATTTTGAAACCAGAGCTATAATATCAAATCCAAGATAAGGTCTAGCAAAATCATCGATTCATTGTATTATAAAGAAACTCATAGCAAGAAGTTACACAAAGGTTTATAAAAAAATACCTAAAGCAACTCCTAAGTTAAATAATGAGAAGCAAAACAAAACAAAACAAAACAAATAATAATTCTTTTTTTTTTGAAGGGCTGAAACAAAAGTAGAGAAAACATATTCAAAAATATTTAAGGTACAATCTAATAATCATATGCGTCTATCCAAAATTATGGTGCTCTAAATCCTCGTCATACTAGTAAGCAAGGCTACGATAATCACAAAGTCCTCGACTTAGGCACATACCTCTAGAATCGTGGTATTTAACATTTTCGCAATGCCGCTAGCTTGGCTGCGAAAACCTTAAATTTCCACACCCGAAAAATATATCCAAAATCAGACTATATATCCTCACCATGCTGGCTAATGTGACTATAGAAGACTAGATTCCAAAACTTAGATGACCTAACCCATATAATTTTATCTTGACAAAAATTAAATTAAATCAACAATGAATACCCAAAAATCAAATTTATCAACGAACATCAAGATTCAAAAATGAACAAAAATCCTCCAAATCATATAAATACAAACTCGGATGCCACAGCTAACATCAAGATTCAAAGTTCAATAATCATCCATCAAAATCAATAAATACAAACTCAAATTCAACAATAATCCATCAAAATCAAATTCAACAACAGAAAGTAAAGATAAATCAAATCAAGGGAAAAGAGTTTTCAAATCGAAGTTAAAATAAAATTCTCAAGGGTCGTCCCAGGAATCTCTCAAGGGATCCTAACTGTGATTGAGTACCTTCAAAATATATCCTAATCCTGCTGCAGGCTGTAGTGGTACTCTAGTTCGAATACCACTACACAAACTCGACTTGCATAGGCCACCACTAAAAACGTGTCACGACCCGTACCCTAGAGTAAGGGCACGAGACGTGGGTACGTCCAGCCTACGCCGCAGTGTCGACGGTAGAACGCTGTCCTAGGTCTCATGCATCTAACAGTATAAGGCTAAGTAGTTTATACTCTCCGAATGGGGGTGACATAGCAGAATGTAAACTCAATCACATCTAAGGTAGAGCATAATGGAAGATAGATAAAACATGAAATCCAAAAGAGATACAGCAGATAGAAGTCTAAGTGTCTAAGATACACCAACCCAGAAATATATCTCAAAGCTCAAATACAGTAATCCATAAAATAAATACAACTCAGGACAACTAAAAATAGCTATAAGTAAACCCTAGCTATCTATACAACCTCTACTGTGTCTTCTCTAGGTTAGCAGGCAACCTCCAGGCTATCTGTAAAATTTATCAATAGGTCCAGTCAGGACAGGAGCGAACACAGTACATCTCAACAAATCATAGCAGGTCAGGATATATAATCATGCTAGAGAGTAAGATACAAGATACGGAAGGAATAACATGATAAAAAGTGAGAGACTGTAAATAAATAGCTACAGTATATAGAGAACTAACAGTGCTAGTGATTCAGAGCACAATATGGTTATGTAGACGGTACGATGTTGTACACGAGTAATCTACAGAGGTTGTACACGAGTAATCTACTGGATTGAATACATAACCACTTCTACTCCCCCGCCCCAATCAATACACAAGGATCTAGTTAAGTTATGTTATTGTACACGAAGGTCATGTGAATACATGATTATACACGATTTCACACGTTTCGTACACGAATGTCACAAATACAAGGAGTACACGATGTTCACGATAAAGTACAAGAACACGAATACCCGATGTATCCGCTAAGGGGATAACATCGCACAACAAGATCCATATAGTACTAATTCGTGTTTTCAACGTGTCAGCATCATGTAAAGTAATCTAAAGCAGGAAAATACTCCTAATGTAGGATATGAAATAATCAGAGAATGTACTCGCCGGATAACCTGAACAGCTGATAGGTATAGAGGTCCAAACTGAAGCCACAGAGTCCTATTTAGAGCAACACAAAACGAGAGATGATAAATGAAATGTACAATGCATCTACATGCTGTCTAGGTCAAACTAGACTAAAGTCAACACTTGGTCAACTCTAGTCAACCACACTAGTTAAATTAGGTCAACTAGGTTAAGTCCTAGCCCAACAAGTCTCACTAGGCCTAACCAAGCCTAGGCTAGCACTCACACAATCACAAGACAATGTGAACCACAACAATACATAATATAAAATAGATAATATATATAAATACATACCTTCATACATACATGCATATCCACATTACATACATATTTATTTATATAGGCATATGTTACATCATGCATATTTACATAGTTACATAGATAAATACATTCATGCACATTTACATACATACTTTTATACATTATATATGTTAACATTCATTACAATGTATTATATTTTACTTATACCTTTGATTGATTCATTCATTCATATATGACATTTATTCATGCATATTACATACTTACATGTATCTATACATTATATACATTATATATAACATGTAAAAATAGAAGAGGAAAAAAGGGGAAAAACTGAAATAGAAAGGGAAGGGAAGAAAAATGTAAGAAAAAAGAAAAATAGTGGACATATACATGCTTGCATCATATATTCTACATTACCATACATGCTATCATTATATATTGTATTACAATATTTATACATTATGCATTCATATCTATCATTACATATATACCTTGCATTCATATCTAGCATTCATTATATACTTTCATGCATACATTGTATATCATTCTTTCATTCATGCATTTATGTATTGCTTACATACATTATATTAATTGCATTCCTACATGCTTGCATTCAACCATATATATACATTAATGTAAAGAGAATATATATCATATATATCATTTTATTTATCTAACATATCATGCATTACATACTCTATATTCATTTAATACCCATACTACATAGGCTCATAGGTTACATAAAATGCATATATCGTATAGTCACTCTTCTACTTAAAACCAATATTATACCAATTGGGCCACTCTAGGATTAAAGTATTTGTAGCCCTTCGTGTTAGCTTTCTGAAACTTCAAACGGATCGCATTTTCGTGTCCGGAAGCTCCCGAAATCGCGAAAATATCAAAACACGTTCGTCTTTCATACAACTGACACTCAAATAATTCTACAGAAAGTTACATAAAGAATTTGGCATATTAAAATATATATTTGGAAAGCTAACTTCGATACGGTTCTTTTAAAAAAAACGATAGATAAATCGGAGCTCTAAGCTAAAAGTTATGACATTTCTCAGTTGCTTTGGTTAATAAAAACGTGGATGAAAATTATGACGGATTTGACAAAAGAACACATATAGGCCAAGATACTTGGATACAAACATAGGTATCCAAATGAAACTCATTCTAACCATCCTAACTAAGATCAATCCACTCTCTAACCATTATAAAACTGAATTTAAATATCTATTTAAACTATTATCATACATACATACACATGGGGTGTCCTAATTTGGGATCTATCAAGTAGGACACAAGATACATATCTAAAATCCTCAAGAGAGCTCCAAATGGCCTCAAATTTGAATCTAAATAGGACACATGCATGAGGATGGATCCTACGAATTCAAAACTAATTTATATGCAAAGGAAATCGATTTAGAGGATGGGTTTTACCTATTCGGAGTGGAATCCCAATGAAATTCTTTAGGACACGGCTCCGATACGAAGATCCCTCAAAGTGGACACTCCTCCTTGCTCTCCTCTTCCAATCCTTGGTAGCACCCTTCCCTTGGAGAATGGGAATAATTGAGGAAAGGTTTGGTGAAGGAATGATTTGATTTGGAGATCAAATCAATGGGAAGGCTCTCTAAAATTGGGGAAGAACAAAAGAAAAATAAAAGAGGCAAGATTGTAATGAATGAAATGAATCATTCTCTCCTAAAGGTGGCTGCCATAAAGAGTCCATTAGGGCTAAAGGGAAATGTCCTAATTGCCCCTATCTAGTCTCATATGGTTAAGTCTAGACTTGGTTCAAGTTTGGGGTCAAAATAATCTAGTTTTGAGTCTCTAACTTAACCATTCTAACATGATAAAAATTAGTTTAATTAACTAACTTAATGTTGGGTCTTGTGAGCCATGCTTAACTTAATATTGGGTCCCATCTAGAGTTCAAGCTACCCGAGTCATAATACAAGTCAAAACGAGACGAAACTCAAACCCGACTAAACATATCCAATAAAAACAATATTAAAAATATAAAATTTTCCTAAAATATTAAAATATAAAAAATGACCAAAATTATAATACATCAATTTAATTATTATTAAAAATAATCAAAAATTTACCAATTAATCAAAATCCTAAATAATTCAAAAGTCACAAAATGACCAAAATACCCTTAGCCTAAAAAGTTGTAAATAGTCATTCTAATCACATGGTTAGGTCCCCATGGTTAGTCTCTAAGCTTAGCAAAACTAGGGATTAACTAGTTAACCATCAAAATCATAATTCAACATTTTAAATAGTTTTAAATTGATTAAAAAAATTACCAAAAATTACAACATGAGTTAAATCTTATTATCGATTAATCAAAATTATAAAAGTTCAAAATTATCCTCATTTTAGAAAAGTGGGTGTTACACTTATACCATATCATCAAGAAATTACGACACCCTTAAAACCAAACAAAGACAAACAGTGCCAATATCGTGCCGCGATAAGATACATACTATAACCATGGTCAGGTTAAGGGCTTCTGGTCGTAACTTCGGTCCATAACCTATCGTAGCACAATAGCCCAACCCAACAACCAAACAAGGACGTGGGTTAGACCACGCACCATGATAGTCCATGTTCCTCAGTTACTAACAGAAGAAACATATCACAAGCAAGTCGGTTTACAAGCGATCATTCAATCCTATGGCTTTCTATAATTTGTCTGGGTTATTCCAATAATGCATATAATATAGGAATCCTTGTAGAAGACTAAAAAATATCCTCAATACCCTGTGCTACTCATAGGAAGCGCCAACATTCAGATCAGCAATTGGTGCCAACTATCAGATGGCGCCAGACATCAAATGACGCCAATCATCAAGTGGCACTGCCTGCCACATGGCCACCTTCTCGAGAAGCAAAACAGTTATCATCATGACTGACAGCACATCAATCGAGAAAAATCTGTTCGAATCCCGAGCGCATGGCGTTCGAGAAAATTTTGTCAGACGTGTCAGATCTACCACAAATGACCATCAGCTGTCCTGCGCCATCTGCAGGATGATCATTAGTATCATCTTAAAGAACATGAATGTGACACTGCACATGACCAAGCGCATATCAATCACAGCATGCCATGCGATCAAGCAGTTAAACTAACCGTTCGTGCCAATGGGTGAATGGCGCGCCATTTGCAGTGTGTGCCAATCAGAATAACTGGCTTGCAGTTATTTCAGAACTCTATAAATAGAGTTTCAAATAACTTACAAATTATCACTAATAATCATAATCTTCTGAGCACTTGCTGTAGCACTCTCCAAAGGCTTTGTTCTTCGACATCACATCGTCCAAGGGCTAAAGTGATCATCTTTTGATCAAATTCCTATAGTTGTACTTTTCCAGAAATCAATTGTACTCTTGTACTTTCTTTTTTTAGTTTATAAAGGAACACTTTTTTGTTCTTGCAAACAAAATGTCGACTATGCTGGGGACGACTTTCTCTTCTGACGAGAAAGTGACAACTCAATGCGATGTTGCGTCGGTCGGCACGACGTAGAAGACATTGGTCGTGAAAGTAGACCAAAATGCCTATGAAGCTATAATTGGCGGAGGGGGTGCCAAGCACACTACTGTTGCTGCCAAGAACAAGGCGTGCACTGTCTGGACTACGAAGTCCTCCAGTGCACCAATTACTGTTGCTGCACCAGTTATGGAGAAAATCTCTGAAGCTATTTCTCCTTCCTCACCGATTCTAAAATTGGTGGAGAGTGATTCTATCACTACCTAGGCGCCAACCAAAGGATAGTGCTGCTAGGCCACTTCTTCTTCCTTGCCAATTTTGAAATTTGCAGAGGGTGCGCCAGTCAATGCTCAGGCGCCAACCAAAAGACAGTGCCGCCAGGCCACTTCTTCTTTCTTGCTAATTCTGAAATTGGCAGAGGGTGTGCCAGTCAATGCTCAGGCTCCAACCAAAGGACAGCGTCGCCAGACCACTTCTTCTTCCTCGTCAATTCTAAAATTGGCAGAGGGTGTGCCAGTCAATGCTCATGCGCCAATCAGGGGACAGCTCCGACAGGCTACTCCCTCTTTCTCCCCAGTTCTAAACTTGGTGGAGAAGTTCCTGACTACTTCCCCTGTACAGAACAAAGGAAAGCGCCTTATGGCATTTCCTTATCATTCCTCAGTCTTGGACTTGGTGGAAAACGCATCTGACTGTGCCCATGTGCCAGTCAATGCGAGAATGCTTCTGAATAGAGATTCTACTTCTCTTTGCAGAGACAACCAAATCAATGTCAAGAGACTAGACTCTGCTCGAAGTCTATCTTCTGTTGATCAACTGCGCCGTGCCAAACGTACTGAAAAATGGTGCACAGAACAACATGGCATCCTGCCCACTCCTCATGGCCTGCGTTAGTCAAGCCAGAGCCAAGATTTGCCTATCCTGCACATTTCAAGAACAAAGAAGGGCAAATTGAAGGTGTCTCAGACAGACAATCAGGTGGCTCACAACTCTGACATGCGCATCTACCTCAACCAGTACAGGACAATATTAATTATACATCAAGCACCATCTACGCCATCTGCCAAATTGTGCACATAGAGAGTTACTCAGATCAAGAACCCTCTTACCTATGCCAACGAAGTCAGCACTTCTCTGTACATGTAGGGAACGTGGCATCTTAAGGATCAGAATTATGTTCCTAACATCATCAAGGAATATGTACCTCCGACTTCTCCTTCTCCTGTTACTGTATCAGATCTTCATGAATTTCTTATACAAAAGGGAAAGATCGCAAGACCATCTCGTCCATCTGTAATTTCTTATCAGGAACATTATTGTAATCACCACCATAAAGTAGTGATCAAATGTTGCTGGCAGTCAGCTAAAAGGTCTGTCTTCGACCGTTTGAACTACACTCGAACTCCTGAACTTGTGATGGTGGATGAAGATGAACTGTTGTATGCTTCATTCAACATGACATCTCGAAGCATTAGGGGTAGAAAATGTCCAAGACGTAATGCAGCCCACAACCCTAGTCAACAATACCTTGATCGGGTCCGTGACTCCGACGAATGAGTCTACCAACATACCAGATCAAGAAGCTGAGAGAAAATTGGTCAAAAGAATCTTTCTTCCGACCAAGAAACAATTGGTCAAAAGAATCTCCCTGAGTCAGACTAGGAATTCCTCAATCAAAAGAATCTTCCCACTCTTCATCCCGTGGGTGGTTCTTTGTTTAATTCTGATGCCGATAGTAAAGGCTCTGAACGAACTATCTTTTCCACCAGCTCTTCCTTGATGGCCAGAGAAGTGACTGCCTATGTCACTAATAAAAAACAAGATGCATCTAGCTCCGACAGTCAGGAGCAGAGGATCGCTGTTAGAGGCCAATTTAAAGAACATGGCCGAAATGATGGCAACTATGCATACTGTGATCATGGCACAACACTCTGTTCCACCGGTTGTGAATCTGATTCCAACCCAAGAACACATTACAGCATCAGATCCTGCCAACACCGGTCTGGGGGTATAACCTTCTCATAACGCCACTATACTAGCTTCAAGTCAGTCTGGTGCTAGGGGTGGTACTTATCATGCAGTTCAGCCTCCTAATGCATCGAACCAATCTACTGCTCCCCAAGCATCAGGGGATACCAATGAGGCGGTAAAGCTTCTACGTAGTCAGTTTGAAGCTTTCAAGCAGAAGGACGGTCTGCAGAAGCTTGGGATCAAGCAACCCTACCCTATAGTATGGAAGGAAGTCCCGCTTCTACTTAAATACAAACCGCCAACCATCATAATGTTTGACGAAAGTTCATCTCTAAGCCAATACCTCAATCACTTGGAGGTAATGATCGATCAGCTCCAACCAAATGATGCTCTACTCACTAGAGTTTTCGTCGGATGCTTGGCAGGTGCAGCCTATAACTGGTATCGCAGTTTGCCAGATGGTTGCATAACTTTATTTGCAGGGTTTAAGCAAATATTCCTGGAATGGTTCTATGAGGGAACAAATGACATGTCTATGTCGGCCCTCATCAAAATCAAACAACAGCCTTATGAAACTGCTGAACGTTTCATTTAGCGCTTCTGTCGAGAGGCACTCAAAATGCCTCAGGGTACTCCAGATGCAATGACTATAGATACTTGCAAATCAAACTTGTTACCTATAGTCAGCATGTAGATTGGACCCACGCAATTTCAAGACTGGGCCTCCTTCATAGTAAGTGCCATGGTAGCTGAAGACAGTACTGACAAGTTTAAACAACTAGGCATCCAGATGCCTAATCTTGACAAAGATGAACATCCCAACAGCGGTGGTCGTCAGAACAACCGCAAGAATAAGGAACCTTTAGCCATCAATATGAAAGGCAAAGAAGCTTTGGTTGTTAATGTGGGTCAGTCAACACCTACTACGACGACACCTCCACAGAGAGCACAACGTCCGAAAGAGAATTATTCCTTTGATGTGGATAACATCATGAACATCTTTGATTTCTTAATCAAGAGCAATAAACTTTAGCTGCCCGAAGCAAAATGGCCAGATAAAGTCGGTAAAACTGATCATCCTAAATATTGTGTGTATCACAGGTTCATCGGACACTCAACCAGGGTATGCTACATGCTTAAAGGGAAGATACATAAGCTAATTAACGTTGAAGCGATCACTCTCCTGCAAGATGAGAAGACTATGACAGCCAACGTCATCTCTCTGGAGTTTGGCGACTTTTCTGCTCAACTCGTGCATGATGGAGTCATTTCCATCCTGTAAGCTACTCTGGAGATCGTCAATCTTCCACCAGTACGAAGTGACGGTCTTGCCCCTCTGTCAACCGATAAAAGAGAAATCATGTGGATCCATCTCGACTTGGTTGTCGACTTTGAGACGCTTGCTTCGTCTTTAAAGTTCAAGAAAATCAAATATAAGTCATGCCACATGACTTCTATCGGCGGTCATCATCTTCCACCTCTGGATGCTACCTTCATCTTGGCGACTGATTTACTTTCTTCTTCTGGAATAATACTACCAAAACCAGAAGCTAATTACCAGCCAGCATTCTATCTATACAGTCAACAGTCCCGCAAACTGATAACAAAGATGGGATATGATCTGTAAAAAATCCTCTGGCTTAAATAATGGGAAGGGGTCTCCTATACCTCTCTCTCTACGTCTTTAGCAAATCAAGTCCCGTATTGGCTTAGGATTCTGGATAAATCATCTGTCGCTTCAGAAGAAGTCCTCGAAAAACAAGCTTCGGATAAAGAACTGCAATATGGTTTCCTTCTCACCAGCTCCAGAAGAGGAAGCCATGACCGGTACCAGATCTGGAAGATTCTACAACAGAGACTATCCAGAGGGATAAGAGAATGCAGTTATTCTACCTCTAGTCCCTGATGTCCCTTCAACATCTTCTCCGCATGCTGTCAATGTTCCGTCAGCTTTATCACCTCTAGTAGAACTGACTCCTTCCAAGCAAACAACGAATGACAATGGCAAACAACCAGTTCACTTTGATAAAATATTAAAGAAAACTCTACATCTTGGACTGGAGAAGCTGTACAACTTTGACATATTGGCTCAGCTAGCCAATACTCCGGCGAGGTTATCAATTTTTGAGCTTCTTCGTCTTTCGAGGGAAACTCGAGAAACACTAAACGAAGCTTTGATGCAAGCTGACGCTTGTCTGGCACTCCTCAAGAAACTAAAGGAGGAACCTGTGGCATGCCTTCATTGTCATAGTATGATAGAGCTGGTTTCCAACATCACTTTCACGCAAGATGACATGCTTCTGGAGGATAATCGACAAGACCGACCTCTTTATTTTACAGGGTATATCGATACGACGAAGGCCGATCGCATCCTGATTGATCCTGGGTTTGTACTCAGTATCATGCCAAAGATTCTTCTGGATGCGTTAAAAATTCCAGTCCATAATCTCTCTGCAATAATCACCACTATTCTGGGATTCAATTCTGGGAGAAGTAAACCACTGGGAAAGATTCGCCTGAAAGTTCAAATTGGTAATCTCCGTACGAAAGTAACCTTTTATGTGATTGACAATCACGGCTCCTATAATGCTTTATTAGGAAGACCGTGCTACATGAGCATAACATTGTGCCATCAACTCTTCACCAATGCTTCAAGTATGTGGATGACCATGGTGAAGTCCGCAAGAAAGTGGTTGATCTCAATCCCTTCTGAGGCATTGAAGCATATTTTACTGACTCCAGGATGTACAAAGAAAAGTTCATGAAAGTTGTACTAGCTATAGATACTGAAAAAGATCATAGGGACAACTTGTCACGACCTGCACCCAATTTTCGGACGCGAGCTCGTGAGCAAGCCAGCTACGTATCGAGCGAACTCCAGCCTGACTCGAGTACGTATAAGCTGTCCAGGGTAGGATATCATGTCTAATCTAAACTATATCTCAATCCACAGAAATCATATAAGCAAGAATGAACAAGTATGGGTCATGGTCTGCAGCCCATTAGCATATTGTTCGATTAGACTCCAAGAATGATATAAGTCTATAAATAAGCAAAGTATATCATGGTATGGAATATAAAGCACGAGAAGATAATAAAGAAATATCACAAGCAAATACATGTATCATACATCGCAATCCTCTAACATCCAGCTCTGCTAACTAACTCCATGCAGTCGCTAAACCTGAAGAGATCATCAGGTCCTCAGAGGACTAGCAAGATACATAAAACATGCCTATCTAACAGTTTAATCATGCAATAATATAAATAGGGTATAAACAGGAACTAGACATGAGACTGACATGTGACTACTGACAGATAACTATGAACACGGATATAGGAACAACTATGCATAACTGAACTGCTGGAAGATCAATGGAATACCAACCCTCGCCCCGAATGTGGACTTGCAGGTCAGTTTCAAGACAAGTCACCCTCGCCCCGTGTGTGGACTCGCAGGTACAAATGAACAACCCTCGCCCCGTGTGTGGACTCACAGGTTGTGGGAAAGACAAAGGAATAGCAGTTCACTCACACATACTTGCAGACACGACTCAGTCAAGATACTGGTGAAGACAAGGTACAACTCAGTCATGATATAGGTAAGGACAACTCTAGCATGATCCATGACGTAAACAAGCCTGGTATAACTACACTATAAAGTCATGAAATACTGATATACAAGCAAGACAATAAACTGGTAAACGCAGTATCATATAAGTCTATAACAACTAAGGTAACTAAAAATAAAATACTACAGCAGGTGTACTATAATCATGAAAATAAACTGTAGAGGGAGGCAAGGTATACTTGCCTTGAGGTAGTACGAAGAACCAATAAGATATCGTCAACTAGTACGCCATAAAGTCCAAAACCCACAAATGTCTCCGAAAGCTGAAACAGATATCGCCAACATTCTTAGAATAGTCAAATTAGCTAGGATTGCCTGTCCTTAAGTCCAATTCTGGATACAAGAGCAAAACGGTAATTTTGGACAAAAACGATGTCCGCCGTTGGACCCGCTTTGCACCGAAAAATGTGCCAGAATCTACGGTCTCTAAAGTCGTCAAACTATATGTCAACAGGTCCAGTTTTCCGATACGAACCCAACCGTATGTCCAAAGTTGGATTTCGGCGGGCCGTGTACAAAATTGCCCGTTGAATCGGACCGTAGGGCCCACAAAACGGCGATCTAATCAACTGTCTCAGAATTGGACCAAACTTGGCATACAGGACCAAAAAAATGATACAGTCCTGTTGGCGCAAGTTTCATCTCGATCTGACGAGCGTGTACAAAGTGATTGGAAAATTCGTACAGAGGCCGATACGGTAAATTTTGACGGATACGTATCAAATTCGTCGCGCACACGCGACCAATTTGAATTCCGTCAAAGTCCACACGTCCATGAAGCCGATATGCACCTTTCAATACTTTCGGTTCGCGACCACGTCGCCCGGATTGGCGGGACGCACGTCGTATCGAAGGATTTCGTGATTTTCAAAACAGATTTTTCCTGATTTTTAACCATGAATAATTTCCAGTATAATACCTTAAAAATAATTCTACGAAAAGGGGTTTGATCTCGTATAGGTTGTCTACAGGTCTGCTTAAATGGATTTTTAAAAAGGTTATTAGGTTAATGAGGATTCGTTCGTAAACAGGAGTACTTCGACAACCTAATGTCCTATTTTGAACCAAATTTTGGTTCGACTTTGGGTCGATATATCGTGCAATCTAGGGCGTATAACTTTGAGCTAATTGAAGATGATTGAAGTCTTATATGTTGTGTGCATACCTGCGAAGACGACACGTAAAACGATCACTGTACGGTCGAGAAACATGCCAAAAAAAACCATGTGTCTGCTGCAGTGGTTACTGTTCAACCCCGCGAGCACGTGCGGATTGCGGCAGCCTTGGCCGGCGCTCCGAAAAATTGGGGCGGCGTGCGTGGTGGCAGAGCGCGCGCAGGTAGTCTGGCGTGGCGTCGGTTTGAGGAGATTAGGGTTTAGCCTCCTCATCTCTCTCGCTGTCTATATATATACACAGCGTATATAAAAAACCTGGGGTCGGGTTTCTCAAGGCTGGTTGCTCGGGCTGATGGGGGAACTCCTGTGCGTTGGTTCTCTGTTGTGGGCCGGACTGATTACTGGGTTTGTCGCTCGGGATGGAATGGTAAGTTAGGATCTCGGGTTTGGATAATAGCAACCCGACCCGGACCTGGCCAGAAACCCGACCATTTGCAGTCCTGAACAGAACCTAAGCTGCCACTGACCAAATTGTAGGCCCAGTATCCAACCATTTAAATAGATGATGGGATGGCCGGCTTCTTAGCTTTTTCTTTTATTGCCATCTAGTTAGTATATATACCTACACCTATACATAAATACCAGGTACATACATACATACATATATACTATATATATTACACCCATATGCATATTTATTTATCTATACGTACACACACACATATATAATATTTATATATTTATATATACATACACATTTATATATTCACATATATACACATACATATACATGTATATTTATCTATACATACACATATTTATCTATATATACACACATCCTTTTTTATATATCCCTATATTTTTACATATATATTTACCACAAATTCCACACCAACAATAAATTATTTTAAATATAATCAATATTCATAATATAGAATTATTCATAGCAACCAAATAATATCCTAATAATATATATATTCATAATATAGTACCTTATTTATACATATATATATATATATATATATATATATATATATATATATATATATATATATATATATATATATATATATATATATATATATATATATATATATATATATATATCATTTATATAATAACGGATTTAATAAATATAAATCGCCAATTCCTAAAAATATATACAAAAATATTTGCATTTACCAACATATCTACAAGGCCGTATTTGGTCCCACTATATGCCTACATGGGCTTGGATTTGACTTGGGCCCAATCTGGACAGGTTCGGTACAACCGGGTTCCCTAAAACTCAATAATATAATTAAATAATAAATAAAGTCTTCGGTAAGGGTTAAGTCGCAACTTGGCCTGGTTTTCCTAGTTTGGACATCCCTATGACTCGGCCTTCCCTACCAAGGCTAATACACTAATCATAGCACGCTACTGCACTATCCGTGCCATGATTCCTTGCCATGATTCCTAGTCGTCTAATACTTCAAAACTCAACCATGGCTAAAATTGTCCACGTAATAATTAACTAAATAATTATTCATAAAATCTAAAAATCTCCATTTAAATCAAATAAAAAAATAAAAAAATATTTCAAAAAAAAATCCGGGAAGGGAAGCTACAAATCTACCCACTTTAAAAATAATTTCGTCCTCGAAATTCTAATTCATAACTATGCCTTAAAAATTAAAGTCTACTATTACCTTAATCTCCTCAAATTTAATTTCTCCAAAAATATTCTATAACCTTCTCTCGCCATTTGTAATTATGAAACCTCGAGGACTTCTACCCACCTTTGGTCACACTACTCCTCAAAATACGGTCACTAAAATCTTATAACCTTCTAACCAGTTGCTAACAATCCTACTGCAGATATCTAGGGCATATGGAATCTATAATCCCTCATATCTATAAACAACCAAAACTCAATAATCATGCAATATTATACTATAATTTAAGAATTTCTGATGAATCCTAGACAGCACGATCATTCGTCTCCCCGGAATAGGAAAGGACGAGAATCAATGGTACGGAAAGCAAGTAAGTATAATCGAGAGCAAATATGAAAATTTCAAGGACGTAAAGAATTTCTAGAAGAATTTTCTAGGCAGAGTGGATTGAGATTTCTAAGGTTTAGTCATATTTGCAGGCTCGTACCGGTACAGTTACGTAACCGATACGATATGCTCTGACCTGCATGGGCCACCACAAAAACTTGTCATGACCCGTACCCGGTTTTTGGACGCGAGCTCGTGAGCAAGCCAGCTACGTATCGAGCGGACTCCAGCCCGACTCGAGTACGTATAAGCTGTCCAGGGTAGGATATCATGTCTAATCTAAACTATATCTCAATCCACAGGAATCATATAAGCAAGAATAAACAAGTATGGGTCATGGTCTGCAGTCCGTTAGCATATTGTTTGATTAGACTCCAAGAATGATATGAGTCTATAAATAAGCAAAGTATATCATGGTGTGGAATATAAAGCACGAGAAGATAATAAAGAAATATCACAAGCAAATACCTGTATCATACATCGCAATCCTCTACCATCCCACTCTGCTAACTAACTCCATGCAGTCGCTAAACCTGAAGAGATCATCAGGTCCTCAGAGGACTAGCAAGATACATAAAACATACCTATCTAACAGTTTAATCATGCAATAATATAAACAGGATATAAACAGGAACTAGACATGAGACTGACATATGACTACTGACAGGTAACTATGAACACGGATACAAGAACAACTATACATAAGTGAACTGCTGGAATATCAATGGAATACCAACCCTCGCCCCGAATGTGGACTCGTAGATCAGTTTTAAGACAAGTCACCCTCGCCCCGTGTGTGGACTCGCAGGTGCAAACGGACAACCCTCGCCCCGTGTGTGGACTCGCAGGTTGTGGAAAGACAAAGGAATAGCAGTTCACTCACACATACTTGCAGACACGACTCAGTCAAGATACAGGTGAAGACACGGTACAACTCAGTCATGACACAGGTAAGGACAACTCTAGCATAATCCATGACGTAAACAAACCTGGTATAACTACACTATCAAGTCATAAAATACTGATATACAAGCAAGACAATAAACTGGTAAACGCGGTATCATATAAATCTATAACAACTAAGATAACTAAAGATAACATACTACAGCAGGTGTACTATAATCATGAAAATAAACTGTAGAGGGAGGCAAGGTATACTTGCCTGGAGGTAGCGCGAAGAACCAATAAGATACCGTCAACTGGTACGCCATAAAGTCCAAAACCCACAAATGTCTCCAAAAGATGAAATAGACCTTGCCAACATTCTCAGAATAGTCAAATTAGCTAGGATTGCCTGTCCTTAAGTCCAATTCTGGACACAGGACCAAAACGGTAATTTTGGGGAAAAACGATGTCCGTCGTTGGACGCACTTTGCACCGAAAAATGTGCCAGAGTTTACGGTCTCTAAAGTTGTCAAACTATATGTCAACAGGTCCGATTTTTTGATAGAAATCCAACCGTATGTTTAAAGTTGGATTTCGGCGGGCCGTGCACAAAATTGCCCGTTGAATCGGACCGTAGGACCCACAAAACGGCGGTCCAATCAACTGTCTCAGAATTGGACCAAACTTGGCATACAGAACCAGAAAAATGATACGGTCCTGTGGCGCAAGTTTCATCTCGATCTGACGAGCGTGCACAAAGTGATTTGGAAATTTTCACAGAGGCCGATACGATAAATTTCGATAGATACGCATCAAATTTGTCGTGCACACGCGACCAATTTGAATTCCGTCAAAGCCCACACGTCCACGAAGCCGATATGCACCTTTCGATGCTTTCGGTTCGCGACCACGTCGCCCAGATTGGCGAGACGCACATCGTATCGAAGGATTTTGTGATTTTTAAAACAAATTTTTCTTGATTTTTAGTCATGAATAATTTCCAGTATAATACCTTAAAAACAATTCCACAAAAAGGGGTTTGATCTCGTATAGGTTGTCTACAGGTCTGTTTAAATGGATTTTCAAAAAGGTTATTGGGTTAACGAGGATTCGTTCGTAAACAGGAGTACTTCGACTACCTAATATCCTGTTTTGAACATGATTTTGGTTCGACTTTGGGTCGATATATCGTGCAATCTAGGGCGTATAACTTTGAGCTAATTGAAGATGATTGAAGTCTTATATGTTGTGTGCATACTTGCAAAGACGACACACAAAATGATCACTGCACGGTCGAGAAACATGCCACCAAAACCAAGCGTCTGCTGCTATGGTTACTGTTCAACCCCGCGAACAAGCGCAGATTATGGCAGCCTTGGCCGGCGCTCCGGTGAATTGGGGCGGCGCGGGTGGTGGCGGAGCCCGCACAGGTGGTCTGGGGTGGCGTCGGTTTGAGGAGATTAGGGTTTAGCCTCCTCATCTCTCTCGCTGTCTATATATATACACTGTGTATATAAAAGACCTGGGGTCGGGTTTCTGAGGGCTGGTTGCTCGAGCTGATGGGGGAACTCCTGTGCGGGGGGTTCTATGTTGTGGGCCTGACTGATTATTGGGTTTGTCGTTCAGGCTGGAATGGTAATTTAGGAGCTCGGGTTTGGATAATAGCAACCCGACCTGAACCTGGCCAGAAACTCGACCAGTTGTAGACCTGAACAGAACCTAGCTGCCACTGACCAAATTGTAGGCCCAGTATCCAACCTTTTAAATAGATGATGGGCTGGCCGGCCTTTTAGCTTTTTCTTTTATTGCCATCTAGTTAGTATATATACCTACACCTATACATAAATACCAAGTACATACATACATACATATATACTATATATATATATTACACCCATATGCATATTTATTTATCTATACGTACACACACACATATATTATATTTATATATTTATATATACATACACATTTATATATTAACATATATACACATACATATACATGTATATTTATCTATACATACACATATATATCTATATATACACACATCCTTTTTTATATATCCCTATATTTATACATATATATATATATATATTTACCACAAATTCCACACCAACAATAAACTATTTTAAATATAATCAATATTCATAATATAGAATTATTCATAGCAACCAAATAATATCCTAATAATATGTATATTCATAATATAGTGCCTTATTTATATATATATATATATATATATATATATATATATATATATATATATATATATATATATATATATATATATATATATACATATCATTTATATAATAACTGATTTAATAAATATAAATCGCCAATTCCTAAAAAAATATACAAAAATATTTGCATTTACCAACATGTCTACAAGGCCGTATTTGGTCCCACTACATGCCTACATGGGCTTGGATTTGACTTGGGCCCAATCTGGACAGGTTCGGTACAACAGGGTTCCCTAAAACTCAATAATATAATTAAATAATAAATAAAGTCTTCGGTAAGGGTTAAGTCGTAACTTGGCCTGGTTTTCCTAGTTAGGACATCCCTATGACTCGGCCTTCTCTACCAGGGCTAATACACTAATCAAAGTACGCCACTGCACTATCCGTGCCATAATTCCTAGTCGTCTAATACTTCAAAACTCAACCATGGCTAAAATCGTCCACCGTAATAATTAACTAAATAATTATTCATAAAATCTAAAAATCACCATTTAAATCAAATAAAAAAATATTTCAAAAAAAATTCGGGAAGGGAAGCTACACAACCCCGATGATGTCCTCGTGATTCCGGTCAAAGGACACACTTCTCGTCCTTCGTCTTCTCAGACGCTGATCATCCATCTATCGTCTCATGCTAAGCATCCTCTTGCTGAAAAGAAGGAGCATAGGGAGCTCACTTCTTCTGAGCCTCTTGTTATCGACCTTTATCGTAACAAGCCTTCACCTTCTCCTTCTCCGCCTCTGGTCATCAACCTTAGCAAGCCATCAGCTAAGATGAAGAGCCCCGTTGTAAATGATAATGTAATTATCAATAAAGTATCATCTTCTTTACAGTATATTGATGTCAACTACTATACTCGATATTATCTAGAAATCTTAGATAGCTTCGAACCTCTTACATTAGGAGCAGTTCAACCTCTCCAAAATAAAGTATCACTTGAACCAGCACGAGATTCATTCTTTCTAGTTCCTTCTCGAAAGAAAGATGAACATCCTATCCTCTTCAGCAAAGGGTTACATCAAACAGCTACGTCTGATAGTGAGGCTAAAAATGATGATAACGGACGACTTCAGCTACGTCGTTACAGTCAACAATCAAAGAACATCATTCAAAAGATGGGCTACAACTTCAAAACTGGCCTCAACGGTGGTAGGGGAAGGTGAACTCCTATTCGTATCCCTGCTCCGAAAGGAAAGTCACTACAATACTATAGCAAAACAAAGCATGAGTTGGGTTATATTTTATCGATCATGACCCCAGTAGATTCTGAGTCTGATAAGGAGGAGCGATCTAACTCTTCCGACTTTGTTTCATGGGATTCATACACCAGTGTAGGGCACACTCATCGAGTGACTCTATCTTCTAATATGGTGACTGCCAAGTTCTCCGTAGGCGATGACGACTTTGTTGAAGCTCCTGAATCTAATCCTTGGGCACAAAGGATGACTCAACGGGAACTTCGCTTCGAGCAACGCGAACACCTAATGAAGATCAATTGATTCAAGTCAATGTTGGAGACAAAACCTCTCCAAGACCAATTTTCATCAGCAAAAGCTGTCCTGAAGCGGACAAACAAGAGCTGATTAAGCTTATTATGGAATACATTGACGTATTCGCCTGGAGCTATGAAGATATACCGAGATTAGATCCTCAGATCGCTATTCATAAGCTCAACATCCTACCAAATGTAAGGCCGATCAAGCAACAACAACGTCGATTCTGACCTGACATAACGGATGCCAAAGAAGTTGAAGTTAAGAAGCTCATCGCCTATGGCTTTGTCAGAGAAGAACAACATCCTGACTGGGTGGCTAATGTCGTCCTAGTTATGAAGAAAATAGGAAAGGTCCAAGTCTGCATCGACTTCAGAGACCTCAATGAAGCTTGTCCCAAGGATGAGTTCCCTCTTTCGATCACTGATGTCATGATCGACAATACTTACGGGTTCGAACGAATGTCTTTATGGATGTATTCTCTGGATACAATCAAATCAGGATGGACCCCGAAGATGAAAAACATACATCTTTCAGTACTCCTCTAGGAGTCTACTGTTATACAGTCATGCCCTTTGGTCTTAAAAATACTAGGGCAACCTAGTAGCGGGCCATGAGCACCATCTTCCGCAAACATTTATGGAAGACAGTCGAATGCTATATTTATGATATTGCTGTCAAAAGTCGTCTAAAGGAAGACCACATCTAAGACTTGAGAACTATCTTCGATTTAATGTGCCAACATCAACTCAAAATGAGTCCCACCAAGTTATTCCTGGGAGTCTCTAGTGGCAAATTTCTCAGATTCGTTATTACTGCTAAGGGTATACACGTTGACCCCGAGAAAGTTAAAGCCATTCAAGAGATACATCCTCCATATAACCTAAAAGAGCTACAAAGATTCCAGGGACGGCTTGCATATATCAGAAGATTTATCTCAAATCTCTCTGGATGCTACAGACCGTTCACTCAACTAATGAAGAAAGGTGTGTCTTTCGTCTAGACTAAAGAATGCTAGCAAGCCTTTGAAGACATAAAGCGGTACTTGATGAACCCGCCAGTCTTGGTGCCTCCAGTTACAGGAATATCCTTCCTAATGTATGTCTGGGCAATGGATCATTCCTTGGGTGCCTTGCTAGCCCAGAAGAACAAAGAGGGTCATGAGCAAGCCATCTATTATCTCAGTCGCACAATGATCGGTGCTGAACACTGATACAGCCCGGTAGAAAAAGAATGTTTAGCCTTGATGTTTGTTGTTCAAAAAATACGACATTATATCACAGGCCAAACCATTTATGTCATTTCCAGAGTCAACCCTCTTTGAGTCTAGATGAAAAAACCCAGTACACTCAATTCCAGACTCGCTACATGGGCCATACTACTAGCACAGTATGATATGGTATATATCCCACAAAAGTCTGTTAAGGGTTAAGCCCTTGCTGACTTCCTGGCTGCTCATCTAATCCCTGAGACGTCCAAACTCTATGATAAGATTTCTGATGAAACTCTGGAATCCAATATAATTTCAGAAGGGATCCTTTCTTGGCGACTATTTTTTGACGATGCTTCCAGAATCAGACCCAAAGGCACTATAGTCGTTGGAGTCGGAATTGTTCTGGTATCTCCTGAAGGACTGGCAATTCAGAGAGGTTATTCTATGGACGAGCAATGATCCAACAACATTGCTAAATACAATACTCTACTCATCGGTCTCCAGTTAGCTAGACAATTGGATATCGATTACCTCAAAGTATACGGAGACTCTAAACTAATCGTCAATCAGGTTAGGGGTACGTATAAAGTTCGGCATCAAGATCTTATGCCATATCACTAGCTACATCGTTCAAAGGTTTCTTCATTGAACATGTATGTTGAGCTTGCAATACATAAGCGGATGTCCTTGCCAATCTAGCAGCAGTATTGGCGATTCCTGTAAAAAGATAACAGATGATCGTCATCACCAACAGAGATTTATTCTGTATTGAGAATAATTTGCATTTGGAATCCAGCAACTCAGTCGAGGTCTGTACTAAGAGTGAAGATTGGAGAGCTCCTTTCATCGACTTCGTGGTATATAACATCCTATCTGAAGATCCGAAGGAAGCAACTACAATCCGTCGACGATCGCTGCGATTCTACTACAATCACATCACCAAAACACTCTATCGACGATCATATGACGATATGATTTTACGATGTCTTGTCGAAGATGAAACGAAGCAGATATTATGTGAAGCTCACGATGATGTCTGTGGTGCACATCAGCCCGGACCTAAACTACAAGATCGAACTCGTCGCATGTGATAATATTGGCCAACCATGGTATCAGATGCTATAGAGTATTCAAAAAAATGCCGAGCATGTCAAATCTTTGTGGATTTTATTTATCAACCATCAAAATTTCTACATCCGACTATAACATCATGGCCCTTGGAAGCTTGGGGCATGGATGTCATTGGTCCTATTAATCTGCCTTCATATAAAGGACAATGGTTTATCCTACCTATAATCGATTACTTCTCTAATGGGCTGAAGCTATACCTTTGACCGAAGTTAAGACAAGTAGCATCATCAACTTCATCAAACATCATGTGATCTACAGATTCGGTGTTCCTCGATGAATTATCCATGACAATGGGCCGCAGTTCATCAGTCAGAAGTTCACCCAATTCTGTGATGACAATAGAATCAATAATATTGCTTCTACAGCCTACAATCCCGCAGCTAACGGTTTAGCAGAAGCATTCAATAAAATAATCATCAAGCTTCTCAAGAAGTTTTATTTCTACCAATAAAAGGAATTGGAGCAAAAAGCTTGGAGAATGCTTATGGGCTTATCGTACTACCGTACGCACTCCGACCGGTTGTACCCATTTCTTCTTGGTTTATGGATGCGAAGCTGTTCTTCCGTTAGAGATTCAGATCCCATCATTGAGAATAGTTATTGCCAATGAACTCACAACAGAAAATAATGATCGTCTTCGACTTCAGGAGCTTGAAGCACTTGACGAGAAGCATCTACTAGCTCAACAACACATCGAGCTATATCAAGCCCGTATCTCAAAAGCCTTCAACCGTAAAGTTAAAGTACGAGCATTTCAGAAGGTGAATTGGTCCTTACTGTCAGACGTCCTATGACTATGACACACATGAACAAGGGCAAGTTCGAACCAAAGTGGGAAGGTCCCTACGTTATAAGCAAATTTTTCTCTAATGGAGCTTATCAATTATCAGGGATAGATGGACGAATAGCTATGATGCCTATTAATGGAAAATTCCTGAAGAAATACCATGTTTGAAAATATGTACTATGTTTTCTAACAAATATTGTACATGTTTCAAATCTTTGAATCCCCAGCGGAGTCTATCCAGAACGACAACATCATCTACCACATCATTACAAATAACATATTTTAAAACCCAATTATTTTAAAAGATATCCTGTTCTTGAGTCTCAGCTGGCTCAAGGATAATCAATAAATACACGAATTCACGTCCACATCACCTCTGAATTCTGCTATCTACATCAATGACTTATCATGTCCATATTACCTCTGATGATGTCATTTTCGAAGTGACAATATTACAAGTTATATTCTGTCATGTCCACATTACCTCTGAACAGATATAATAAGTATTGTTATTTTCAAAAGATATGTTATGTCCGGTACCTCTGAACATATTTCTTACTCCTATCTATTACTTGTGTCTTAAACAGATATGCAATAAGTAATAGAGCCATAAAAAGATCATCAATTTTTATTCCAGTGACGTGCAAAACATCAAATTTATACATCAAACAAAATAGAACAAAAGTTGTCACAATCTGGATAGCTTCACTTAGGAGGTTGAGTGCTGAGTTCAGTAATCATCCTCTTCAGAGCATCAGCCCTCTCAGTTCTGGAGTCGAGTACCCTTTGCCTAGCCAAAGCTCTCCCAGATTCTGGATTAAAAGGTTGCAGGGATTTGACTCGGCATTTAATTTCTGCACTCTGAGTTCGGAGGAATTCTTCTCGTTGCCTTTTTAGATCATCCAGATGGATCTCGACAACTTGATGCATTACCAGGACTTCTTCTTCACATCTCTTGGCGGCTTTAAGTGTCTCGCGAAGTTGGGCCATCTCAGCTTCCAACGCCTGAAGACGAGTTTGGCATTCAGCCGCTTCCTTCTTCTTATCTGAGGCTTCAGTCTTATAACGCTCAATAGAAGAAGTAGTCTCGAGAATGCTAGACTCCAACTCTGTGGACCGCATTAAGAAAACAGCCCCAGAATCTTCTAAGGCTGCTTGTCGTGTTGCAGACTCACGAGCCATCGCCTCACACTAAGCATCTACAAGCATCTTGATATTACCTCTGGTCAGATCTTGGTAGGATTTGATTGGCTCTTCGAGCGCATCCAGAAGGTGTTCCAAGAAGCTAACTCTACCCAAATTACCAAGATTGTAAATAACATCGATGATAAAGAAGATAGTTGTCTTCATTGACTCGTAGGGGTGGCCTTTCTCCAAGACCATCTGAACCAGAGTCCCAGGGAGGCGAAGAAAGCCGTGGTGTAAGTCTCAACAACGGTTTTGTTCATCATCGATACACCAGGAGTTGATACTTCAGCCTGAATTATTATTTTTGCTGAAGATGGAGGAATCACAGTCTGTGCACCAGGAGATCTTAGTGCTATCATCATCTAGAAGCTTCCTTCTCCCGCCTGAGTCCCCATGTCTAGAGGAGCCATGGTTGAGCAAAAGCTGAAAGCAGTAGACGGAGCTACTGCAATCATCCCCATGGGACCTTCTGCAAATCAAGAAGCACAATCTTTATACATCATCAAAGAAGGTAGGGTAAATAATAAAAGTCAAAAATTTACCTGAGCCTGGCAGTAGATATGGGGTCTCACGAGGCACGTCTGGCTGTGTACGGAACCTTGCCATGCTGTTCTCAGAGACAGCCGCCTGGCTGCTCCCAGCCTCCGAACCACCTGACATAAAATGGCCGCTTCCGGCCTCTGAGTCAGCTTGGCCACCTGAGGCTGCAGCTGCTTCCACCCCTTTTGTTTCAGCAACTTCAATTAGAGTCTGAATCCCCTCAACATTAATTTAAGGGTTCTCATCACCCTCGACATCAATATCCCCTTCTCTATCATCATTAGGGGTCTTACCACCTTCGGTATCAATGTCTTCATCTTTACCATATTCACCACTTGATCCTTCATTGTATCAGAGTCTTCATTGTTTGGCAGTTCTTCAAAACTCTGATTAGCATCACTGGGGCTCAGGTCACTATCATCCTGATTACCACCTTCAACTTGATCGTCCTTGGTCATTGAATCCTGGGCCGGTACTTGAATGGGAGTTTCATTCATGCCGGGATCAGAAGCTGCATCAATCGGGTCTTCTACGATTGGATCAATACCAAGATCATAATCTAGCAATGCTTTTATCATCCTTTCATCATGAGAAGGTTCTTCATTTAGAATAGGAGCTTCAGGAGCCTGAGATGTAGAAGACACCGGAGTAACTGGGGTTGGCTCACTCGTTGAAGGAGATGTTAAACCAGCTGCAGCAAATGCCGTCAATGTTGCTGAAGACAAAGGAATGGTGAATCCCATGACCAATGGCTCTGAAACAGCAATACCAGGAGTATCTGTTACAACCATCCGATTTAGAGCACTGGTAGCTGGAGGTTCTGGAGATGAAGATATATTAATACAAATTTCCACAGGATCAACATCAAGTAACTCTTGCTGAATAGAAAGAGTAAAAATATTACCTTGTGGAGAAGAAACACCTCCGGGTGATATTGTCCTTTGTTCTGGAGAAAAAAAATACATGAGAGGCTACAGTCTTCCTCCCCTTAACTTTGGTGGCCAATAACTTTCTTCTGGCCGAATGCTTGAATAAAGGTCGAAGAGAAACGACAACAGCCTCAGTAAAGACAGATGATTAGGGCTGCACTTCTTCAGAAGCAGGCCATTCTTTGATGGTCTCCTCTTCAACACCTATACTTTCTCGTTTAAACGGGGAAGGGGTCGATCCTCTAAGGGAAGTAGTCATGCCTAGTGACAAACCAGCATCTCTCTGCCGTATTCGAAGTCTGGTCCTAGCTTTGGGTCTTTTAACATCAGCTGTTTCTTCTGTCTCATCCCTTCCTATAGCAGGAGAAGAAGGAATATCTTGAGACGACTGGGTGGCAGCCCCTACTCTTGGTCTCTTTGTAGCCTTCTTCACGGGAGATTTCTCTTTACGCTTCCTGAGAAGGCCGCTCAGCGGATCTTGAGTTTTATCAACTAAATCCATATTTATAATCTCTAGAGGATCCTCAGTAGGGACATTCTCTTCAGCTTCAATCAAATCTATAGTAGCTTCATCTCCATCAAACACTTTGCGAGTTTCGATGAAACTATCATTCATTCAATAACCCTCAAAGAAGGTGTTGGCTGAGGTATAGAAGCATGCATATGAACTCAAGATACGTGGACCACTTTCTATGGTAGTAGAAGGCATGGTAAACAGAACCCGTATGCCCCTGGCATTGCAGTACCTCCATCTACGGACACCATCAATCAGATGCCCAACAGCTTTTAGATAAGTAGTTGCGTTCCCAACATACAACTGATCATAGCCAAACTGGCGAGCAAAGCGACTTGGTAGATATGGCTTTAAAAAGCAGTTGTTCTCGAATCTGTACACCAGATGAGAAGTCCTAATATTGTCTTCAACCAATTAAAGGCCTCAGGAGAAAGACGAGAACCCATGGGCTCTAAATCTTGCATAGGGGCTGGAAAGTTTTCATACCCAAGTGGAGGAGAAGTACAAAAAAATCTCCAGTCTGTGCCCCTATTTAATGCTTTTCTGTAATCAGACAAAGACATAACCTTCCATTTTGCCTGAGAAAATCGGCCAATGAAGTTAGCTGCCAACACTCCTCCGATCCTAAGATCATGATCCATCAATGAAGGGTGATGCAATAACAGCCAGCCAAACAGGTATGTGTAAGGCATCTCACTTCGAGGATATCATTTTCGGTTATTAGGTTTCTCTATCAAACTATCGGTAAAACTTCGGATTCCCGTATTCAGACTACTAATCATGGACGAGGGGATATCCATTTTGTATCGGAATACCAAGCGTACTGCTGCAAAACGCACACCGCGATGGATTTGGTCGACAACACTAGCACCTGGGATGACAAACCGTCGTAACCATAGGGAAAGAAAGCCTGCTAAAGTGGCTTCTGAAGATAAATTGATACCACTCTACCTTATATAAATTTCCAGAGGGGTATTGACATCATAGTCATTCTAGGGTTTGGCCAACTCTGTATCAGCTCGGCCAGTCTCCTCTTTCAGCCAAGAAATTGTTTGAGCATCAAGTGGCTCAAAAGAGCGAGGCGTACATTCAGATTGATCTTGTATTTTGGGATCTGTCTCGTGGCCGAAGAAGAGGTAGACCAACCACTTGGAAATGAAGCATGTCGCACCCGTCCTGTTTAGGTGCATACAGGTGGTAAAATGATACAGCAATTCATCTAACACTGCTATCATCCGAGGATTTACTTTGGCTAAAGCCTCTAGCTCATCCTTTGTCGGTAGATACTCCTTGTAACGGTTACTCCCATTGGTAGACGTGAAAGAAATTATATTTCATGTAGAGCAAAGCCTAGTTGTCCATGAGGAGTAGCAATGGTACCAGTTTTGCTGTTATACCTTTCTGCTAAAGCTAAAAACAAATTGGAGTGATTTTGGATTCCGTAAGTGGTGGTTAGAATAGCTTCATAAAGCCCTAGTTCTTGCAGCTTTTCACAAAAGTTGTCTAAGATCCACACGGAGAGGCAGTTCCAACGGACAATCTCCGGATGCATTAAACCGGTCAGTCTCATGCTGGATATTCTCCCTCAGACACAGTATATATATTGGTGAAAATGGGGACTTAGACGTGTCTTATCACATCCGTATCGTCAGACGGTACACTACCTGGTCTCAAGCCCCTTAAGCAGGAACTATACTGATCAGATTTGCAGAGAAAGATGTCATTGTTGTGCTCTCCACGATGGTGACATATTCTTCCTATCCTAGCTTCTTGGAAATGAGTCAAATCCTATGACATCTTTCTTGTGTAGCTGGCATGAGCATACTAAAATAAAGATAAATTACTTAACATCTCAGGCAGGTATACCAGTGTGTCTCCCCTTACAAAAGCCCGTCGATCCTTTGTCGACTTGGGTTGAGCGTTTGCAGCTACGGCCTCTCCGAAGAGGAAAGCTGGCTTCTTATAGAGACGTGCGTCTTCAGACAGAAAAGGAGTCTCGTTCATCAAGAAAAGCAAGGTTCTATAATCTTGATTCTCTAGCATAACTCTTCGGGTCTCAGGCAGATCATACTGAGGAAAAGGGATACGGGATAAATCTTCCTGATACCCAGACACCCGAAATGCAGATGCCAGTTCTTCAGCATAAGGGTCTTCCCTCAAATCAACTGCAAAAGAAAATTCAGAGTTAGACTTCTGAAAAGATTGTTTTTCCTAAAGAATACCCTGCGCCAATCATAGATGGCGCATGAGAGGGAGAAATAATCCTCAACCAGTGCATGCCAATTCTTAAGTCAGATGGCGCATCATATCAATTAGCGCATGGTCTACGCATAATAATAGATGGCGCACCATATTGAAAATCTGACAGATGGCGCATGGTGTTATTACTTCAGATTTTTAGCCCAATGCTCTGCAAGAAGTGGTGCAAGGTGCAAAGGGCGTAAAGCATCGACTAACACTCCGAAAGATGCGGTCGATGTTGGCCTTGGTTGTGCTCCACACGAATGGCGCCTACTGTTGTCTTTTTCGTTCAATTTTCTTACCATCCAATGCTGGGTTCGCCTCTTCGGCTCTCGCCGACGGCCTGATGTGATGTGGCACCCTCAGCAGGGGCACACGCGAGGTAGCTTCGGCCACTCTCTTTTCCTTCTCGACAGCGGTGGATTTCTTTGGGGCCATTTCCGATCGTGAGAAAGCTTTAAAGAGTTCAAAAGTTTAAAGAAAGAAGGATCTCGGGAGAAAGAGATTGCAAAGTAAAGTGTTATTCTCTTTCTTCTAGGCTATTTATAGCCAAAATCCAGTTGAAACAATTGTGCGATCTGCGTCTGAAAAGTGGGTCGGTTACGATACTGCTATGCACCAACCACTTCTTATTCAAAGTATTTCAAAATTTGAAGTTGTTCAAATTTGAAAACTTTAAAAGGGGTCTTGTAGAAGCCTAAAAAGTATCTTCAGCACCCTGTGCTACTCATAGGTAGTGCCAACACTCAGATCAACAATTGGAGTCAACTATCAGATGGCGCCAGTCATCAAGTGGGGCTGCCTGCCACGTGGCCACCTTCTCGAGAAGCTAAATAGTTATCATTATGACTGAAAATACGTCAGTCGAGAAAAATCTGTTCGAATCCAGAGTACGTGGCGCTCGAGGAGATTTTGTCATACGTGTCAGATCCGCTATAAATGACCATCAGTTGTCATGTGCCATCTGCAGTTGGTGCAGGATGATCATATTAATTAGTGGAGCACCACTCGATAAGTAGCGCATAGCTCCACTCAGCAGTTGGCGCTACCTGATCAAATCATCCTGGAGTAGTTAGATTATGTAGCACACATGCCACTAATCTCGAAGAACGTAAATGCGATACTGTCCATACCAAGCGCATATCAATCACAGTATACCACGCGTCCAAGCAGTTAAACTAACCGTTCGCGCTAAGGGGTGAATGGTGTGCCACTTGCAGTGTGCGCCAATCAGAATAACTGGCTGACAGTTATTTCAGAACTCTATAAATAGAGTTTCAAATCACTTGCAAATCATCACTAATGATCATAATCTTCTGAGCAATTGTTGCAGCACTCTCCAAAGGCTTTGTTCTTCGACATTGCATCGTACAAGGGATAAAGTGATCATCTTCTGATCAGATTCCTATAGTTGTACTTTCCCAAAAATTAATTTTACTCGTGTACTTTCTTTCTTCTAGTTTGTAAAGGAACACTTTTTGTTTTTGTAAACAATCTTCAGATCGTATCGTATCCAAACAGGGCAAGCCAATCCATTATTAACGTATAGCACATTAATTATGCGCCGGTCCCCCGAAAGGCTACCGTGCGGAACATATAACACATAACACATAGGAGCTGGATATTTTCATCCACTATAGACAGATTAAACAATATCCGTGGCGGCCAACCAGACACGTCAGGACATGGCCTAGGGTGCTGGTAACGTACAATCTCGAGATTCTGTTCCCTTCCAATGCTTCTACTGATTTAAGTTGCTTAGATTAACCCTATATTGATCTTGGAATCACATGTCATGGTCATATGATCATCCTCCTAAATGTCGTACCATAATACGTGTACCCTAAGCATAATTCTACATTCGGCTAAGTCCCAAATCTAAATCCATATATAGTGTAATACATCAAGCAAACATTCAATATACCACGTCAATATTACTGACCAATTACTATGACTGTACTGGAGAGGATGCATGTATTGATATATAATATGAAGGATCACTTAGCACCGTAGCACCATAGTGCACAATAATATTGTATCTCAATACACCCTTAGAAAAGGTACCAACACGTACACAGGTAATCAAGTCTGAAACATCGTCAAGTCAGGAACACGGTCAAGTCAGAAAGTCACATGGACCCCTCGTGACACAGAACTCACATAGGACACAAGGTCGGGACATGAAATCAAAGTCAAATCAATAAACTTATCAAAACCAGATAAAGTATCAAATCATAAAATCAGGCGCATGGAAAAAGACATGAGCATGCCAGCGAAATCAAAAAGTGTAAAGTCCAACAAATCGACGCATAGGTCACGTGGTCTCATATCCATAGACACAACGGGTCAGGCTAAACAAAGAAGGCGCATGGGCACCTAGAAAACCATGTATCGGGACAATCTAGTGTTTGGTACGCGTGGTATGGGCCCACGGCGCATGGAGAACGGGTGTACATCGTGTGGAGAACGAACACGGGGGCACAAAACTGGTCAACGGCATACGGAGAATGGGTGCACGGTGCGCGGGCACGCGAGGCACGCAGCACGTTCAGACAAAATTGCCTACGGTACGTGGAGCGGGGAAGCACGGCGTGTGGGCACGCGACAAAAGAATCGTGCAGGCGCGCGACGCACGAAACCTGCAGAGCACGAATGCACTGCGCATGGGGTACAGATGCACGGTACGCGGGCGCACGACGAACGAATCGTGCAGACATGCGGCGTACAAAATATGCAGCGCCTGGATGGACGACATACGGGGTGCAGATGCACGTCACGCGGGCGGATGCACGGCACACGGGGCGCAGATGCACGGGCACGCAACAAACGAATCACGCAGACGCACTGCGCACGAAATGTGCAGTGCACGGATGCATGGTGTGCAGGCACGCGGTGCCTGTAGTAGGTCATCGTCCCAGGCAGCAAGCTTTTGGCCATGGAGTTCTCAAAACTTCCAATGTCTATAACTTGAGATATAGGACTCGAAATCAAGCAAAATAAAAGCCAAAATTGAATGAAACCAAATTCTCTACAACATGGAACAACTAGTTTTCGAAAACAACCAAGTTTGATAGATCAAAACTATAAAAATCCATAAAACCCTAAAACTTAAATCTATACAAAACTAGCCATTAAAATCAAAAAAACTCTAAGAACTAAACTTGTAAAGAATAAAGAGATGAACAATCTAGACTAATAATATCAAAAAAAATAAAAAAATGCAAGTGGTCTCTCATTTGTGCAAGATGTACTTGTCTAAAAAGTTGTTGAGGGAAATGAATGAAAGGGTGAATGAGGAGAGATAGCGTGGAAGAGATTATTTATATTGGGTGAGGGTTGGCTCCACTAAACACTAATCCCTAACATGACCTAACCATATGACTAATAACATGTTAAATGCTACATAATCAACTAATCTAATTAATTAATTAAAAAACCTAACCACAACACGGTCCAGAAATCCTGTCATCGAAGCAGTGAACCACGCCTACAACCAAACAAGGATAAGGGGTGGTACACTAATCAGCGATGAGATATTGTTCCATATCATGGCCAGGTGTAAATACTAGGTACGTGCATGATACAGGTGCCAGATACCATATACAAGAAAAAGAAAAATTTTACGTATTTCGGGAACGGAGAGTAACAGATATGCACAAAATTCCAAAAATATAATTCTTCGTGTCCCCGGGTCCGACCCCGAGGATACGAGTACTCTCAAAACTCTGCCTCCTCCTTTGTGTCTACGCGAAGAGTCGTGTCCAGTCGTAACATATTTTTCGACCCCGTTGAGCTCGACCAGCAGATCTTCACCAGTGCCGCCACCATTCCATCACGGGCACTCTCTTACGACTACAGCCACCGACTGGCTGATCCCTGCTCTACCATCTCTACTATTCTCGATCATCACCTCGTCGCCACCAGCTATTCCCCCATCTTCTATCACTACCAACTTACCGTTAAAGACACCACCCTCACCACCCACCATTCTGGCATTGCATCGGTTTTATGTCGTGTCTACCGACCATGCCGGGTAGCTCCATATTCACCACCGCCTCGAGTCCTACTCCGCCCAGCACTGACGAACAGATCTAGTACCGGCAATCTGCTCCCTCCCTCGAACCGAGCGTTGTGCCCTCATTCTTGACAACCGTACCTCGATCGACTCGTCGTGCGTCCACCTATCAACCCTTATGTCGCCTAGTTGAGAACTGCCCCTTGTCGTTCCCTACCATCTGATCCCTCTAGATCCATAGACAAGCCACCGGCTCGAGCTCTGCGATGATCTCGCCTCTGCCGAAACCCTAGGTTCAGATCCTGAACCCGACCACTCGTCGCATCCTCCCCTTCTTTAACCCCATGTTTTCAAATTTTCTATTTTATTTCAATTCCTTTTTTGATTTATTTTATTCGATAATTATTATTTTGATGCTTATGAAAAGGTAATGGCGAAGTCGTAATTATTGAAGGTGGAGTGACAACATGGTAATTATTTAGAAGCCTATAGTTTAGGGGAGTGGCATGATTAGTTCTATCACCAGTCCTCAATTTGTGTATTTTCTGTGGATGGTTCTGTCACCACTGTCAAAGGCTTTGCAACTCTTGCTGAATGTTTTGCACCTCTTATGGCTATCTTTTCAGGAGAGGCTAATATATATATATATTATATATATATATATATATATATATATATATATATATATATATATATATCACTACTAAAATACAGCAATTTGGCGACGAAAGTTTAGCGACGGAACGTATCCGTTGGCCATAGCGACGGCCTCGCGACTACCTTGTGACGGGCTACCGTCAGAAAGCAATGGATAATTTTTTTATTTTTTTATGTCAAAATCAGTCGCACATCCGTAGCTCATTTGACAAAACTTTAGCGACGGATTCATGTCTGTCGCTAATATGTTGAACAATGTGGCGGCAAAATCTGTAAAAAATGGCGCGCTAAATTAGCGTCTATCTAGCGACGGACTTTTCCGTCGGTAATCTAGTGGGTTTTTAGCGACTATCTACCGACGGATATATCCGTCGGTATTCCGTCTCTAAATACTGTAACCTAACTTATATTGAACCAACGGAAGGAAATTTTTCATTCCCCCCAAAAAACTCTCTCTCTTCCCCCCTCTCTCTCTCTCTCTTTCTCCGGCAAGCTATCTCCGACGGGTCACATTCTCCGACGAATCTCTCTCCGACGGGATATCTCCCTCTCTCAGGTATGCTCTCTCTCTCTCTCTCTCTCTCTCTCTCTCTCTGTTTAGCATAACATATAGGGTTTCGGGTTGGTGGGGGGGTCGGCTGTCGCTGGGGCCGGCGGGGTGGTGGGAGGGAGTGGGGCGGGGGGGAGGTTGTTGAGGGCGGGAGGCAGATAGGGTTTAGGGTTTCGGGGCAGGGGTAGGGTTTCGGGTCATGGAGGGGTGGGCCGGCTGTCGCGGGGGCCGGCGGTGAAGGGGGGAGGGAGGGACGGGGGGTAGATGGTATTGGGTGCGGGGCGGGGGACAGGGGTAGGGTTTAGGGTCTACTGTCGGGGGGTGAGGGGGAAAGGGGGTGGGTGTTTGCTGTCGAGGGGGGGGGAGGTTTGCTGTCCGACGGGGTAGGGGAGGGGGTGGAGGGTATCGGTGGTTTCGGATCGGACCATTCCTATGAGTTTCAGTGGTTTTGAATCAGAGTATCGGATCGGGGGAGCGGGTATAGGTGGTTTCGGATCGGACCAATCCTATGAGTATCGGATCGGGGGAGGGTGGTATCGGAATCGGTATCGGAATCGAAATCGGTATCGGACCGATACTGACCGATACCCGATACTAACCGATATCGATCCGATATTGTTCGATACTGATACAGTTTGTCATGTCCCGGTATCGGTATCAGACTATCCCTATGAGTATCGGCATCGGGGGTATCGATAATATCGGTGGTTTCGGATCGGAGTATCAAATTTTTTGGTATCGAAAAACAAATAGGTATTAATAAATTATTAATATTACTAATTTATTAAAGTATCGGACGATACCGATACCGATCGGAGTATCGGACTATTCTTATGAGGATGGTTTAAAGTATCGGGCTATTCTTATGTTTAGTTTGTCTTACGATACAGATTTTCACATCCAAATTGAGGATGAATCGTTACTTTGTTGATCGTACATAGATGTACAAACGGCAACACGAGAGCAGAATTGGTGTTAGTGACGATTTTCAGGCGGGCGTGGAAGTGTTTCTTAAGTACGTCATGAGCAAAGCTCAGTACATGGACGGTAACAAAATCAAGTGTCATGTGTTAATTGTCACAATAGACGTTACGAAGAAGTGGTGACTGTGAGAGATCATTTGACCCGTAAGGGTTTCGTACGTGATTACGGCTTGTGGTCATCGCAAGGTGAATTATACTCGAAAAAACAGGCGGCAGAAGCTGGTACTTATGTTTTTGATGATAATGCTGCAATGGATGTCCTCGAAGACGACGGATGCTCTGTTAATTATGGAGACGTGCAGAACCTTGCACGAGATATGGTGTATGATGTGGCAGGGCCTAATTTTGATCCGGAGGATCCTAATCCCGAGGCGAAGGAGTTCTATGATATGTTTCAGGATGCAGATACTCCTCTATATCTTGGTTGTAAGACTCATTCCGTACTGTCAGTGACGATGGGGTTGCTGAACATAAAGTCTGATTTTAACTTGCCACAAGCTTGCTATGATCGGATCACACAACAAATCAACGAGGTGTTACCGAAGGAATCAAAAGAGCTCCCAAAAAACTTCTATAAGTCAAAGATGATGGTCCGACAACTGGGACTGGGGTACAAGAAGATAGATTGTTGTTGCAACGGATGTATATTGTACTATAAAGATAATTGCGTATCAGAAAGTTGCAGCTTCTGTAATACGGATCGTTACAAGCCAGTACAGGGAAAAGGAAAGTCAAATAGAAAACGACGTCCTTACAAGTATATGTATTACTTGTCAATCACGAAGCACTTGCAGAGGATGTATATGTCTCTGAATACAGCGGAACACATGACGTGGCACAACGAAGAATGCATAAAGGACGAAGGAGAATTGTCACATCCTTCGGATGGAGAGGCGTGGAAATATTTTAATTTGAGTCATCCAGATTTTGCTGCAGAGCCTAGAAATGTATGCCTTGTGCTATGTTCTGATGGTTTTGCCCCTTTCGGACAGTCGGCATCTCAATACTCATGCTGGCCGGTCATTCTTACCCCTTATAATCTGCCACCATGGATGTGTATGAAGACTCCTTATATGTTCTTGACAGCTATCATACCCGGTCCCAAAAATCTGACGAAGAATATTGATATATATTTACAGCCGTTGGTGGATGAGTTGAAACAGCTGTGGGAGATCGGCGTCACGACGTATGATATTTTCAGGAAACAGAACTTTCAGCTGAGAGCTTCACTCATGTGGACAATCAATGATTTTTCAGCATACGGTATGCTGTCGGAATGGAGTACGCACGGCAACATGTCTTGTCCGATATGCATAGAAAATAGTAAGGCGTTCCGCCTTTGGCATGGAGGAAAAACTTCTTTCTTTGACTGTCACCGTCAATTTCTGCCCGTGAGCCATCCTTGGCGAAAGAACAAGGACGCGTTCAGATTTGGAAAACAAGAATTTCTTGATCCTCCTGCCAGATTGTCGGGATACGATATTTGGGAAGTTGTAAAGGAATTACCTACCGCAATGGAAGATCCATCGAACAATCATATCGAGGGATTTGGTCAAAGCCATAACTGGACCAAACGGAGTATTTTCTAGGACTTGCCTTATTGGAAAGATAATCTTATAAGGCATAATCTAGATGTCATGCATATCGAAAAAAATGTGTTCGATAATGTCTTCAATACCGTCATGGATATTAAAGGAAAGACGAAGGACAATCCAAAAGCAAGACAAGACATGGCCGAGATATGCAAACGTCATGATCTAAACTTGATAGAAAGGGGAGCTGGTGGATAATTAAGTAAGCCTATAGCACCATATACATTGAGCAAGGAAGATAGATTAATAATCTGCAAGTGGATATCTACTTTAAGATTTCCCGACGGCTATGTGTCGAATTTGTCTAGATGCGTTGATCTCAATGAATGCAAGCTAACAGGAATGAAAAGTCACGACTGCCACATATTTATGGAAAGATTACTGCCCATTGCTTTGAAAGAGTTCTTGTCTTCTGCTGTATGGATTCCGTTGGCCGAGCTGTCTACATTCTTCAGGGATATCTGTTCAACTAAGCTGACGGTACAACATATGGTACAACTTGAGGAGAAGATTGTCTTAACAATTTACAAGTTAGAGAAAATATTTCCATCGGACTTTTTTGACAGCATGGAGCATCTACCGATTCATCTATCATACGAAGCCCGTGTCGGTGCATCTGTTCATTATCGATGGATGTACCCCGTTGAAAGGTAAATAAAAATCGATATAATTTAAGTGTAATTTTATAATTCATTGTCAATTCTCAAGATAATTTGTCTTTCTAGGTACCTATACCATCTAAAGAAGAAAATTGGCAACAAGGCTCATATAGAGGCTCGATATGTGAAGCATATCTTATCGAGGAGGTGTCAAACTTCAGCTCCATTTACTTCGATACTCATGTCGAAACAAATCAAAATATACCTCAAAGGAATGACGAAGACGTTGAGGATGGAGGTATATTCAATTTAAGGGGCAAGCCTATTGGGGCTAGTAAGAATCGGTGGTTGACTGACGATGAGTATGATGCCGCGCACCGATATGTATTGTTAAATTGTGACATACAAGAAGTGAGAGATTTGGAGAAGTAAGTGACGACACCTCGTTATAATCTCTAATTTGGTGAAGTAAGTGACTACACTTATTTTTATTCTCTCTAACAGTATATTTAGAGATGAAGTCAAAATAAGGACACCCGATATTACCGATGAGGGACTTCAAAGAGAGGTTGATTGTACCTTTCCGACCTGGTTTCAAAAATACGTAAGTAACTGAGATAATATGTTATGCGGCTACCATTAAAATATATGCAAGTAAAATATTTAAAGTATTATTATTTGTTTACAGATTTTATTGCCTGAAACAACACTCACAAATGAGAGCATTCGTTATTTGGCATTGGGACCGAAGAAGCATGCGAAGACTTGGCCAGGCTATGTCGTTAATGGCTTCAAGTTTAGGGCAGCTCAGCATGCTATAAATGACGAATTTGTCAATGACAACTTCAGTACTAAGGATTCTGGTGTTTGCATAAGAGGCACCATCTATGACGACGAGCCGGACTTTGACTATTATGGAGTGCTTCGGGATATTATAGATTTACAATATAGAGCCCCATATGATATGCATATTGTGATGTTCAAATGTGAGTGGTTCGATATGACACCAAATATCGGTTGGAGAATCGATAAACAATTTGGATTCGTCGATATAAATCATCGCAGGAGGTATAGAGGATCCGACACGTTTGCGATAGCAAGTCAGGCTGTTCAAGTCTACTATACAAGCTACCCAAGGCGTCGTAGAGATCGATTTGACTGGTGGGCAGTATGCAAGATTAAATCTAGAAATACATTCAACGTTGGAGACCCGTCATACCAAGAGGACGAGATCAAAAAGCCCCAATACTTAGGACAACAGTCGGATACCATGGATGTTGAATTAGAGGTTGATATACCTCCTGCTGAGGAAAATAGAGGGAAGGAAGAGGTTGATATACAAGACTTCGATGTCAAACAGGGAAGAAAGCGGCATCTTGTCCCAAGTATTAAGACTGAAGAAGAAGAAGAAGAAGAAGAACTTGATGAGAAAGAGGATGAGGATACAGATGAAGTCGACGATGAGGATGAGGATGATGATGAGAATGAAGACGGGGACGAGGACGAGGACGATAATTAAATATCGGTATATTTCAGTTCATGTTTTTGTCGAGGCTGAGGCCGCTGACGAGGACGATTCAGTTTAAATTAAACTTCTGTCTTCTTCTTTTAGTTCATGTTTTTGTCGTTCGATCATCTACTTATTGTATGATTTTTTTTTGCAGATGGCACTCCTAGTCCTACTCCTCTGGCCGGCACTCGTCGCCCTACTGCTGGTATATATATTTTAGTTTAGTTTTATATTCATTTATACTTTTATATTATTAATTATGTTTATGTGTTCTATTTACAGGGCATGGTTGCGAGCACTCGTGCTGGTGATGCTAGCCGTGGTCGTGGTGGTGATGGTAGTGGTGGTTGTGGTGGTCGTGGGCGTGGGCGTGGTGGTAGCGGTCATGGTCGCCAGACGTCTTCCCCGGATGTGACCTCCGATCCCGACCTGGAGAGCCCGGGCACAGACTCTTCCCGCCGTCAATCTATCTCGGTGCCACCGTCATCTTCGTCGAGGCCTGCAACTCCATCCGTTAGCGGATCCGTTCCTTCATCCGCTAGCGGATCCGTTTCGCCACCGGATGCACCAGCGGATGCAGCAGCGGACCCAGCAGTTACTGCACGGTGGGCCCCGGAGTAACCCCAGATTCAGTTTCATCCTGTTATCGGAGAGTACATGCACGACCCTCGGATCCTCCGACGCCACCAGAGAGGCCGATGGGCGAGTTTCGACGAGAGATATGGCCCGCGGATGAATCGTAAGTAAATTTAAGTTAATTTATTAAATTTGTTTTATTTATTCAAGTCAATAATCCAGCCGTTGCTTTTTTATAGATTTTTCCCGTAGGATGTTACCCGGAGTCTAGGGTGCATTATCTGGGAAAACTATCATGGCCCCTACCTCAATTTTTCTGAGGTGCCTCAGGACAGGCAGTACGTCTGGCTCGACGAGATGAGGGTATATATCTTTTGGTTAATTATTAATTATTCTTTAATTCATTAATTTTTTTAATTACATGATATTTGAATTTGTGTGTCAGAGGACATTCTTGTGGCCCCTCCATCGCGAGGAGGTGATTCGCAGGACCTATAAAGCCACCGCCGGAAAGAAGATACGGGATGCGGTGTACGACCTTCGTACGGTGCATATGAAGAAGGACTGGATCCGGACGGAGTACTATGAGCAGATGTTGGAGAAGATGGATACTCCTCAATACAAGGAAAAATCAGAGAAAGCCGAGATGAATAAACAGGCCGTGGGTCTGCATACGGGGGGATCAAGGCCCCACGCACGGACGCGTACAGATTTGGTGAGATATCGCAAATTTATTCCACTATTTAATTCGGTACTATTAATATACGAAGTTAATTAAATTCTACGTATGCAGGCCCAACAGGCAGTGAAGGAGGGGAGAGAGGCGGAGGCGGTCACCGCTCACGACATATTCGTGCATACGCACAAGAGGCGAAAGGACGGGAGCTTCGTCGACGTGAGGGCCCAGGAGACTGATGTAAGTACTTACGTTCATGATTATAACTATAACTTAGGGAAACATAGAAAATTATAACTATAACTTAATTAGGTAAACCTAGGATTAAAACTATAACTTAGGAAAACATAGGATTTAGATTATAACTTAGGAAAACTTATAGTATAAATACATTCATTGGATAGGCTGCGTATCGTGAGGCACTCCGTCGGATTGAGCCCCCTACCGAGAATGTCGACGAAACGACGCCCACCCAGACGTCCTTTTCTATGGCCGCTCGTTACGACGACGTGTTCATAGAATCCGCCGGCAGCTTTAGGAAAGGGCGCCTGTACGGCTTAGGTTCCGTGGCAGATTTTTTGCAGACGTCGACTCCGAGATATCCACCGCCTATGCCTCCTCCCGGAGTCCCGTGCCCCCCGCAGACGATGTGAGGACGCAGCTTGCGACTCTCGCCACGGCGGTGTCGAATTTGCGGTCGATAGTGCTGGGGCACTATTCGCATCCTTCTTCTGCTCCCGATCCGTCTGCTCCTGGTTTGTCTGCTGCCACTCCGTCTACTGCTGCTGCCGGTGCTTCGGATCGACCTGGTCCTTCTTATTCCGGACGGCTTTCTTTTGACCGCTCTTCTAAGGCCCGCCTGGTACCGGATGCTACTATCGTGGCGCTCCTTGACATGATGTCGTCGGAGCAGCTACGCTCGCTTCCAAACCACGTCTTGTCCCAAGTACCGCCACATATGGTGGAGGATTATATACACAGAGCGGAGGAGAGAGCACGAGACGATCCACCTCCTCCTTCTCAGTGATTTTGTTTATATTTTTGGACATTTAAACATTTGGATCTGCCATAAATTTTTGGATATTTTGTTTATGTTTGTTGGTCATTGTGTTGGATATTTTTTGTGTATGTTGTGATATATTGGATGTTTGGAGATATTGTGTTGTCAATATGGATATTTGTTGGATATATTGGATGTCGGATATGTTATATTTGTGTATGGTGGATGCTGAATATGTTATGTTACAGGGAATAGTCTCTTTCCTGCAAAAAAATTTTCAAAAATATTTCAGTTAGCGACGGATTATCGACGGGTTGCCGACGAACTTTTGTAGGTAGCGACGGATTACCGACGGGTTACCGACTAACTTTTGCAGATAGCGACGATTGCCCGACGGATTATCCGTCGGCCTGTTTCTGGAAAAAATTCGCGACGGGTTGGCGACGGACATCCCATCGCTCTATTCTAGAAATATGGAAGATATCCAGAAGCGTGGCGACGGATTATCCGTCGCCAAATCGCCACTAATCCGACGAGGTAATGTATTTAGCGACGGTCTTGCAACATCTTCGCGACGAGCTATCCGTCGCTAATTGTATGAATACAAAATAGCGACAGATGAGCGACGGAATGGCGACGGAATACCCATCGCTCATGTTCTGGAAATATGGATTTCCAGAAGAGTGGCGATGGATTATCCGTCGCCAAATCGCCGCTAATCCGACGAGGTCATGTATTTAGCGACGGCCTCGCGACGGTGTAGCGACGAAATAACCCGTCGCTAATTTTATGAATACAAAATAGCGACAGCTTAGCGACGGATTATCTGTTGCTAAGCGACGGAATGGCGACGGATTTCCCGTCGCTTATGTTCTGGAAATATGGAAGATTTTCAGAAGCGTGGCGACTTATTATCCGTCGCTCCTCCGCCGCTAATCCGTCGAGGTTAGCGACGCTTTAGCGACGGATATTGCGTATCAGAAACCCTCTGATACGCGGTTAGCGACGGTTTGGCGACGTAGTATCCGTCGCTAATTATATGAATATATTAAAGATTTAAACAGTCGAAGTTGACGGGAAGCCGTCGGCTTGCCGTCGCTAAAAGTTTTTATTTTGCCAACGTAAATCCGTCGCTAATTAGTCGCGAAGCGGCGGACTAGCGACGAGCTAGTTTTAGCGATGAGGATATTTTCGACGGATATTTTTAACCCGTATCCGTCGGAAATCCGTCGGTAACATGATTTACCGACGGATTTTCTACGGATATGGCCGTCGCTAAATCGTTGTATTTTAGTAGTGCATTTTTATCATCTTGTTGTGAAGATCCCCCATGTGAAGACCTTCTTGGGGACACTAATTTCTGCAAATCAACAGAAGATTCAGCCGATTTAAATGCAATAGGTAATAAATGCTCCACTATTGCATCAAGGACTGGATCTACCTCAGATGTAGGGGAAGTTTTCTCGGACTCTTGTAAGGAGGGCTTCCGGACAGACCTCTTTCGGATAGTACCCTTTGACCCAACTCCTTCTTGTTCCACCTTGGCCTTCTTGGGTGATGGGGAGGCATTGGTCGGCTATCCTTTCTCTTTCAACAACCACAAAATCTTCCTCCTCTGTAGATGCCTCATTTTCGTCAGTTGACGGTGCAAGTTCGATCCCTTTGCCCTACCTGAACAACTTTCGGAACTGATGTATGTCATCAGCAGAGGCCTTCAACCTTGTACCTTTGATAAAGCTCAACTCTCTATTGTATTCAGTTGAGAGAGAGTTTATTGAGCAGTAGAATTTTCCAGCGGCATACATAATATTGGTTTCAGCTGACTTTCCTGGCATAAAGAACTCAACACCGATGCAACCTATGTTGTAATATTTCCAAGCCTGAGCACCATCAAGCAAGTTGCCTTTAAATCCAAGGCACGGGCTAGCATTCTTCAAGAATAACTGACTATAGCCGAATTGTCAAGAAAAACAGTTAGGTAGATAAGGTTCCAGATAGACGTCAATCTTTGATCTGTAAACCAATTGAGAAGGACGGATAGACTAAAGCCAACAAAAGTTCCCTCTGACAAACTGGAAATGGAGTCTATTCCTTCATCCTTTATCTTGTCATAGTCTTCACTGTCGGTGAACTTGGGGAATATCTTGAAAAAGTTATATCCACTCAAACGGTTTAACATCTTTCTGTAAGATACTATCAGAGTATAATTCAACTTTTTGCTCTGATAGCGGTGAAGAATAGCATCTCCTTCGATGGTGTCAGTCTCCATCCCTGGAGCCATCAGCTTGGGGTAGTGAAGTATGAGCCAACACATCAAGTAGTGATAGGAAAACTCAACCCTTAAAAACTCCGCTTCTCCTAAATGACGTAATACTTTCTCAATGAAGTCTCGTATCCCTCGGTGGATGTTGTAGACCATGGCAGGAAGTAAGGCTAGCTTGTAGTTGATGACTAATTTTACTATAGGAAGAATCAGACTTCGGTTCAGTCTCTCACTGGATCCTGCACCTCCAGAGACCACCAGTTTCAAAGCCATATTATTACAAAAACTGCCACCACTGCTTTATCAGATAACTTAACAGTGCAGTGGTAGAAAGAATTATAGGCTGATGGTTCTTCGCCATCACCCTCATAATTTTTCTCCTTATTCTGCTTCATTAAATCCTTAACCTCCTGCTCCGTCAAAGGTTTTCGAACAGTGAAGTGAACATTCTCCGGGTCCTTGTCATGATAGTTGAAAAGATAATTGTTAGTCCCGGGGCTTGATCAAAGATGGAAAAACTGATGCAATCGAGATCTGAGATGTCACACAAAAACTTTGCAGTGATCAAACTCAAGATCTACGATGGTACAATAAAACAAATAGCCAAATTACAATTTGAAGGAGGGAAATAGAGAAGAGAAGATCTCTCGTTCTTTCTTGCAAATGTGTTACAATTGGGACAGAACGAGTTACAATAATCTGGAGAAAGATTAGATGAAGAACAGTTGCTGGAGTGTCAAAATACCGTTACTCAAAGCAAGATTCGCCCCACATGATCTGCTTCCAGGAACCAGCAAGTTTGAAGAACTTGTGGAACGCTCGAAGTCACCTCTGTTCTGACTCCTCGGATGGACTTGCAATGGCGACAGCAACTCTCTCTCTCTTTCTCCTTTTCTGACTTGTAATTTTCGTAGTAGTCACAAAGGAGGCCAGAAGAGAGTATTTATAGAGAGAGGGTGGAAACCCTAGCCGCCTCTTCAGTTATGGAAAGATTGAATCAAATCCTAAAAGATAGCAACGAGATTTAATTCAAATCCTACGAAATTAATTCAAATCCCACAAAGATAGGATCTGAATTAATTCAAATCCCACAAAGATAGGATCTGATTTAATCGCATTGATTCAGCCTTTCCATAATTGATTTATAATCTGCACAGTCAGCAGATCCCTCCATGCGGCAGCAGCAGCAGTCTGGCCGCATGAGCCTAATGGCCGCATGAGCCGCATGGACCGCATGAGCCGTATGAGCCACATGGACCGCATGGACCGCATGGACCGCATGAGCCACATGGACCACATGAGCCGTATGGACCATATGTGCCGCATGAGCCACATGTGCCGCATGAGCCGCATGTGCCGCATGTGCCGCATGAGCCGCATGAGGACGCATATGAGCCGCATGTCGCATAAGACTGCATGGCCGCATATGAGCCGCATAAAGACCGCATGACTGCTAACGTGCTAAGTGCAAAGTGCGCCAACAAAATGCCACATTATGCCTCATGAGCCCATGAGCCCGAGTCCGAGTCCGAGTCCGAGTCGCTAAGCCCCTTTGGGGCTTAGCTCCAAATGGAATTAATCCAAGAGAATGACAAAAGCATTAATGCTTAATTCTTGGAGCCTTATTCTTACCTCCTTGTGAAATCACCCACATGGTTCCCTCCTTAGGGTCACCACCCCATGTGCATCTCTCAAAACACATCCAAGTATATATGTTGAGATAACTCATGGTGCATTTTCGATGTGGGACTAAAATTTACAAGGCATGTTGAGAGCAAGCTCTCTCCATGTAAAGAAAGCACCAACAATCCCCCACATATCACAACATACATATGTGTCCAGGGTTGAGCGTTCCCCACAGTAACTATCCATTTTGCATTAGGATAGATGTCGCTGACGACTTGAATCTTCCCGCATGGGTTAAATAATAATGTGATACAAGAATGGACTATGCCTTGAATTCTGCACCACAATTGTAATTCTTTCCACTCACAAAGTGTAGTTACGTGTGCTTCTGGCTGCACATTAAAGGTCCTGTGCCAGCCTGGTTTCAGTGTATAATTTTGGGCATCTACAAGTTTACCCTCAAGAGACGGCCTGATATCTCTTTCCATACACTATAGGTGAGTTCTTTATTAAAGAGATATGGCATGAAGCCTTGTGCTTCCTTGCGGTGCTACGCCGCTATGACATGGCCTGAAGTCGAGGCATTACCCTTACCTGGGAACCTCATTGTAGTGTCATACTACTGTAGCATGAGGTCACAAGCCTCTTTGTAGTGCCAAACTATCCAGTATGAAGCCTAAGGCTTCCTTGCGGTGTTAAGCCGTAACGACATGGCTTGCAATGCCGAGGCTTTACCCCTACCTGGGTACCTCATCGTGGTGTCGTACCACTGTAACATGGGGCCATCCTCCCCTTTGTAGTACTGTCTACAACTCTTTAATTATGTCATACAGCATTAGGCTACCTGCCTATTTGCGGTGCTACGCCGTTGTGACTTGGCTTACAAAGCCGAGGCATTACCCCTACCTGGGAACCTCATGGTGGAGTCACCCCACTGTAGCATGGAGTTTCACTCCTTGTAGTGCTGCTCTACCGTGCTTCCTGTAAAGTACACCAGGCATTCACTCTGCCTGAGAACTCATTAAGGCGTTTAAGCCAACCTTCCACAGGATCTATTTTTTCCACAGAAAAATACATAGTAGACAACAGTGGTTATGGGTCCGTATCCCTTCCATGTTCCAGAGAACAAGTACCCACTGTTACCTGATAGTTTCCTAGTCAGTGATCCTCCTTTGAACCAAAAGTTAGATGCCTAGTAGATTTCTCTTTGAACTAATAGCATAAAACTTTATGGTAGGATTACAAAGACACACTATCAGAATGCCTTCAAGCCCATTTTACAAGCTGTGTCATCGACCAACTGGCGCTTGAGGCCCTTTGTGAACGGATCTGCCAGGTTCTCCTGACTCCGAACATCAACCACTGTAATTACACCTCTTTTGATAAGATCGTGTACTGCCCTGTGCTTCAACCGCACAGTCCTCTTCTTTCCGTTGAAGAGGTCATTTGATGCCACCGTCGCAGTCGCCTGGTTGTCATAGTATATCGGTATCGCCGGTTTCTGAGCCCCAACCACTGGAAGATCATACATGAGCTCCCGAAGCCATTCTGCTTCATCTGCTGCAGTTTCAAGCGCATAGAATTCAGATTCCATGGAGGAACGAGAGAGTATAGTCTACTTCTTCGACTTCCACGATATAGCAGCTCCACCCAAGGAAAAGACATATCCACCTGTGGATCTCTCGCTTTCCACTTCTGAACACCAGCTAGCATCACTGAAGCCTTCCACTACTGTCGGATACCCGTTGTAGTGCAGTGCATATCTCTGAGTTTTCTTGAGATATCTCATCACCCGCTTCACAGCTTTCCAGTGCTCAACCCTTGGGTTGCTTGTGAACCGACTCAGCATTCCCACGGCGAAAGCTATGTCAGGCCTTGTGGCAGTGGTTGCGTACATCAAACTTCCGATAACGCTAGAATACACCAGCTGCCTGACGCTTTCCCTTGAATTTGGCTTCAGGTTCTGATCACACCTGTATGGCGTATCGATCCCTGGAAGATCCTTATACCCATAGCGTGTGAGCATCTTCTCAATGTAGTGAGATTGTGACAGCGCTACTCCAGTGTCTGTCCGGATGATCTTTATGCCCAAGATGACATCTGCATCCCCCAAGTCCTTCATACTGAACTTGGTTGAGAGGAACTTCTTTGTCTCTGTGACACAGCCTATATCCGTATCTAGGATTAGCATATCGTCCACGTACAGACAAACGATGACTCCTCTTCCATCAGCGAACTTTGTGTAAACACATTTGTCCGTCTCGCTGACTCTGTAGCCGTTTGACCTAATAACTTTGTCAAACTTCTCATGCCACATCTTGGGAGCTTGCTTCAAACCATACAATGATTTCACCAACTTGCAGACTTTGTCTTCAAGACCTTTGACGACAAATCCATCTAGTTGTTGCATGTAAATCTCTTCGGTCAGCTCCCCATTCAGGAATGCGGTCTTTACATCCATCTGATGTATCACCAACTTATGTATAGCTGCTAGAGCGATTAACATCCTGATGGTGGTCATCCGAGCTACTAGATCGTACGTGTCAAAGTAGTCTATCCCCTGTTTCTGAGAAAATCCCTTGGCTACCAGCCTGGCCTTGAACTTGTCAATAGTTCCATCTGCCTTCATCTTCTTCTTGAAGATCCATTTACATCCGATGGGCTTCTCTCATTCAGGTAGATCTACCAACACCCATGTGTTATTGGAGGTGATAGAGTCAAACTCGTCATTCACTGCCTCCTTCTAAAAGATAGCATCTCTGGTCTTCATCGCCTCATCATAGGTAAGCGGATCTGCTTCCACATGATAGGTGACAAAGTCATCTCCGAAATCTTTCGGTCTCCTCGTTCGCTTAGCTGACGGCTCTGCGAGTTCTGGTACAAGAGTTGTTTCCTAAACAACAGCTTCTTCTTGGACTACTGGCCCATATGTGATTTCAGTCTCATTTGTACCTACATCATTTTTCGGAATGTCCGAAAGAATAATGTTTTTGTCTTTTGCAAACTTGTCTTCAAAGTATTCAGCATCGCGAGATTCGATGATATGATTTGACTCAATATCAAGAAATCTCCTAGCATCACTTTTCTCGGCATAACCCAAGAAGATCGCCTTCGTAGTCCTTGTCCCTAGCTTCTGAATCTTCAGATCTGGAAGCTTCACATACGCCAGACACCCCCACACTCGAATGACATTCAAGTTTGGTCTGACTTTGAACCAGAGTTCATAAGGAGTTACGTCCGAAGTTGCATATGGCACTCTATTTAGAAAAGAAGTGGCCGTCAATGCAGCTTCTCCCCAGTAGCATTTAGGAAGACCCACGGTTAGCAGCATTGAGTTTATCATTTCTGTCAACGTTCTGTTCTTCCTCTCCGCTATTCCGTTGGATTGAGGAGAATATGGAGCAGTAGTCTCACATATAATTCCATGTTCTTTGCAGAACGATGCGAATTCATGAGACCTGTACTCCCCACCTCGATCACTCCTTAACCTCTTGAGTTGTTGTCCAGTCTGTCGTTCAGCTTCGGCCCTGAACTCTCTGAATTTCTTGAAAGCTTCGTCTTTAGACTTGAGCAAGTAGACGAACGCGTATTTTGAGAAGTCGTAGATAAAGGTTATGAAATACTTCATCCCGGCCTTCGTGGAGAAATGTTTGAAGTCACAGATATCGGAGTGCACCAACTCCAGAAGATCTGTGCTTCGATTGACCCGATGAAAGGGTTTCCTTGTGATCTTCGTCTGAGCACACACTTCACACTTCTCCACCTTACCCCCACATTTGGAGATAAGTCCTAGACTAGACATTTTGTTAATTCTTTTACAATGAACATATCCTAGTCTATTATGCCACAACTCAAGAGAATAATCAGAAAAAACAACTGCATTAATGTCTTCAAACTGGTTGACAAGTTGAATTTTAAACATTCCTTCAGTTTGATAAGCCTTCCCGAAGTATGTTCCTTTCTTGGACATCACCATCTGACCAGCATTGATGTCCATCCTCAAGCCTGCGTTGCAGAGCAGGCTCCCAGAGATCAGGTTCTTGGCAATCACCGGAACATGCTTCACACCTTGAAGTGTCAGAGTGTTCCCAGAAGTGAGTTTCAGTTTCACGGTCTCGATCCCCAGAACTTCAGCTTGGGCCTGGTTCGCCATGACAACCTTCTCAGATATCGGCTGGTACGTGACGAACCATTCCTTGCCAGAACAGACATGGCAAGTCGTACCAGTATCTATCCACCAGTCAGAGTCAACCCCCACATTTGTGACCTGTGCGATCATAGCAACAAAGTTAGAAACCAATGAAACCTTATTAGGCTCACCTTTCTCTGATTGTTTAGGCTTATATCTGCATTCACTCTTGTAGTGGCCTTTCTTGCCACAATTGTAACAAGTCACGTGGGACTTAGTCTTCTGTTGCTTGAAAGAAGGACCCTTCACTTTTAGATTAGTGAAGTCCTTCTTCTTAGGATGAGAAGCCGCCTGCTTCCCCTTGGGATCTCTCGTCTGCACAAGATTGGCTTTAGCCAACTGTTTGGACAGAGTGTCCACCTTCTGTTGGGAATGCATCTCGTCCTCAACATGAATCTCTTGCAGTAGATCTCCCAAGCTAATGTCTAGCTTCTTTCTGTGCATCCTTGCATAGAATGTACTCCATCCAGCAGGAAGTTTTGAGACGATCCCTCCGACGACAAACTTGTCGGAAAGGGACATCTCTTCGTCTTCCAGTTTCTGACACAGCTTCAAAAATTCCTTCACCTGTGGCAGCATGGACTTTTCGTCCTCAAAGAGCAATTTGTGATATTTTTTAACCACAAACATTTTGCTCCTGTTCTTGTCTTCTTCATACAGATTTTCCACAGACTCCCATATGTCTCTGGCAAGTTCCTTCTTCGAGTAGGATTCTGCCAGGGAGTCCTCCATAGCATTCAGGATGAGAAGCCTGCAGATGCTATTTTCCCTTCTCCACTTGGCCTGGAGTTTGGTAGCCGCGTTGATTGCGGCAGTAGATCCAGTGTCTGGAACAGAGGGTTCTTCCTCTAACAGAACATGATCAACGTTTTTCAGTTGAAGAGTTAGGTAAACCTTTCTCTTCCAGACTTGATAGTGCTCTCCATCGAACTTTTCGAACTTGCAGAAGTCCGATTGGAGGAGCGAAGCATTAATGTTTTCCATCTACACGGATCTTGCTTTGAGATTGTTAGTCCCGGGGCTTGATCAAAGATGGAAAAACTGATGCAATCGAGATCTGAGATGTCACACAAAAACTTTGCAGTGATCAAACTCAAGATCTACGATGGTACAATAAAATAAATAGCCAAATTACAATCTGAATGAGGGAAATAGAGAAGAGAAGATCTCTCGTTCTTCCTTGCAAACGTGTTGCAATTGGGACAGAACGAATTACAATAATCTGGAGGAAGATTAGATGAAGAACAGTTGCTGGGGTATCAAAGCAAGATTTGCCCCACACGATCTGCTTCCAGGAACCAGCAAATTTGAAGAACTTGTGGAACGCTCGAAGTCACCTCTGTTCTGACTCCTCGGATGGACTTTCAATGGCGACAGCAACTCTCTCTCTCTCTTTCTCCTTTTCTGACTTGTAATTTTCGTAGTAGTCACAAAGGAGGCCAGAAGAGAGTATTTATAGAGAGAGGGTGAAAACCCTAGCCGCCTCTTCAGTTATGGAAAGATTGAATCAAATCCCAAAAGATAGCAACGAGATTTAATTCCTCTCATATGCTTTTTTCAAAGTATTTCGAAACTTGTTCAAGTTTCAACAACTTCAAAGGGGGTCTTGTAGAAGCATGGAAAATCTTAGGTGCATATCAAGGTAGGCGCATGACTTATACATGCGTTCATGATTTATGCGTATAAACCAAGAGCCCACATAGTAGGACTCCCTGAAGATTATGCAGCAATAATTTAAAGTAGTAAATTTTGAGGCGATAGGCGCATAACAGCAAAGACGCATAGCTATTCCGACAGCTCGTTCTGACAGCTAAATCACCCCCTACAGTATGCTGTTGGCAGTTATGAGAAGAGAAGTTAATATAATCATTACACTTTATAGTTGTAAATTGCTGATACTATGCCACAAGGTGTACTATGCAATAGGTGTAATGACCCGCACCTACTTTTTGGGATGCGAGTGCGTGCGCAAGCCAGCTACATATCAAGCGACTCCAGTCCAACTCGAATATGTATACGCTGTCTAGAATAGGGTATCATGTCTAATGTGGTAAGTTAAACTATATCTCAATTCACAAGAACAATATAAAACAAGAATGAACATTATGGTTCATGGTCTATAGCCCACTAGCATATATGTCCGATTAGACTCCAAAGAAATAACATGAGTCTATAAAGCTAGGCTAACAAGCAGAGTACAAATAACAGATATGAATATGTAATTATGAAAGATACCTGAGTCTGAAGTAATCAACTACCATCATGATCAGCTAACTAATTTTGTGCAATCAACTACCTAAAGAGATCATCAGGTCCTCAGGGGACTAACAAGATCATAAAACATGCCTATCTAATAGTTTATCATACATGAAAAAAAAATTCAAGATATAATAAAAAAGGACTAAGCAACTACGAAACATGAATATGTAAACAACTACGTATAAATGAACTGCTAGAAAGGAAATATGAACACATGACAAGAAACGAATAATCAAACCCTCGCCCCTAGTGTGGACTCGCAGGTTTGAACAAATAACTAACCCTCGCCCCTAGTGTAGACTAGCAGGTTAGCTTCAAGGAATAAACCATTGCCCCTAGTATGGACTCGCAAGTTTGAACGAATAACTAACCCTCGCCCCTAGTGTGGACTCGTAGGTTAGTTCAAGCAAATCAACCCTCGTCCCTAGTGTGGACTCGCAGGTTGAGAAAAATTGAAATCAAAAGTAGCAATTCTGTTATAACGCAATCATTCTATGACACGGTATGACTCATTCAAGGTATAGTGAGTATGTGAACAAGACCAGTAAACTAGTATGCATGAAAGAAACTCACATCAACAATCATCCCAAGAACTAAATGATGACATGTAACAAAAGGAGAAGGAATATAAGAATGTAAATAAACTGTAAAGAAAGGTAAGGTATACTTGCCTGGTGGTAGCACGTAGAACCAACACCGTCCAGTAAATCAACGAGCCACAAAAGTCAAACTCTCACAATAGACTTCGGAGGCTGAAAAAGATATTACTAACATGTTTAAAATAGTCAAATTAGCTAGGATAGTCTACCCATAAGTCCAATTCTGGATACAGGGGCAAAACGGTAATTTTGGATCAAAACCGTGTCCGCCGTTGGATCCGCTTTGTACCGAAAAACGTGCCAGAGCCTATGTCTATAAAGTTATCAAACTATATATCTAGGGGTCCGATTTGAAGATACGAACCCAATGGTATATCTAAAGTTGGATTTCGATGGACTGAGCACAAATTCATCCGTTGGATCGGGTCGCGGGCCTTCCAAAATAAAGTTTCGGTCAACCTTCTCAGAATCAGACCAAACTTGGCATACAAGACCAAAAAAATGATACGGTCCTGTTGGCGTAAGTTTTGTCTCGAGATGACGAACGTGCTCAAAGTAATTGGCTAGTTTGCAAAGAGGCCGATACGGAAAATTTTGACAGATGCGCCTCAAATTCGTCGTGCACATGCAACCAATTCAAGTTCCGTCAAAGTCCACAAGTCCGCAACATCCGTACGCATCTTTCAATACTTGTGGGTTGTGACCAAGTCGTCCAGTTTTTTGGGACAGACTTCGTATCGAAGATTTTCAAAGTTTTCGAAACAATTTTAAAAGCAATTTTCTCAGTTTTAGAAAACGGTACTCGGCATATAGGCAACGAAATTAGAAACTACAAAAAGGGTTCTGGAGTCCTATAGGTTGTCTAGAAGGTTGTTCAGGTAGTTCCTTAAAACTCGCAATATGTTGGTCGAAAGTGGCTTTGAACATGGGTGTTTGCGTTTAGAAATATGTCATTGTGATAGTAGTTTTTTTCGAACTTTCGACCAACATATTGCGAGTTTTAAGGAACTACCTGAACAGGTTTATAGAGGGTTAACTAGACTTCGCTCAAAAATTTATAGAACAAAAATCGGTTGATCATAGAAGGAGATATTTGGGTCAAAACAGGGGTACCTGGAGGTGAGCGCTGCTGCTGCTGCTGCCTGCTGCCGCGAGTACGGCCTCCGGCGGTGTCCAGGCGGCCGTAGGCGGCACGAGTTTGTCATGGTTGTTGTGAGGGGGCTGGGGTGCTAGGGTTTACAGTTTTTGAGAGATTTCTTTCTGTTTTGCTCCTCGATTTTATATAGAAGCGGCTATACAGTGTCGGGTCTTTTGGGAATTCCTCATCTTGCGAGATTTTCCTAAATCTTGCGAGATGTAGGTTTTGTTTTTCATTTCTCTCTCTCTCTTTCTATATATATATATATATATATATATATATATATATATATATATATACACACACACATAAATGATAACTATATGAAATATTCATAGAAATATAATATAACCAAAAAAAAGATTGTAATATATATTCATATTTTTATTTACTAAAATGTACCAATACTTTACTTATGTATATTCCAAATTATAAATAAATAAAATATATATGCTTTTTGTTATATATATTTATATATATAAACCTATTATATATAGTAGTCAAAGTACATTTCTGTATACACATGCACTACCATAAATTCTAAAAATCTTCTTGGCATGAAATAACAATTTTAATATCAAATAACCCTTTTATTTTATATACATATATACATCAAATATTTAGAAAATATTTTACTTAGCCCACAAAACATATACGTATACAATAATATACACCTATATGGACGTCTCTAGACTCAATACATGCCTACATGGGCTTAGATAGGGTTCGGTCAAGTCCGGGCTAAATTGGTACAACCGGGTCTCCTAAAAAGTCGTATTATTAATAAATAACCAATTAAATCTTTTATAGGGGTCAAGTCACTACTTGGCATGGTTTTCCTAATTAGAACACACCTATGGCTCGGCCTTCCCTACCCTGGCTAAAACACTAGTCAAAGCACTGGATTATACTCTTCGTGCCATAATTCCTAGTCATCTTGTACTTAAATCTTAACCATGACTAAGCCTTCTATCATAATAATTACTTAACTAAATATTTATAAAATTCCAAAAATTATTATTTAATTCAAATAAATAATAATTAAAAGAATATTTTTAAATTTTTGGGAAGAGGTGTTACAAATCTACCCACTTAAAAGAATTTCGTCCTCAAAATTTAAAGAAAAAACCCATGATGGTAGAAGACGGGGTCCCACTAGCTATCAATTATTCTCATGGTCATGGCATTTGATAAGGATTTCTAAGATAACTAGTCTACATTACAACTAATAAACTAGTGTAAGACCAAATCTTATTTTGTAAAACCCATATACTACTATGACTATTCGTGATGCATCACATACGTCCTTTTCTCTTCGTCGTATACTCGACTATGTAAATTCAATATTTTTTTTCCACTAATCGACCAAATCTTGAAATTTTTATCATTATTCTCAAGATTTTTTTCCCTAATTCAACTTTCCTACTAAATTGTCTACCCACCTTAAGTTACACCTACTCCATCAAAACTTCAAATTCTTGCAAGATTTTATCTTCCAAAATAAATTCATAATTTTATCTACCAGTGGTCGTCCAAAAAAACATTCAATAATACTACCTTCCTATGCCATATAGTATCCCTACCACCCCCATCTTATCCACCAAGGTAATCATAAACTAATTATACAAATTACATAAGGATATTTAGTAACCAATTTTCTAAGTTCCACCAGGCACGATCGTTCATCTCTCCCAAATAGGGAAGATGAGAAACAATAATAAGAAATTCAAGAAAAGTATGATCGAGTTCGAATATGGAGTTCAAAGGTGATAAACGAATTCAAGGAGAAAATTTTAAATCAGTGTGGATTGAGATCCCTAGTCATGTTTAATCCTTACGCAGGCTCGCTCGGTACAGTAACGTAACCAAAATGATATGCTCTAACCTACATGGGACACCACAAAAACTTGTCATGACCCGTACCCGCTTTTCAGGATGCGAGTGCCTGCACAAGCCAGCTACATATCAAGCGAACTCCAGCCCAACTCGAATACGTATACGATGTCCAGAATAGGGTATCATGTCTAATATGGTAAGTTAAACTATATCTCAATCCACAAGAACAATATAAAATAAGAATGAATATTATGGTTCATGGTCTACAATCCACTATCATATATGTCCGATTAGACTCCAAAGAAATAACATGAGTCTATATAGCTAGGCTAACAAGCAGAGGGCAAATAACAGATGTGAATATATAATCATGAAAGATACCTGAGTCTGAAATAATCAACTACCATCATGATCAGATAAATAACTCCGTGCAATCAACTACCTGAAGAGATCATTAGGTCCTCAGGGGACTAGCAAGATCATAAAATATGCCTATCTAACAGTTTATCATGCATGAAAAAAATTTAGGATATAAGCAGAAAAGGACTAAGCAACTACGAAACATGAATATGTGAACAACTATGCATAAATGAACTGTTGGAAAGTAAACATGAACATATGACAAGAAACGGATAATCAACCCCTCGCCCCTAGTGTGGACTCACAGGTTTGAGCAAATAACTAACCCTCGCCCCTAGTGTGGACTTGCAGGTTAGCTTCAAGGACTAAACCCTCTCTCCTAATGTGGACTCGTAGGTTTGAACGAATAACTAAACCTCATCCCTAGTGTGGACTCGTAGGTTAGTTCAAGCAAATCAACCCTCGTCCCTAGTATGGACTCGCAAATTGAGAAAAGTCAAAATCAAAAGTATCACTTCAGTTATAACACACTCATTCAATGACACGGTACGACTCAGTCAAGGTATAGTAAGAATATATCCAATATGAACTATAATACCAACCGTGAACAAAGACGATGTGTGAACAAAACCAGTAAACTAGTATGCATGAAAGAAGCTCATATCAACAATCATCGCAAGAACTAAATGATGACATGTAACAAAAGGAGAAGGAATATAAGCATATAAATAAATTATAAAGAAAGACAAGGTATACTTTCCTGGTGGTAGCACGTAGAACCAACACTATCTAATCAATCAACGAGCCACAAAAGTCAAACTCTCACAATAGTCTCCGGAGGCTGAAATAGATATTACCAACATATTTAGAATAGTCAAATTAGATAGAATATCCTACCCATAAGTCCAATTCTGGATACAGGGGCAAAACGGTAATTTTGGGTCAAAACGATGTCCGCCCTTGGACCCGCTTTGCACCAAAAAACATTCCAGAGCCTATGGTTTCTAAAGTAATCAAACTATATGTATATGAGTCTATTTTGATGATACGAACCCAATGGTATGTCCAAAGTTGGATTTCGTGGGCCGTGCACAAATTCGTCCGTTGGATCGGGTCGTGGGCCCGCCAAAATAGCGTTTCGGTCGACCTTCTCAGAATCGGACCAAACATGACATACAGGACCAAAAAAATGATACGGTACTATTGGTGCAAGTTCCGTCTCAAGATGACGAACGTGCACAAAATAATTGGCTAGTTTGCAAAGAGGTCGATACGGGAAATTTTGACGGATACGTCTCAAATTCGTTGTGCACACGCAACCAATTCGAGTTCCATCAAAGTCCACACGTCCGCAACATCGGTACGCGGCTTTTGATGCTTGCGAATTGCGACCAAGTCGTCCAGTTTGTCGGGACGGACTCCGTATCAGAGATTTTCAAAGTGTTAAAAACAGTTTTAAAAACAGTTTTTCTCAGTTTTGGAAAACAGATTACTCGACATATAGGCAATGAAATCAGAAACTACAAAAAGGGGTCTAGAGTCCTATAGGTTGTCTAAAAGGTTGTTCAAGTAGTTCCTTAAAACTCGCATTATGTTGGTCGTAAAGTGGCTTCGAACATGGGTGTTTGGGTTTAGAAATCTATCATTACGACAGTAGTTTTTCCCGAACTTTCGAGATTTTTCACGAAGAATCCAGGGACCACTAACATAATCTACCTAAACAGGTTTATAGAGGGTTAACTAGACTTCGCTCAAAAATTTATAGAACAAAAATTGGTTGATCATAGAAGGAGATATTTGGGTCTAAACAGGGGTACCTGGAGGTGAGCGCTGCCTGCTGCCGCACGTTCGGCCGGCCTCCGACGGTGTCTAGGCGGCCGTGGGCGACGCGAGTGTGTCAGGGATGTTCGTGAGGGGGTTGGGGTGCTATGTTTTACAGTTTTTGAGAGATTTCTCTCTATTTAGCTTTTCGATTTTATATAGAAGCGGCTATACAGGGTCGGGTCTTTGGGGGAATCCTCATCTCGCGAGATTTTCCAAAATCTCACTAGATGTAGGTTTTATTTTTCATTTTTTTCTCTTTATACTATGTTTATATATATGTATATATATACGTATAGAAATATGTTTACACATTAATGATAGCTATATGAAATATTCATAGAAATATAATAAAACCAAAAAAATATTGTAATTTAAATTCATAATTTCTATTTACTAAAATGTACCAATACTTTACTTATGTATATTCTAAATTATAAATACATCAAATATATATGCTTTTAGTTATATATATTTATATATATATATCTAGTATATATAGTAGTCAAAGTACATTTCTATATACACATGCACTACCATAAATTCTAGAAATCTTCTTGGCATAAAATAACAATTGTAATATCAAATAACCCTTATATTTTATATACATTTTTTTACATCAAATATTTAGAAAATAATTTACTTAGCCCACTAACATAAGGTACAAAACATATATGTATACAATAATATACACCTATATGGACGTCTTTGGACTCACTACATGCCAACATGGCTTAGATTGGGTTCGGTCAAGTCCGGGCTAAATTGGTACAACTGGGTCTCCTAAAAAGTCATATTATTAATAAATAACCAATTAAATCTTTTATAGGGGTCAAGTCACAACTTGGCCTGGTTTTTCTAGTTAGAACACTCATATGGCTCGGTCTTCCCTATCCTGGCTAAAAAAACACTAGTCAAGGCACTCGACTACACTCTCCGTGCCATAATTTCTAGTCATCTTGTACTCAAATCTTAACCATAACAAAGCCTTCTATCATAATAATTACTTAACTAAATATTTATAAAATTTCAAAAATTGCCATTTAATTCAAATAAATAATAATTAAAAAGGTTATTTTTAAAATTTTGGGAAGAGGGGTTACAGTAGGCAGTGAAAGACCTTGTGTGCTAATGTAAGGAAGGAGCATAGCCAATTCCCATATAAAGATTGTGTGCTACAGGACAGCATTTTGTGTGGCACATCTCAGAAAACTGAAGCCATGTGGCAGTTCATGCATGATTCATGTACACGTTCATCCCCCACAAATTACAGGAGCCTATGCACCTACATTAGCTCATGCGTCAATGAGACAAAAAATAGTATTTTTTTGCCTATGCATGCATAGTCATTTCCAGTGTTGAAATGATATATATATAGAGGGACAATGTCTTTCTCACAGACGGAGATATAGCTATAGGTCCTACTTGCTGCCAAAATTCTGCCAGTGAGCCAGAGTTAGCAAGCCTTTCCAATATTCACATCTGATCGTCAATGGAGTAAAGAAGTCGACCTCAGACTTGACTTCCATCGCCCCAATCCCTATAATCACTTTATAGTTAGAATTCTTGTATACGAATTCATTTGTACTCCCTTTCTTTTTTTGTAAGTTTTAATACAAAAGTTTTTACAATTTTTGTATCGAAACAATCCCAATATCCAACCACACAAGTAGAAGAATTTGGTTATCCCGTATAGATGAAACACAACTCTCTTCTTCATTTAGTCGATCATCGCATGACAAGCACCGAGCCAATCCATCCCGAAAATAATATCATATTTTATGTTATGGACTATTAATCTAAATACAACTTTCTAGCTCCAAGACAGATATAACCATCTCAACATATTATACTAGTAGGTATATCCACCTTTGATGGAGTTCTAACACTAAGATCCATATCTAATAACGTTATATACATTATATTATCCTTGATATAATTAGCTGATATAAAACTATGTGCAGTACCATAATCAAATAAAATTCTTGCAGAAATTTCAATAAACAATAGTATACATGTCATGATAGTATCTGAGGTAAGATACTCCTCTTTAGTCAAAGTATAAACTATATCATGCATGCCAGGTCACTGATTATGGGAATTCATTGGTGCTATATGTGGAGCTCGTGGTAATGCCCAAAAAGTTGTACCCCACCTGAGGCAAAACTATATAGCCTTCCATGAACCAAGGTTATGCGAGAAGCTTCCAGAATGTTCTAGAAGATGGTGGAATCTTCTATAAGGCCTAAAATCTTCCAGAGGACCCAAGAATCTTCCAGAAGACTCCAGACCTTTTTGGATGTCTCATGATCTTTCTGGATGTACTAGATGCTTTCTTATTCTTATCTAGTCCCTAGAATAATCCCTAGAATATGCCAATTCTAAAAGGATCCTGATGTTTCCATGTAAGCCCTATGAGCATTATAAATAAGGGGGAGGCCTCATTTGTTCCTCACCACCAAAACACATAAGCATTCTCTAGGTAATAGAAGAATTTCTTATGAGTCTTATTTTGCTCTACTATTCTCTTAATTTCCTTAGCATTCCACCTAAGCGGGTTGGGAATATCACGACCCGCACCCGCTTTTCGGACGTCAGCTCGTGAGCAAGCCAGCTACGTATCGAGCGGACTCCAGCCCGACTCGAGTACGTATAAGCTATCAAGGTCATGGGTATCATGTCTAATCTAAACTATATCTCAATCCACAAGAATCAAATAAACCAAGAATGAATACTATGGGTCGTGGTCTGCAGCCCACTAGCATAAATATCCAATAAGACTCCAAGGAAAAGAAAAAGAGTCTCTAAACTGAACCAATAAACAGGATAACTCATGATAAGGAATGTAGAGCACGAAAGAATAACAAACGTAATAATGATACCTGAATCCCAGAAGAACCGAAAATCCTCCGCCATCCAGAACTACTAGCTAACTCCATGCAATTGCTAAACCTGAAGAGATCATCAGGTCCTCAGAGGACATAGCAAGATACATAATATACATGCCTATCTAACAGTTTTATTATGCACAAAGAGGATAAACAAGAAAACAGGAACCCGACAAATGACCACGAACATGAACACGTACACGAACACGAATACGAACACGAATACTAGAACAACTACGTATAAATGAACTGCCGGATGAACGAAACACGAGATCAATGAAAGAACCAAACCCTCATCCCGAGTGTGGACTCACGCGTTTGAACTAAGCACTAACCCTCGTCCCGAGTGTGGACTCTCTGGTTAGCTCACGGCAAGACACCCTCGTCCCGTGTGTGGACTCTCTGGTGTAATTGGTCAACCCTCGTCCCGAGTGTGGACTCTCTGGTGCCAATAAACACGACAAATACCCTCGGGACCTTTGGTTGTGTAAAACGGTAATCAAGGCTATTGCAATTCACTACATGCACTCGTTCTATGACACGACTCAAGCAAGGTACTGGTGAGAAACTCCAAGCATAAAACACAAGGCCAAATATGAACACGGCTATATGCAGTAAAAAACAACTCCACAGAAACTAACACGAAAAGCACATATCTATAAACAATTCAAAAGCTGGAAACTGAATGGAAGTGCATGTAAATAAAACTGTAGAGGGAGGCAAGGTATACTTGCCTGGAGTTTGCACGCAGATCCAATAATAATCTAGTCCACTACTAAGCCATAAAGTCTAAATCATTATAACTGTCTCCGAAAGTTGAAATAAATATTGCCAACATTCTCAGAATAGTCAAATTAGCTAGGATTGTCTGTCCTTAAGTCTAATTCTGGACACAGAGGCAAAACGATAATTTTGGGCAAAAATGGTGTCCGTCGTTGGACCCGCTTTGCACCGAAAAGTGTGCCAGAGTCAATGGTCTCTAAAGTCATCAAACTATATGTCTACGAATTCGTTTTGAAGATACGAACCCAACGGTATGTCCAATTTCGGATTCCGGTGGGCCGTGCACAAAATCGCCCGTTGAATCGGATCGTAGGGCCCGCGAAACGGCGATCCGATCAACTATCTCAGAATCGGACCAAACTCGATATACAGGACCAAAAAAAATAATACGGTCCTGTTTGCATAAGTTTTGTATCGATTTGACGAACGTACACAAAGTAATTGGAAAATTTACACAGAGGCCGATACAGTAAATTTCGACGGATACGCATCAAGTTCGTCGCGCACACGCAACCAATTTGAATTTCGTCAAAGTCCATACGTCCATGAAGCCGTTACGCACCTTTCGATGCTTTCGGTTCGCGACCACGTCGCCCGATTTGGCGGGACGCACGTCGTATCGAAGGGTTTTATTGAATTTCGAAAACAGAATTGATAAGTTTTTCCTGATCTTTGAATTGATTTATCTCGACAATTAATGGATGAAATTAAAAACTATAAATAGAGTTTTGGTGTCCTATATGTTGTATAGGAATGTGTTTAATTATATTTTTGAAACTGCTAATAATTAACTAGTAATTAACCCTTCAAAATAGGATCACAACTAACAAAAACTGTTATTTGCATATTATTAACTCAGTGGATTTTTCGAGACTTTACAGGTCTTATACTAGTGGTAGGTTGCGATTCGACCAAAAGTTATCAAAGAAAAAGGTAGCTGGTCATGTGGACTGCGCGTACGAATTTATAGCTTCGAAAATGATTGAACAGAAACAGAAAAAATCAATGGAGAAGTTAGTACCTCGGTTTGGAGTCGGGACAGAGAAATCCTCGGTTTCACGAGCGATTCCACGCCGTCCAGCGACTTGCGCGGAGGCACACGGTGGTCGTGGCTGCACGCCAGGCATCGGGAAGGGGTGGCGAGGTGCTGCGAGATTAGATTACGGTTTTGATTTGCTGCTATTGTCGCGTTTTCCTTACCGATCTCTATCCCGCTTATAATGATACGCCTACACTCTCGGGCTTGGGGGTTAAACGCAGCTGTGCGTTGGAAAGTTTGGGGTGGGCTCAGGCCTGTGAGCTTGGCCCTTGGGTTTGGGTTCCAGCTCGGGTGGGCAGGGCCGAAGGCTTGAGGAGTCGGGGGGGTCGGGCGCCGCGGTGGGAGAACCGCCGACGGGAGCTCTAGGGGTAGCGCCTCACTCCTAGAGCAAGGAGGACCGCCTCCGCCTGGGGATGGGCGGGGATCCAGCCCCACCGGCCGGAGACTGGATCTTGCAAGTAGGCGCCGGCCGAGGAATAGGGAGACGGAGCTGAGGCGGAGGCGGGGAGAGGAGCGGGAGGAGGATACTCGGACGGAGCGAGGGGGGCTGGGAGGTGGTCCACGGCCGAGGCGGGGGGGATCGCGGAGGGCGGCTGCGCAGAGGCGGATGGCGCCGAGAGGGGTGCCTCCACCGGGGCAGGGGGAGGGGATGCCGAGAGGAGGAGAGGAGGGACGGCGGGGAGGGCGGAGGGGGATACCGGAGGAGGGGGGCGGGGGGCTGCTCGGGGGAAGGAGCTGCCATCTCAGGCGGGGAGGCGAGTGGATACGCCGGCGGAGGGGCCGGAGAAGGGAAGAGAGGGGCGACGCCGTGGGCGGCGGACGGAGCAGGCACCGCTCGCGCGACGGCGAGCGCGCCAGGCGGGGGGGCCGAGGAGAGAGGGAGCTTGGGATGGCCGCAGGCGCCTGGCGCGGCGACACCTCCGCTGCCTAGGTCGGCGGAGGCGACGAGGCCGGGGGAGGGCGGAGGAGGGGGAGCCGCACGTCGGACAGGCGCCGAAGGAGGGACAGGCGCCGAAAGAGGGAGGATCGTCCAACCGAGGGGAAGGCTGAAGGGGGAGGAGGGCGCACGGTGGCGGGCGGGACGCCCGACCGCGGCCGGCTGGGGGAACCCGAGGAGCGGGGCTCCTCCCTAGGGGAGCCAAA